>CP135571.1:0-244517 GCA_032401905.1 Swietenia macrophylla | reverse complement strand
ATTGATTTGGGTCGGCGGTGGTCCGAGGCAGACAGTTAAATCCAACCACAATTAAATTATAAAATTGTTCTTCGTTTTTTGTCAACTAATTTGACTTCAATTTTAGTAGCCATATTTAGCTGCCCACTAAATGTAATTACATAATAAATGGAAATATTAATGTGTGAACACCAAACCATAAATATATTTATTTAAGTAATTATATTATTATTTTTATCTTATTTTCTAATACGACGATAATATATTACATAATTAATAATTTAAATTATATTTTTTAAAAATTTTAAAATTATTTTTAATATATAATTAAAAATATTTATTTTTAATTATATTATATGTTAATATTTATTTAAGTTAAAAAACAATAAAAATCATAATTTTTATTTAAAATAACCGTAGTGTTATTATATATATATATATATTTATATACCATACAATTTATATTGTTTTGAAAATATAAGTAATAATCACCATGGAATTTTGGTGATTTAATAATTGTACCTTATTATTTATTTTGTTTGATTCACGGGATAAAGGAAAATACAATCTTGTTAAAATAATAATCTAATATTTAATAAATAAAAATATGTTGTCTTTATATCTCATCTTAAAAAAAAGTAAGTTATTAACAAGATTTAATATTATTATTTTGAACTATTTTAATGGGGCATAAATTTGAAATACAATTCAAATTAGGTTTAAATACTTAAAATTATTTTATTTTATTTTATTTTTTATTTTTTTGACCTAGAATCGTAATAGTATGTAGTAATGGAAAAGGATTAAAAAAATTAATACTAATAAAGAAAGCATCTGAATTTAATGTGAATTTGACGTGGCAACACACTACTGCTTAGCCAAGAGAATTCGGTGAAAGCGGCAGCCACCGAAGAGCGTGGATTCAAACAGTGAAAACCTGATCGCCATAAAAACCAGAAATTTTCCAATCGTGCGCACGTATGTACGTATGTTGCTACAACATTTACTTTTACAATAGTATAGTACTACCGATGACTCACCAAATTTGAAAGGGGCCCACTGGACTTGTGTAGCGAATATTCACTAAATTTGAATTAGTGGTTTGGAATCCGCTTCTGCCGCCTGTCATCTCAAGTTATGATAACCAGATCGTCCAGACGATAGCTTATTAGATAACCCGGGTTCCTTATCACGGATTGGTCGGTAGAAGTAGAAAAATTCTGTACAACGCATCGAAGACAGCGAGACTGAATGTCTCTCTCTCTCTCTCTTTCTTTCTTCTTCTTCGTCTAAGCCTTTGGAGACCTAGAAATCCTCGAAACTCGCGATATAAGTTCGGGAACTAGAGTCGATTTCTGCCCGGTGGAAATTTGTTTCGAGGGAATTTTGGCTCGATTGAGAGATTTGTTTAAGATAAAGATGTCGTCTTTGAGCAGGGAATTGGTCTTTCTTATACTTCAGTTTCTGGAAGAAGAGAAGTTTAAGGAGTCTGTTCACAAGTAAGTGCTTCTCCCTCCCTCTAACGAGAGTCGTTTTGTTTTTTAATATGAGAGATGGTTTTGTTAGGTTTTTTTTTCCAAAAAAAATTATGAGATTTTTGGAGGGTTGAATTTTGGATGTTTGTGAAAATTGGGCTGTGTTTGGCTGGAGAAATGGGATTTGGGACGTGTTTGAGAGGGTGGGGCTTTGTTTTAGTTGTGGCGAAGAGTTTTTGTTTTCTGCTCGTTGTGGGTCGTTTTGGTTGTACAAAATTTGCGTTAGTTTTGTATTGTTTGTTGAAGCGCTTTTTGAGCTAAAAAATTACTCTCAAGGTTTTGGGCGAAGTAGTTGATAGGTGCTTTCGTAAAAGCACTTTTTAATAAGAAAAGAATTTAAAAGTACTTTTTGAAAATTTAATTTGCAATTGCTTTCTCATGAAGCGCTTCGACTCATAAGCACTTAAAAGTGCTTTCCGCAGAGCCCCCGTGCACCGCATGCTAGTAACTTGCAAAAAATCTCCTTAGTTTTTAGAACTTAGCCAAAATGGTCATAATTTTAGGTTTGGTTCAACGGAGAGTGAGTGAGCATAAAGTCATCTTGGTTTTAAATGATAATTACAATATTGGAAATCAATATTTGTTTAGAATTTTCACTTTTTGTTTGTCGGGGTAGGCTTGAGAAAGAATCAGGGTTTTTCTTCAACATGAAGTACTTTGAGGAGAAAGTTCAAGCCGGAGATTGGGAAGAAGTCGAAAAATACTTATCAGGCTTTACTAAAGTGGATGATAACCGATATTCCATGAAAATATTCTTCGAAATTAGGAAGCAGAAGTATCTGGAGGCGCTTGATAGGTACTTATAGTCTATGCTTATTTGTGAAAATTATTTATATTTCTGTCTTTATTTTGGAGGAATATAAAGTACAATCTTCGTTGCCTTTGGTTGTATAATTTATATTGCAGGCAAGACAAGGCAAAGGCGGTTGATATATTAGTGAATGATTTGAAAGTATTCTTGACGTTTAATGAGGAATTATACAAAGAAATCACACAGCTTTTAACTCTCACCAATTTCAGGTAAATTCTTTTCTGTAATCCGCTTCCAACGAATATGGTTTATCCTGTCTATCTCCTAGATTGCAAGGTGTAATTGATTATTTGAATCTGCTTATGATAAATTTGGTTTCTGATTGTTTAATTGAGTTCAAGTTAAAAACTTTGCTTTCTTATGACAACAAGTTAAAACTTGACTTTGAAGAGTGTTTAATTTCAAATGAAGATCAAGCAACAGTTACAACAAGATTCAAGATTTTTATTGCTTTACCTTTCCAACACTTTCTCATTACCACCCCAGAGGATTTTGTATTGTAGATTCACATGCTCTGCATTTAAGTGTTATCAGTAGGAAGGTATTTATGGCATAGCTTGTTTGACATAAATTACTTGAGTTAAGACACTCTGGTACTGTCTAAATATGTTATAGGTAATTGTATTTCCCTGATTTTAATACAGGGAAAATGAGCAGCTGTCCAAATATGGTGACACTAAGACAGCTCGTGGCATAATGTTGATAGAGCTCAAAAAACTCATAGAAGCAAATCCCCTGTTCCGCGATAAGCTTGCTTTTCCCACCCTGAAGTCATCAAGATTGCGGACTCTAATCAATCAGAGGTAAAGTGATATAACGTTGGATAAGAGGCAAATTATTGTTTCTCTGTTTTCTATTCTGTTTGGCTCCATTTTCTGTCAGTCATTCATTATGCTTAAGAAGCAACCCAAATATTTGCTATTCCTTCCTGTTGTTATTCTTTTTTGTGTGAAACTTTATTATTTGTTAATGTGACTACCTATCAGATTAGCTTAGCATGAGTCTGCTTGCTTGAGCTTGTATTATGATGAAATGTTTTGTAAACTATGGCCTTTTAATTATTATTGAACAGTCATCTCATACGAAAACTGTAGCTGTCTTCCTTTCTTCTCTCCGTATGCTTACATGAAAAAGAGGGAGCTGCATTCCTTTCCTATTGTCTGTGTGTGTTTTTCATATTTTAACAGTAAGGATATAGAATACTTGCTGTCATTTTTGCGTGTTTTTCTCATCTCAGAGAAAATGTTTCAGCTATTTACTTTTTTGTTTCCAATCAATATTTTTCTGGTACTTGATACATGTGCGCTTCCACCATGCAGTTTGAACTGGCAGCACCAGCTATGCAAGAACCCAAGGCCAAACCCTGACATTAAGACTTTGTTTACTGACCATACATGTATGCCTCCAAATGGTCCTGTTGCACCTACACCTGTCAATCTTCCTGTTGCAGCAGTTGCAAAGCCTACTTCTTATACTTCACTCGGAACACATAATGTATGATGCTAAGATTTTGATTATTCTAAGGAAACGTAAACCGGACCGAGGAACTGACTTAAAAAATGTTGACTGATACATATTTTCTTGTATAGCCTTTTCCACCTGCTGCTGCTGCTGCTGCTGCTGCAAATGCTAGTGCTTTAGCAGGTTGGATGGCCAATGCTTCTGCTTCTTCATCTGTTCAAGCAGCTGTTGTTACTGCATCATCCATACCTGTTCAACAAAATCAAGGTTAGGTCTTCAATTGAGCTGGAGTTGGGCATTTAATTGGATATAAGAGCTTTGAAAGACGGAGAAAAATCAACAGAACATGACTTCTGAGAAATTTTTTTTATTAACTCTTGATTAAGTAGTTACTTATCATGCTTTTCCCTAAAAAAGAACATCATTGCTAATATGTGGACGAGTGTTGAACAGACTTGTAAAATTCTTTTAGATGCTTATAATCTTTAAATCTTTAGTCTATATAATTCAAGGTTCTGGCATATATTTGTCCCAGTCTTTACATGCCATGGTGGACTTAGCGTTAACTTGTCTGGATGACCCTAAAGGTCTAACCTTGATATGAGATAAGAATGAGTTGCCAAGTTGACTTTTACTTGTGTATATAAAGTATATCCCAGCAGGTGTACATATGCTTATATGGTCTATTTTTCATCTGACTAGTTTCAGTCTTGAAACATCCACGAACACCTCCAGCGACACTGGGAATGGTTGATTATCAGAATCCTGACCATGAACAGCTTATGAAACGACTTCGTCCTACTCAGTCAGTGGAGGAGGTAGTTGCAAAATTCTTTTGTTTGATATACTCAATTTTGGGATACTTCGTCATCACTTTTATGATTCCGCAATCAAAAAATTCTAAGATATGTTTGCTTAATATTAATTAACTATGCTGGATTTGATATCTGTGCTCTAATCTTCAGGTTATGTATTCAACATCTCGACAGCAAGCTTGGTCGCTGGATGACCTGCCCAGGACGGTGGCTGTGACCTTGCATCAAGGTTCAACTGTCATTAGCATGGATTTTCATCCTTCCCACCAAACATTGCTTCTTGGTATGACAATTCATCTTTCTAATAGATTTTTTTTTTTTATTAGATTGACTTTGTAGATAAGTTATGGTAAAATAGATTAAAGCATTTTTATTGATTTGCTGACTCGTATTGTCTTTTGAGCAGTTGGTTCTAGTAATGGTGAGATTACAATCTGGGAACTGGTGACGCGGGATAGGCTGGTTTCAAAGCCATTCAAGATTTGGGATATGGCAACTTGTACATTGCCATTTCAGGTTTCCATATTACCAATTTGTGATACATTTATGTATTAGATGTGCTACAATGATGTTGTGGAAACTCCAGTGAAGTTTATTGAATATTCCAGATTCTGTTGTGTTGAATTCTTATAATTGAGAGTTTCTTACAGGGTTCCATTGTCAAAGACATACCAATTTCTGTCAGCCATGTCACATGGAGTCCAGATGGAAATTTTGTGGGTAAGTGTCATTTGATAACAACAAGCGTTTTTAATGTGCCAAGTTTTGATTCTTATTTGTTTTCGTGCTGCAGGGGTTGCATTTACCAAACATTTTATTCAGTTGTATTCTTACACTGGATCAAATGATTTACGCCAGCATTTACAGGTCGGTTGATATTTTTCCATTTGTGCTACAAGGTGGAAATTTGAATTTTTAACTTTTTTCCAGGTTGAAAATCGTAACTTCAACTTGACTTGCATCTCTTTGCCATTACAGATTGAAGCTCATGTTGGAGGTGTGAATGACTTGGCTTTTGCTCATCCAAATAAACAACTATGTGTGGTTACTTGTGGAGATGACAAGATAATCAAGGTTTGCGATAGAAATTCTTGTCAAGAAGCTTGTGATTAAATGAACAATTCTATGATTATTTATTGAAACTAGTGAAACAGGTGTGGGATATGACAGGACGGAAACTGTTCAACTTTGAAGGTCACGAGGCACCTGTATATTCCATTTGTCCTCACCACAAAGAGAACATTCAGGTATGCCAGAGAATGATAAAGGGTTTTTGCTTCATGTACTTTATGATGTTACTCGAATATAAGGATCACGTATATCTGTTTAGCATGACTTAAAGCCATCAGCTTCTCTTATTACTAATGTCTAATTCCCTAGGATGGAAGGCATCAATCAGAAGCTTTCAATTAACTGGATTTTTTGGGTGGGTTCCTGGGGAATTTGTTATGGTTCTTCCTACCATCATCTTGTCAATTGTAAGAATTGATTGCAGATATGGTATGACTGGTAGCTGCTGTTAAGAATGATTTTCTCAAATTCGTTGACCTAGATGTCGGGAATCTTTGTTTCACTAGCTTCAATCATTTCATTCTGAATCTGCAGTTCATATTTGCAACTGCCATTGATGGGAAAATAAAGGCCTGGTTGTATGACAATATGGGTTCTAGAGTCGACTATGATGCTCCTGGCCACTGGTGTACTACTATGCTTTACAGTGCTGATGGAAGCAGGTAAGACTGTTGACTCAGAAATGTTATATTTTTCCCAGATATACTTCTCTTTTTAATGTTGATATTGTTTACAATATATTGCTTTTTATATTATATGTGAGGTTCATGTCTTCTTATTGTGATTTTCTTTTTCAGATTGTTCTCTTGTGGAACAAGTAAGGACGGGGACTCTTTCTTAGTTGAATGGAATGAAAGTGAAGGAACAATAAAGAGAACATATGCTGGGTTCAGAAAGAAATCTGCTGGTGTAGTGCAGTTTGACACTGCCCAAAATCGCTTTTTGGCTGTTGGTGAGGATAGCCAAATAAAGTTTTGGGATATGGACAACCCCAATGTTCTCGCAAGCACAGATGCAGAGGGTGGACTCCCTGTAAGTTAACATTTTTACTTTGTAGCATCTCTGCAAAACACTTCAACTTTCGATCTAGGACTTATTTTATCATTTTAATTTTGTCAGAGTCTTCCTCGATTAAGGTTCAGCAAGGAAGGAAATCTGCTGGCTGTTACCACAGCAGACAACGGATTTAAGATCCTTGCAAATGCTGTAGGTCTCAGATCTTTAAGAGCAGTTGAGAATGCACCTTTTGAAGCACTGAGAACACCTATTGAATCTGCTGCAATTAAGGCGAGAACAATTACCCTCTTTGGTTGTTTCATTTGACAAAATTCAAATCCTGATATCTGTTTGTATCTACTGCATCTGTTTGTTAGGTTTCTGCCACTTCTGCTGTTTCAAGTGTCAGTCCAGTCAATTGTAAAGTGGAAAGGAGCTCTCCTGCCAGGCCGTCTCCAATCATTGTATGTTAGATCTGTACTTGTATCTTATGATTTTGCTTCTGCAACATTTTAGAGTTAAAAAAACTGTGTATTGGTTGCATGTTTGTGGCAGCAACTTTGCATCATGTTTGCTGGGTGTGAATCTTATGTTTTATAAATAGGCATCATTAGTAAGCTCCTGATTGGTAGAGAGCATGCTTTTTCAAAATCTTTTCTTGATGATACCTGGAATATGTTACTTTGAAGAAAGGCTACCAATTGAAATTTTTTAAAAATAGCCTGACATTTTTTCTGCCCTCATGCTTAGGCTGTTCTGCTTCCTTGATATTTTGTATTCTGTTAATTTTAGCTTCTGCATCTTTGCTAAGTCTTATGTTGGGATAACATTAATTTTGGTATTATGGTTTCCTTTATAAGAATGGAGTTGATCCCGCAAGTAGAAGCATGGAAAAGCCAAGAATTGTGGATGACGTTACTGATAAAACCAAGCCCTGGCAGTTAGCTGAAATTGTGGATAGTAGCCAGTGCCGGTTGATTACCCTCCCTGAGAGCACAGATTCATCCAGAAAGGTGGGTTAAATACTTTTGGACTGTTATTTTGATATAAATTCCCTTTTATTATTTAATGCCTCAACTTTGCATTTAAATCCAGGTTGTTAGGCTTCTATATACGAATGCTGCTGTTGGCATTTTGGCACTTGGCTCAAATGGTGTCCAAAAGCTATGGAAGTGGCCCAAAAATGAACAGAATCTAGGTGGAAAGGTAATAAATTGCGGAGATTGATCTAGCAATTTTTTTAAAGAAAAAAATTCTCTTTAATTTTGTATGTGTAATGAAATTTTTTGTTGGCTAAGAGATTTCTGAAGTCGGTTAGTTTTTAAAGGCCACAGCCAGTGTTGTCCCTCAGCATTGGCTACCAAGCAGTGGTCTTCTTATGACTAATGACATCTTAGGTGTGAACCTCGAAGAAGCTGTTCCATGCATAGCACTTTCAAAGAATGACTCGTATGTAATGTCAGCGATGGGTGGAAAAGTTTCATTGTTTAACATGATGACATTTAAGGTATGCCTGTAAAATGATTTCTTGCTGCTGAGTTACTGTTGGAAATTTAGTTCTTCAAGAAATGTTTGTTTTGCAGGTAATGACAACTTTCATGTCACCTCCCCCGGCATCAACCTTCCTAGCATTTCACCCCCAGGATAACAACATCATAGCCATTGGAATGGAGGATTCGACCATCCACATATACAATGTTAGGGTGGATGAGGTAATTTATTTGTTAAGACTGTTTTTCTTCTTTTTGTCATTTTCCATGGATTTGCCTGTTCTCAAGCTTCGACTGATGTGATCTCATTTGCTTATTATAGGTGAAATCAAAATTGAAGGGCCACCAGAAGTGTATAACTGGTTTAGCCTTTTCCACCAATCTTAATATTTTGGTTTCATCAGGTGCTGATGCTCAAGTAAGTGAAATCATATTTCTTTTTTTTTTTTTTTTCATGTTTTTTGGTTCTAACTTAGAAAAGCAATGAAAAGAAAAGTATGTGCAACTTGCTAATGTTGCAACACTTTTATGCAGCTGTGTGTGTGGAGCATTGATACGTGGGAGAAGAGGAAATCAGTCTCAATCCAAATTCCTGCTGGAAAACAACCTACTGGTGACACACGAGTGCACTTCCACACTGATCAGAATCGCATGCTGGTGGTTCATGACACACAGTTAGCAATATATGATGCCTCCAAAATGGAACGCATTAGGCAGGTATGTAGTACATAGTCCGCAAGTATTTTGTTATGTTTCACAGTTAACTAAAACAGAACACTTATGCGCGCATATATACGTATATATTCCATTTCAGTGGGTACCCCAAGACGCACTGTCTGCACCCATATCTTGTGCAGTATACTCTTGTAACAGCCAACTAGTTTACGCCACCTTTTGTGACGGTAACATTGGGGTGTTCAATGCTGATACCCTCAGACTAAGATGCCATATTGCTTCATCCACGTATCTGTCCCAATCAGTCTTAAACAGGTAAGTCAGAACATCACAAATTAGGCGCAAATGCTTACATTAGGAGACTTTGATTTGCTAATGGATGCATTATTGAACAGAAGCCAAGCTGTGTACCCACTAGTTGTAGCAGCACACCCCCTTGAACCAAACCAATTTGCTGTAGGGTTGACAGATGGATCCATTAAAGTGATGGAGCCCTCAGAATCCGAAGGGAAATGGGGAATGACTCCAACTGCAGACAACGGGATACTGAATGGCCGGACAACATCATCGTCTACGACAAGCAACCACACAGCAGATCAGCTACAAAGATGAGATGAACTTGTAACCAAATCTGACTGTATTTGTAGATTGTTAGGATAATAGTCTTCTCCACACCACAGAAACCCGCACCACCTTCCCCCACCCACCCAAACATCAAAGGTAAGTTTAGGACCATTAATTAGCAGAGATAATGCGCATTCTTCTACACTTAGTTGGTCTAGTTAAATAAATACATATTCGTTATGATGTTTTGTTTTGTTTTTTTTCTTCTTACCGAGTGCCTTGTTCTTTGAAATGATTTAACTGTATGTATTGCTTATCCTTATTTGTACAAATAAAAACAATCATGATTTAAGCTTTTGTGATATGTTTTATATTCTCTTTTTGAAAATATGGGATGGGAATTTTCTAGGGTGGTTGTTAACAAACAACTAACCTATATAGCACGGTACAGACGAAATAAATGTTATAGATCCCAAATTAACCAAGCGCGTCGTTTCCGCCTCACTTATCCCGGGGACTGCCCAGCATTGACGCACAATTCGTAAGTCTAGCCTGCCTGAAAGCCTCTCCTGAATTTGAGCTCAAAAGAGATCATTCAGGCAAAATTACCCCTACATCCACAGTTATTATTCTTATTATTTTCAAAGAAGAATAATATTGTGAATTTTAATCGACAAATTATGAAATTATTAGTTTACTTGGATAAATTATGAATTTATTTAATGATTTTTACTCTATAAACTGATAATGTTATTAAAGAAATTGACAATATATTTGACAAGTTATGATTTTATTCAAATATATTTAAAAAAATTGTGAATTTATTAATTAAATTAACAATTTATTTAATAAGTTGATAAATAACTTAGTCGAGATATGCAATTTATCATTGAGGGAAAATGAGGGTTAACAAAGTTATGGGAAAAATCGACAGAGAAAATAAAGGCTCTCTGTTGCTAGAAATAAGAAAAACAAATTTACGAGGAACGAACCCACAAAACCTTGTCGAGAAGACAATACAAGGAACAATGAGACGTTAGTCCACATAGCCATGGAACTCCACCACCTCGGCGGCATCCCAAGAGACATGCTTACAGTAGCATAAGTCCTAGAAGGCGTGCAGATGAACCAAAGGATGCCGGCACCCGTGCAGAGCTGAAGAAGAAGGATGAAAAGAAAGATGACGGGACGGACCACCCAGACCCAGAAATTGCTGAAGCATCTCTTGCTTTGAAACCATTAAAGTTATAATCTTGAAATGGAAGATGATAAGTTTTGCTGCTTCTCTTCAGCAGACTTTGCGATCAGAACTGAACTATATGCATACAGTAGAACGGGCATATTGAGGTTTTTTCTAGTGCTATTTTGCTAGCATCATATCAAAATTACGTTGAACCAGTTACTGGCAAAATTGAGGTTTTTTTTTTTTTTTTAAATTGCACCCTACGTGAAATAGAGAGGAAAATCGACAAATATAGGAAAACAGACAAATATATCTAGTTCCAGGATAACTTGGTAAAAATGAAGTTCAGTTGCTACATTGCTGGCATTTCAACGTTACAACATTTAAATCGGCAAATGAAACCATTAGAAACCCTTAAGAGTGGGAAAATAATTCTATTTTGACCTTGTTATGGAAGGTTTTCTGGTAACAAAATGCCATCTTTATCATATTGTAGGATACCAGAATTATTCAGTGGCCTGCATTTCCCTCCCATCAGAATCCTTTTCTTGCATAATTCCTTGCCCTCTTCTCCAGTCTTCAACTTCTGGCTGGTGGTCAGGATTCTTGACGGAATCATAGGCAACTCTTGTGAACTTTGCAGTTTCCCGATCAGAAAATCAGTCACCTCAACAACATTTGCACTTGTGTTACTTCTCCTACAGTTGCTTCCAAAGAAAGAATATCCACTCTTCCTTTTGTTGATGAAATTTTTGGTGATTACTTGCCCGTGCTTATTATATGCCATGCTCGCTTGCTGTTGTCTCTTCTGCTTTCTTCCTTCCTCTGCAGCATTCCCAGATTGCTTCTCTTCACCATTAATGTAATTTATGCTGCTTTTTATCCTACTTTCAACCGACCACATATCACGAAATCCAACCTTTTCCCAGATCTTTGCTTCATTGCCATCTGCCAAACCACCTGAATTACCATCTCCATTGCTGCATGCCTTACCATTTCCGCCATTTGAGTAAGTCTCTGCTGTTTTCGTCTGACCAAAAACCTTGCAGAACATCAAACCAACCCTCTTAGCAAAGATCTTTCTCGATGCAACCGGTTTCTTCGCGTCTCTCTTGTGATTTTCTTCAGCATCCCTTTCCTGAAAATGATAACGTCTTCTCTGCACTGTCTTCCCCAGCATCCTAGGAATCTTAATCCTTATTTTTGGCTGAGCCTGAGCTATTGTAATGCTAAAGAAATACGACAACGGAGAGTTTGGTTGCCGAAACTTGCTGGAACCAGAGAGAGTCCTGAATGTATTATTCTTAGCTGAATCTGCCATTGCCGTCAAGCTCCAAACGAATTCAATGATACAATCAAATGGAACACAAAAGCCCAAGAAATGTATACGTGGGTTAAGAAGTTGCATTTTTTGTGGGATCGTGCAACTTTAATTCCCCATATTTCTCTCTTTTAAAATGTGATTAAATTACTTTAAATTTGAGGGTTAATCAGTGATTTTAAGTTTTTGAAGATAAGAAATTAAAATTTGAATGTCACTTAACACAATCTCCCTCTTTTTCTCTTATTCAAAACATCTATTTTTATTGTCATGTTCAAATTATGAAGCAAGAAATCTTTCTATCTACTATTGATTATACTGCCTTTTTACATAAAAGTGTTTTAATTTTGCTAATGTCTTTTATATCATATTTTTATTTATTTTTTATATTTTTAAATATGTTTAAATGTAAATAAAGTGACGTGAAACTATAAAATAATCGAATTAAAATTTTTCTCTAGTATTTATCTTTCTTGACTTAAGTAATATTAATATATGATACAGTTAATAATAAGCTGTTCAAATTGTATTTTAATTTTTTAATTTATATTATAAAATATAAAATTAATTTATAAATTTTGTTAAGATAGTATCTCGCCATGTTATTATTAACTGTATTACGTGTTATTATCTTATTAAAAGTAAAAAAAAAAAAAGATGATACTAATCCAAAATAACCATACTTAAACTAGCATTTAGCCAATAATTTGTTTATAATCAAAGTTAAAAATAATTTATGATTATTTTAATTGATAAAATAATTTTTCACCCCAAAGAAGGGGTATATGGGTCTTAAAAATAACAATTTTAAGCCCAATAAAAGAATGTTCAAATAATTGGGCCTTTCCCTAACCTAAAACGGAATCCAAAATCAGACAATTAATCTGTAAAACCCTACCGTTCCTTTTTATCTTCAACAGGAAGAACAGAGCGGCCACTCTCATTTCTCTCTTTCACAGTTGTTTCTCCAGGTTGGTCCCTCTTACTTCCCCTCTTTCTGCTCTGTCTGCGTTTATTGGAAATTCTGTCTTGTTTTTGTTGTAAACGAAGAATCATAAATTTACATGAGTTTCCTACGACCCATTAAGTTTTTGCCATTGATTTATCAATACAATCTGACGAAATCATCACTGCGATTTTTAGATCTGGATAAGGCTTATTCTTTGGTTTAGATGTAAAATTTAACTTTTTTCCTTTTTTTTTGGGTGGAAATCAGTAATATTTAATATATTGCGAGTGAGTTAATGAGGTTTGAGTTAGATTTGCCTTCTGCAATATTTTGATTGGATTATTCTAAGAAGGAATTTAAGAGCTTGCGATGTTTGAAGATCCAAATTGAATAAATAAAACATGGGTTGTTTCATTTCTATCACATTATGTGGGATAATTCCGTCGTTGTTTGCAACATTGTCTATTCCTTGTTATTATATATGGGGTTTCAATTTTGCTTTTCTCAAGTTGCATTGTGCTGTGCTGGTGGATTTTTTATTTTCCTAGTAGTTGGAAATATTTTGATGTAATTTTTTTATTATCTGTAATGTTGTACAGGTTTTGATTGAGATTATTCGATTTCTTTGTTGAGTGGCCTGCAAAATTTAGGTCAATCATGGCGACTTATGGCAAACCAGAGGCAGCTTTAAATCAAGCTGAAGGTCAGCGACAATTTATAACATTCCTTCCTGTAATCAAAACAGTTTTATGGCTGTTTTTAGGGTAATTGCTGCATGAGCTGAATTATGTATTTAGAGTTTCTGTAGAACTTTTCATTTTGACCTTTTAAAGCTAGTTTACTTTGTTGTGCATGAATTTCTGTTTAATCCTATCTTTTGTTGACCCTTGGCTTGTCGTCATCAGCATGAAATATATTTATGCAAACACTGTCTTGTTAGTATGCTATGTATTTGATCTGACTTATCCGTTCTTTGATGCAGCCTTGATTAACGTTGGGCAGAAGCAGGATGCATTACAAGTCCTTCATGATCTGATTACTTCTAAGAGACATCGAGCATGGCAAAAGATGCTCGAAAAGATTATGTTCAAGTATGTAGAGCTTTGTGTTGACATGCGGAGAGGTAAGTTTGCCAAGGATGGTCTTATTCAATACCGCATTGTTTGTCAACAAGTAAATGTCGCTTCTTTGGAGGAGGTAATCAAGCACTTCATGCATCTCTCCACCGAGAAGGCTGAGCAGGCGCGTAGTCAGGCACAAGCCTTAGAAGAAGCTCTTGATGTTGATGACCTTGAAGCTGATAAAAGGCCAGAAGATCTGATGCTTAGTTATGTTAGTGGAGAGAAGGGAAAGGATAGGTCTGATCGTGAACTTGTTACACCTTGGTTCAAGTTTTTGTGGGAGACTTATAGAACCGTGCTTGAAATATTACGGAACAACTCAAAGTTGGAGGCACTATATGCGGTATTTCCTGTTGGAAACCAAATTTGATTGATGCAATGGTTAATTATTTTATGTTATTAAATGGCTTATTGGTACACATATCATTCTGAATATTTGTAAAAGTAGATCGTAATCCAGTGGTGGGAGGTTCTGGAATTACTTTCATTTGTTTTTTTGGAAATTATAGCCTTGTACAGCTGATTTATATGAAAGGGAAGAATGTGGAGGTTTAGCTAGTTTTTATTAGAAACTATTATATGCAGATGTGGGCCATTTGGATATACGATACAGCACCAGTGGGTTACTTCATAGATTGTATTGGGAATATGAAATGTTCTCTTCAGAATTGAGTGTTTAAAACGTTGCTTAGAAAACCCCTTATTTAGACATGATTTTGGCTGACCTTCTCCTAAAATGAAGTCATTCAGGAGAATGCAAAGCTTAAAATGTGTAGGCTTGTCATTGTAATTTTTACTGCACTAACTATATATGATTTTATCTAATATCCATCTAATTCTTCTTGTTATGGTACTTTTGTAAAACATTAGAAATCTAATAGAGAATTGGAGATAAGAATGGAAGCTTAATGTATTTTGATGTCTTGCATAGATGGCTGCACACCGTGCTTTCCAGTTCTGCAAGCAATACAAGCGCACAACTGAATTTCGTAGACTCTGTGAGATTATCAGGAACCATTTGTTGAACCTTAACAAATACAGAGACCAAAGGGACCGACCTGACCTTTCAGCCCCTGAGAGTTTACAACTCTATCTTGACACCAGATTTGAGCAGCTGAAGGTTGCTACTGATCTTGGGCTCTGGCAGGTCTGGGCAGATTAATTTGTTTATGGTAGCTGTACTTTTTCTGGATACTATCCTGAGGAATGGAGCCAAGCCTTACAGCATTCTCAATTGTTTGATGCAGGAAGCTTTTTATTCTGTTGAAGATATACATGGATTGATGTGCATGGTTAAGAAAACACCCAAGCCATCTTTGCTAGTTGTTTATTATGCCAAGCTAACAGAGATATTCTGGATATCATCAAGCCATCTTTATCATGCTTATGCATGGTTCAAGCTTTTTACACTCCAGAAAACGTATAACAAGAACCTAAGCCTGAAGGATTTGCAACTGATAGCATCATCTGTTGTTTTGGCTGCGCTTTTGGTGGCCCCTTATGATCGCAGTCGCAGTGCTTCTCATGTAGAACTTGAGAATGAAAAGGAGCGCAACTTGAGGATGGCTAATCTTATAGGATTTGAGCTTGATCCTAAACTTGATAATAGAGAAGCGGTAGTGTCATCTATTCAATTTGATTAGCCTTCATTCTGTGTTTGTTTAAGTTTCTATTTTCTGATGATCCACATTTCTTGCAGCTTTCAAGGTCGGTCCTTCTCTCAGAATTGGTAAGCTCAAAGTGGCCAGTTTTTATTTATTATTTTATTTACAAATACTTGAGTTATATGTTCACTTATGTCTCGAAAACTCAATGCGCTTAAAAGAAGGAAAAAAAAGATCTTGGAACAAGTTCCAGTCGCCAACAATACTACAAGATGAATTAATGTGCATTTGTTGATGTTTGAAATATCCTAAATATGCATTTTATTTTCTTTGACAGTTTTCTACTTTGATTGCCCTTTCCATCAGGTCTCCAAAGGTGTAATGAGTTGTGCAACTCAGGAAGTAAAAGATCTTTACAATCTTCTAGAGCATGAATTGCTTCCCCTAGATCTAGCATCAAAGGTGCAGCCTCTGTTGACCAAAATCTCAAAGTTAGGGGGTAAGCTTTCTTCAGCTTCTTCTGTACCAGAAGTGCAGCTGTCCTGTTACATTCCTGCTCTTGAAAAGCTTGTTACCCTAAGGTTGCTTCAGCAGGTAAACTCGTGTTTATGGCTTCTTTTCATAGTTGTTGCTATAGGCATCACTCCCTTCTCTTCGGTCATCAACACTTTTTTCTTTTCAATGTTTTGCCGCGCTTTTCTAGGTGTCTCAGGTTTATCAGACACTGAAAATCAACAGCTTATCTCAGATGATTCCCTTTTTTGATTTTTCTGTTGTGGAGAAGATTTCTGTGGAAGCCGTACAACATAACTTCATTGCTATGAAAGTCGACCATATGAGGGGTGTTGTAGTGTTTGGTAATTTGGTAAGTGCTGTGCACTGTGTATTTCGCTTTCATTCCTAATTAACTCTTAAAGCCTCTCCAAAGAGTGAAGAATGTAAGAAAAATCCTGAGTTTGACTTTGTTTCTTATTTTTGAATCCTGAGTTGGAGATGTCAACTGTATTCCCTGATTTACATTGGCTTTTTTTTTTTTCCTCAATTCTGATTGTTGGAAAGGTGTGATGGTGCATAGGCTTTCTAATATGTTGTTTATACCAATGATTACAAATGCAACTGCTTGTTAAGACAAGTCAGTGTCTCTTCTTATGGTGTTTTGAACTTGGTTTTGATTGCATTTATTTATTTATTTTTTTCTTTCAGGGCCTTGAATCTGATGGTCTGAGGGATCACCTAACTGTTCTTGCTGAGTCTTTAAGTAAAGCGAGGGCCATGATATATCCTCCTGCTAATAAGGCGTCAAAACTAGGTGAGATGTTGTCAGGTTTAGGGGAGGTTGTGGATAAGGAACATAAGAGACTTCTTGCCCGAAAATCAATAATTGAGAAAAGGAAGGAAGAGCACGAACGTCAACTTATCGAAATGGTATTACCATCTACCCAGCTTCCTTAAAATTGATGGCCTGCAGTCTCTAATGATAGCCTAGAAATGAATGAATTCAATGGCCTTTTTTTTTTTTTTGTGGCTTCAAGGAACGTGAGGAAGAGTCTAGGAGGCTGAAGCAACAGAAGATAACGGAAGAGGCAGAACAGAAGAGGCTTGCAGCTGAAATTGAGCAAAGGAAGAATCAAAGGATCCTTAGGGAAATTGAGGAGCGGGAACTTGAAGAAGCACAAGCACTGCTTGAGGAAGCTGAGAAGCGCAGTAAAAAGAAAGGAGGCAAGAAGCCCATCTTAGAAGGGGTGAGTTAAATTTTGTCACACCATTTTATTTATTCAGGGAGCATAAGCAATGTTGACAATTGGATGTTCATTTCTGTTAAATGCAGGAAAAAGTAACAAAACAGTCTTTGATGGAGCGAGCCCTGACTGAGCAGCTTAGGGAGAGGCAGGAGATGGAGAAGAAGTTACAAAAACTTTCTAAAACAATGGATTATTTGGAAAGAGCAAAAAGAGAAGAGGCTGCCCCTTTGATTGAAGCTGCTTTCCATCGAAGGTTGGAGGAGGAGCAGATCCTTCATGAACGTGAACAGCAGGTATAAAATAATTTATTCCAATTTCTCTGTGAATTTACTTACAGTTGATTGACATACTCCTTAAGCTTTTTGTTTGTATTCAAAGCAGTTTTAGTGTTGCTTTGATTGTTAAAATTTTTTTTTTTAATTTTCTTTTTAAACTCAGTCCTTTTTTGTGATTGGTTCATTTATTTCGTGCCCTTTGAAAGAGGAAGTCTCAGTTTTTTTCTTGGTCTGCAGTTCGAGGTTGAGCTGAGCAGGCAACGTCATGACGGCGACCTCAAGGAAAAGAATAGGCTTTCAAGGATGCTGGACAATAAGGTCTGTAGCTGCTCATCTGTGATTGTTTCCACATGATGGATAGTACTAATCTGTTGCTCATTGTTATAATTTGTCTTTTTCTAGTTTTTACAACACCAACAGGCTGTTGGGTAGGCTTAGGCATGGCACTGATAAACAAAATCGGTTTCCTTGGTTACATCTCAGACAATATTCCAGGATAGAGTGCTGACCCGCCGGAAAGTGGAAGTTGACAGGCGCAAAGTGGAGAGGGAGGAGAGAATCAGCCTAATTATTAATGCTCGAAAACAGGAGAGGATGGCTAAGAGAAAGAAAATATTCTATGTCAGGTCTGAGGAGGAGAGACTGAAAAAGCTACATGAGGAGGAGGAAGCTCGTAAGCGGGAAGGTATTGTATTTTTTCACAGATAATATCACATTCTCATGCTTTCTGAAGCATTCTGAGAGATTTAGTTCAGAAATAAGCTCATGTTTCCATCTGTCTTGAATTCTCATCTCTTTCCTGAATTATTTTCGAAGTGTTGTCTTGAATTATCATGGAACATGCAGAGGATGAGAGACGAAGAAAGGAAGAAGCTGAACGCAAGGCAAAGTTGGACGAGATTGCAGAAAAGCAGAGGCAAAGAGAGCGAGAGCTGGAAGAAAAAGAACGGCTCAGAAGAGAAGCTCTCTTGGGGAGGTCTTCAGATGGGTCTTCTAAACCTTATGAGCCTCCAGCTCGTGCATATGAGCATGGAACTGCTGCTCCTGCAGCAGCTGCAGCTGCACCTGCACCAACTGCTGGAAAATATGTCCCCAAGCACCTGCGTGAGAGAACTGAAGGCGCGGGAGCAGCACCGCCTCAACCTGATCGATGGGGCGGCAGCGGTGGCAGGCGTAGTGAAGGCTTTGGTCAGGCCCCTCCAGAATCTGATCGATGGGGCAGCAGGCGAACTGAAGGTTCGGGTCAGCCACCACTGGAAGCTGATCGGTGGGGCAGCAGGGCAGATGACCGTGCAGCTCTGCCAAGTGATAGGTGGCGTCCCGGAGGTGGCACCAGGTCCTCTTGGTCATCATCCAGGAACCCTCAGCGTTGATCTTAACTGGGAACATGAATAAGTCTGCCTGATGCTTAAATCGTGCTATTTTGATGGCATACGATGCGTTCATGGTTTTCGGTGATACGAGCTGAAAAAGAATAATCTTGGCAAATTAATTTTGGGGAAGACTTGGTAGAGTTATTTGGTATTTATCTGGGTATTTTCAATTTTTTTTCTTTGTATGGCAAAACCTGAGAAAATGTTTATTGTAGTCCCGAGCGACCGCTCGAAAAGACTTGGCACACTCAAAAAGACTTTTTCCTCAGTTTGCTAGAATGTGTTTTTGCCTCAAAAAGTATGGCCTAAGTTGAGCGCAAATTTTCCTCCATTCCAAAGTGCCTTGCGTCTGTTTCTTTCGTGGCCAATTTGTATTGAAATGTAAAGAGCAGCAGCCAATTTCTGTTTTGTAACAAACTTCCACGCCAAAAAAATGTACCAAGTCCCTTGCACCCATGATCAGATCTCTGAATTATAAAACCCTGCTTCTCCCCCTCGCACGCGCTTCTTGCTTTTATAGGCTGAAAAAATCGGATTCAGTGAATTAGTTTTCTGCAAATGGGTTCACTCGCTGTTAGATTTGCTAAGTTGCTAAGAATCCCTGCTTCTTCTGCACCGTCTTATTCACGAGGTTTCTCTCTTTCTTCGTTACATTGGTTTTTTGTGGGTTTAGATAAAAAAAATTCCTTTTTGATGAAATTTTGTTTGGATGTTTAACATATACAGACTTGTATGTATGCTTCTATGTATAATTACAGAGACGGATTATTTTTTGTTATTATTAATTTTTGGTTTAATGCCAAAAAAATCGTTTGAATGATATTGACAGAGCTACATTTGTCTAACAGTTGCAGACAGAATAAAGTTTTGGAATAACTGTGAATGTGTGCGCTCAATGAATTATTTTAGATCACAAATGAATAAGGGAAAAATAGGTGAGCATTTGCGATGATTTTGTCTTGCATTTGTAGGGGTAGGTGTGCAAAGGAGCGCAAAGATGTGGTACTCGAGTGGGTTGCCTGATAGCAATAATGATGATCAGAGTATCGATGACGTGGGGGAAGAATTGGACCATTTTCTTGGTGGAAAGCCTGAGTTAGAGCCTCAAGGTGTGGATCCCAGAAGAGGTTGGGGTTTTCGTGGTGTGCACTGGGAATGACATTAAATTTGATCGCAAAGACGCATTTAGCTGCATTTCGAATATTCAACGAATTGTGTTGTATGTAGCGTCGGATTGGACATTTTTTATATCACATGGCCAATGTTGAAAATCAAACTCCTTAATAACACCAATGATGGCATGGGGTGATTACTGGGTAGTTTATATAGGGTTTTCAGCGATGATTTGCAATAAAAGATGAGGAGCTTTTAGATTTCGTGCAGTATCTTAACATGTTCTTACTCTTTTGCACTATTTTGAAGTGTTGAATTTTGCAGTATTTTTGTGAATTTAGGAAACAGAAGATTCTGCTAAATTAAATTTTGACCTCGCAGTTGGAAGCTTTTCTGAATATCAAATTTTTCTGATTTGGAATCTAGTTGTCTAGAATGGCCCAGATGCCTTTTTTATTGAAAAGAATCTGGGAACTTCTCCTCAGTTTTCTCAATGTGGATTATTGAATTACATTCTGCAGGTTTTTTTATCTCTCAATGAAAATTTAGCATAGTTTCAGTGATTTTTCACGGCAATTATTTGTGGAAAAGTTAAAGATGTCCCTGTGCAGAAGATCTTAAGGAATCGCAAAACTGTAACCGTCTTCTCAGTCGGAAAGGGGGGCTGTTTGACCAAAGAATTGTAGGGGCAAAAGACATGCCGAAACCTGCTCAGTGGCATTGAATTGCCGTGCACAATGATGCACTTGGTGCTTATGCAGTTCAACAACTAGTGAAAAAATATTTACTCACATTTAAAAAAACTAAATTCTACTTATTATTGAGGAGAAAAGAATTTTCCCTCAACTATTTTGATCTAACAAATGAAGCTTTGACACAGCTCTTCAGTTTGTGCTGAGGGTGACATTGAAATGAGAGTTTACAATGAAAGCATTAATGGTGAAATCAAGAATATCCCAGAGATAAGTGTTCGCCGTGACAGTAGTTGCCATCTATTACCTCTTTTTACTGAGTTTGTTCTTTTTATTAATGTCCTTTTAGAAATTGTTGGTTTTCTGTGGAGCTATATTAGTCATTAATACTGTTTTGATGCATTCGGTTGTTCTAATGTTAAGTAAATGTAAACGTGGTATGCATATAGTCTCTGCAATTCTTCCATGTTAGATAAGAGAAACTAAACTTGTCAATGTCTGAACTAACTTAAATAAACTAAACTCAGTTCCAAACTCTGAATCTCATACCATTAAACTAGGATCTGGAAATCCAACGTTTGGCTAAGTTGGTTACCTGTGGGAAGTTTATTACTAGTTACTCTACCAATTTCATGAATAATATGTCTGGCTTAAGAATCTGGGTAAAGAAGAAGCCGCACGTCCTCCGTATAAATATTGTGGGAACTTGCAGAATTTTGTTACCGTCTGATATGTATTCTAGTTTAAGCGTAAAATTAATATCCTAAGTCTCTTTGTGTTTGATATTGTACAACTTTTCCACTTTCACTATAGGCCATAGTTTTGAAGAGATGCGTATTGTTTTTCAAAGCTCTGATGTCATAATATTCACCGCTCACATCTAGTTTTAGTGATAGGCAACAAATTTCTACTGTTTCGATACTCTTTTTTTGATAAAAATTTTGTTTACTTTCAAATACAATGGAAATATATTTGGTTTAGTAAAAGAAGGCTCACTAGAATGTTTTGGAAGAAAATTGAGATGTGATCCATTCCTTGAATGTGGAGACAAATGCAGAGCTCTTAGGTATCACATAGACCTAGTCTCTTTGATTTCATCCTATCTATGCGGCTCTTTGTCGTTCATCATTGTTACCAACATCTCCTGTTTCTAGTACAGTATCAAAAAAAGACAATTTTGCCTTCATAATATTTTGTATTGTACTGTATTTAAGCAAGCAGGGTTCATTGAGAGCAGAGAGAAGACAACAGTTTGTTGAGAAATTCTGTAGCGACTTGAAGTCAATGGACTTTGAACTTGTTTTTATGTATTTTTGTGAACCAAGTGCCACTCTCCAACAAGATTGCAAGGTGTTGATGTAGCAATCTAAATATTGGAAATACAACATGCAATGGCAATTGGCTCGAATATTGGTGTTCAACATGGCTAATACCCTTCTTTTACTCTCTTTGATGTTGTTATCCATATGATTCATTTTGTAGATTACAGGGGAACTTAATATTGATATTCAACCATGGTGCAGCACTTTGTGTGTGTCCTTACTAAATGGTTCTGTAACATGTCTGCTGTGGGGACATTTCGCCTTGTAAAGACTGGGGAAAGCATCAGCAAAATATCATTTGACGAACTGCGTAAGTTTCTTATCCCATTGATGTACGCAAAGGATGGTAAGGATTCCAGTGTGGTACTGCCATTCATAGTTATGATAATTTGATGGGGGGTCAATGGTTCTGCGAGATGTCATTACTTCCCAATCTATCAGCTCTAAGTGAGTGGCAATTTCTCTCATAATTTCTTAAACTTGTGATCAACCGTCTTTTCTTTTTCCTTGCAGGAAAGGGGTTGCCAAAGTCTATAGACAGATTGCGGAAATCTTATTTATCGGAAAATTGGAGCTGCCGGAGCCTCTAACTTTTGTGAGAAGCATATGCCGTTTTAGCTAGTTTGATTTGTAACCAGACAAGACGAAATGATGCTTTGGTTTTATTTTTTTCCGTTCACGATTATTTCTGCCTCATTATCTCTCTGTCACTGTCTCTCTGTGTATGATTGTTGTGAGGTGGGGAATCATTTTTCTTTCCATAAAAGCTACGGCGGGGATTCGATATAGTGTTGCGATAACCATGATACATATTATGAAACCAACGATATCAGTTTGGTTGATACTAAAATATTTCTTTGCACGATGTTCTCTGCAAATTCTTTGGTTCCATTCATTTTACTCTTATAGGAAAATGTGAGTGTCTTGTTATCAGAATGTTATTCAAATGGCACTTTCACCCATTTTGGATGGGCTTTTGTCATTGAATGAATGATTTGTTGAGTTTTCTCCGTTTTATAGGGTAAAACAAAAACTTTTCCCTCCCAATGAATTCATGGGTACGTGTCATTACTAGTTTATTCTTAAGCAGAAACTTAAGCTCTTACTTTCCTGGTGAGAGTAGACAGAAGACTTTGAAGCCTTCATTTATATTTTCTCCTTCATAGCAATCCATTGCCCATACTGGTGATATCGGGATCATGATATAGTAGATATCTAATTTAAACCATCCCCACCCGGTTAATATTTCAATTTAAACCTGGGAATCATAGATTCCACTACATACACATATTAAGTAATCTATTACCAACGAAATATCAAATTATACAATGCAGAGTGTGATGATGCACATGATGACGCATATGTAATGCAACACATGCATTGTTTGATTATTTTAAGAAACTTTTGGGAAATAATGTGCAAACTCCTTTTACCCTCCTCTTCCCTTCTCATATAAAGACTTATTAACAATTGTTTTCAGAGGGAAAATTCAGATTTCTGTTCAGTTGCCATTTATTTTTCCTTCTTTTACATCTATGAGGCCCAATTACACATATCAGGTGTCTACAATATAGCACTCGTTTTGTTCTCACTTGTAAAAAACACTCTTACTTCAGGGATTTCAGGGATTCCCCTCGAACTTACAGGATGGTGCCTTGATTAAATTGATTGGTGCCGATGAGTGCTGAATTGCAACAACTTGACTGTTTTGAGTTGTGTTTTGCTAGACTAGGCTATGTTGCACTTTTTGAATCGTTGGATGTGGTACCATGATGATACCATCTAGGATTTTCATTATTCAGAGAAGTCTTGTTGATCTTCTTGAACATTTAAATGTCTTTGCATTGCAGTCACATTAATGGGGAATATGGCTCATCCAACCATTAATGTCCTAATAATGTAAAAGAAATAAAGCCTCATGCTTAGGTGTCAATTTGCTCTTACCTCTTATAATCAACCCCAAATTTTATATTATTTATTAGGTACCACCTTAGAAAATGGGATCCCCTCAAAGGGCAGAGTGCTTCTAGATATTCTAAACAAGGAAAGTAGATTGAGTGCCCGTTTATTTTATAACGTAATTCCTAACACGCGTCAGCTTGAAGAATCATTTATAACTATACAAGGAATGAAAATCCTATGGTGGTATAGACTGACCAGCTTGCTTTGTCTTCTTGCATGTAGCACTCATCTATTACTTAATATAGATTTATGCACCCTTGTACACAAAGTTTTCATCCATGTATTGCAAGTTCAATTTTCTGCAGGTTTTCCTGGCCTATTAATCTTTTGTTTGGACTTGAAAGATTTATTTGACATTACCATAGACCATAGTCCTCTTCTTATTGAATTCCCAGAGGTTGATAGTTTCACATATTGCTGTATTTGATCCATGGTATCTCTGTCACACTTGCTGCATATAATGTCATTGCTTATTTTTTCATTCATTAGTGCTTGATTCAGTTGATACCAAACTCATGACTGAGTAATTGAATGACAAAGAACAAGAAATACTAGTTTAATACTCAAAAACAGACTTATTTGGGCGGTTCATGTAATAGCTAATAAGCTTCAAAGTTCATGGGTGTCAACATAAAGAGAATATTTAGTGATAGTATAGATAAATCCTGCCAATATATCAAAGATCCTGACAGGTGTCAGATCACAGGTCCAGTGGTAATGCACTAAGGAAACTGCATTTTGATTGGCTTTGCAATTCTTTTTCATTCTTCCTACATGTGTTTGGAGCATACATACTGCCATAAATAGGCTTCTCGATCATAGTTTTTCTTGCTTCACTGTGATTGTTTTCCTCGGTTTAAGCTCTAAACACTAGATTGAAAGTGATGCTTGTGATAATTATTGCAATCACCTTAGCAACCCATGTGTCAGGCCACGATGCTTGTCCAAAATGTGGCAGCATTGAAGTTCCATATCCCCTTAGCACAAATGAAAACTGTGGAGACCCCAGGTATAGAGTGTACTGTAACAATGATGTTCTACAGTTATTATCCGCGGAAGATTTTTCCTACAATGTCATCAGCATTAATCCAAGTGCTTACAAGTTTGTTATAAGTCCTCCCTCGATACAAAAGAACACTTGTTTCTCTTCTGATCTCAGTTTAGGAGGCTTTAGGCTTGCTGATGATTCACCCTTTAACGTATCTACTCGTAACACTGTCATGTTGTTCAATTGCTCTGACAATATCCTTCTCTCACCGTTAAATTGTTCTTCAAACAGCCTATGTAGGCTGTTTGAGGATCATGTTGAGGAGGGAAGTGGGTGTCGAGATACTCTTTGCTGCCATTTCTTGAAAGATTCATCCATGAATGCACGTAGGATTAGAGTCAGAGTCGGAGGGTGCACTGCTTATACTTCTGTGGTGGATGTGAACCCTGGGGATTCCGTTGATTCATGGAACTATGGCATTGAGTTGCAGTGGATGCCCCCCAACTAAGTTACCGCTAGCGTGTGACCAGTCACCGCGACATCTCACGCATAGGAGCTTCCTCTTGTCATTGGTTGAAATGTAAGGGTATCTTTTTATTTATAATGCCTTGGACCTTTTCGGCAAATTAAGACACCGTTTTCCCAACGATGTATGCCATGATTTGTCTTTAGATTTCATGTCTGTATCAGTTGTTTGCTGTCTGGACGTTCAGGTCTTGTCTCGACAAATGAATGATCTTCCCCTTGTTCTTGTTCGTGTTATGTTACGATGTTATCAATGTGATTCTTCTTTGGGTCAACAAGAATTTCCTTCACTGAATCTCTGTATCCTGCTCATAATCCTTCCCGGATAATTCAACTATGGTCACTGAAAAACTAACCGCGATGGTTAAATTGAATTTAACAATTCTGAACCAGGGCTGCAGTGGAGCTGAGCATTAAATCTTGGCTGGCGAAGTAAAAACTAACAGTAATTCTGGCAGTGGCAAAGCCTTCAGAATTTAACCATGAGATGTATATACTACGAACTGGGGCTCAAAAAAGCAGTTGAAAAACCATGAGATCTTATTCTTCTTATTATGCTGGTAGTGTAATCAGTTAAATTTTGGACGGTCTAAATATTTTGTCATATATTGATGCCCAAACCACAGCGGATCAAGAACCTAATAAAGTTTTCTCTACTCTCATTGTTTAATAATTTATTTAATACAAAAGTACCCCTTGCGTAAACTACTGAGCTAAAGCCAATGTATCATACTCATAAGGTTGTCAAATAAGCCAGCTTCTTTGAAAAATCAGAGAAAAACTAGAGGCTACTTTCTTTTAGGAGCAATGGCTACATATGAATTGTTGAAAAGAGCAAACATACAGAACAAGTAAAATCCTTGCATCTCAGAAATCTCATATGTGCAGGTACAATAATTCTTACTCGAAAGCATAATTTGCCCATTTCACAGGAACATATGGCTAGCATAAAAAGGTGCACAAACGGCGAAAATTACAATACCTTAAATATAAAAGTAACCGCATACAGAACAAGTCCATCTGAATTTGCGAATAATTTTGTAAAAGAATTATATATCGTTACAATACAACATATTCAGAGAGCAGAGGAGTTAAAAACATCACCTTTTAACTCTCGACCAAACACAGAAATTGATGAAGCATTTACACATGCCACAATGCATTCTTTGCTTTTACTTAATTACAGATTCAAATTGTTAGCAATCAAACTGCTCCAAAACATGTTCAAATCAGATAGCATTTTCTTCAGTTGGTCAGTACAATAGCCAGGCACAAAACCAGAATAATCCCACAAACAAGAAGTGAGAAAAAAAAAAAACCTAACCTCTGTATCTTTACTACCTCATTTCATACAAATATATCTATTAAAATTCACCAAATAAAAGACCAAACATGCTCACACTGCCGGAGAATAACATACCAATATTTACTTTGTTATTTAATCAAATGAATGACTATGTCATCACTGTTGGTCTACTAGGCCTCTTTCCTTCCATGGCATCTTTCTTTTGCCGACAATTTGCACAGAGGAAGGGACCTTCCCATGGATTTGATGTGGGTGAGAAATAAGGCCTGGAGTTAAATGACAAGCCATCACTTGGCGGTTGATCCACTTGGCAGACTGCACATCTGAAGAACCCAGAGCTCGTGTTCAACGAAAAATCCTTGCCCAACCTGCAATTCCATCAATAAAATGAAAAGGTTCATAGAACTATCCCTTTGCCATTTGAAACCATTTCATAAAAAAGTCTCTAGTCTAATCCAAAAGATGATAATGACTTGTATTATTATGCAATCACAAGTAATGCAACTAGGGAATTACCAGACTTATCCATGGTAACTGTTATCTTTGTGTGGCTTGTGATTGTTATCTCTGATAAAAACTATTCATAAATATAAATATGCACACTTTTCTTTGATTTCTATACATGCATTTAGCTATACAAAGTTTGTCAGATGAAAATTCAAAGAAGGAATGATCAACGGCTGAATTACACTGAAGGAATGTTGCAATGAACAAACCTTTCAGCAAGCATAGCTGAACCCTCTTCAAACAACTCCTCCACAACTCCAACAGCAACAAGTTTATTTGATGCTTTGTTCATAGACTGCCGAGCTTTCTTCCCAAAGAGAATTGAACTAAGTGTATTCTGCTTCTTCCTAGGTGTTGGAGCTGGGACAGGATGGTCAGATGGTATAATATCGACAACAAGGCAGGTCGTATCGTCCTTCAGTCCCCTTGTCCTCAGAGCATCCTGCAAAGCACAAAAAAGGGAATTCATATTAAGCCAAACCAGTGTTATCATCTGAGACGTACATGAAGAGGCCAATGCCAGACATCACCTTAACAACCAGCTTAGCAGCAAGCTCTGCTGGTAAACCCCGACAAGACTTGGCAGCCATATCAGAAGTTAATGCATCCCAGATGCCATCAGAAGCAATTATGAGTCTTCCTCCAGCATTTGAAAGCTAAGACAAACAAAAGAAGTTACTGATTTTCGTAATGCAAAATCACAGAAGGAATTTAAGCTTTTACTGCCGAGGAACCAAACTGGTTACCTTTACTTGCTTAACATGTGGTATTGGGACAATAAACTCTCCAACATCCATGTCACCAATCGACCTAGAAAGGCATAATCCCCCAGGCCAGCAGCGAAGTGGACCAACCTATAAAGCACATAGAAATTGAACCCAGATCAACAAGGGAATGGTAAACAAAAGGAAATCTGCATCATAGACAATGACTCTTGGCCAAGAATAGCATTGCGAGACAAAAATGTTAGCACCTCATTGCCACCAAAAACATTCAGCCTTCCTACTTCACCACCACTTGCAGTGACACGCTCCCTCTCTTCCACATTCTCTTCCAGCCTGTGATCAACAGTCAACAAGGAAACAACACCACCCTGGGTGTCCAATATGCATCGAGAATCACCAACAGATGCAACAGTCACAGTCCACCCATCAATCACAACAAATGTTACTGTTGTCCCAGAAGTTTCACCTGTCATTTACATTGAAAAATAAAGATAAGCATACCAAAAAACAAAACAAAAAAATTCAGACATTTGAAAGATGTTCAAAGGAAACCAATACGTGCCTTTCTGTTGAAATTCTATGTCAGTTTTAACAAAACCAGCAACAAGTGCTCGAGGAAGGGCTTGAAGCCACTCATCCCTACTAGCGCCTTCAGGGATTGCACTCAAGACATTATTCAATAAGTTCTCCTTTGCAAAAATGGCAGCTGATACACCATTGTGCCCATCAAAAATCTGCCAACAAACATGGTATTAAAAACTGATGGGTATCACAACTATAACGACTGTGTACATGCTCTATACTTAGCTGCAAAGAAATTTGAACAAGAGAACTAACAATATTTCCAAATTGTAGGTCAGGATGTATGGAACCCCAGAGTTTAGGAACCCTCTTTACCCGGCTCACCAAAACCAAAATACCAATTTTTAGCTTAATTGAGGAAACTTTGACATATTCCCGGTTAAGCTTTAAGAAAAGTAATTTAAACTCACCTTTGATTTCTTTTCCCTGATTTTTCTCAGAACCGAGCAGAGAATAATTGATTGTGTCTGAATGAGCTAGTAAAGGAACAATAAGCAAAAGAAGAAAAAAGAATTACCGCAAAGACAGAAAATGATGTTGATGCATTTCCTGGAATCCTCTGGCAATCGGATTTTATCAGGAAGTAATCCTCTCCTTTCTTTGCTAAAGCAGCCTGTCCGTATTTCACAAAAGGTCTCTCAACTTTTTCATTCCTAAGCTCACGACCAATCAAAGTCGCAAGCGGAACAAGAGGAGGCTGCTTCACCTGGGATACTTCAGTCTGGCTCATGTTTGTTTACTTTCAAACATTTCCAAGATCTCAAAACAGCCTAATCAACCAAACGAATCAATTATACTTTTTTATATTCCCAGTGCCATATATCAAATACACAATAACGTAAATCAATTTCAGAAGCAAATCACATAAATCTCTCAAACTGATATAAAGTTTGCTCTAGATCAGTGAAACACAATGTGGCACACACTCATAAAGGAAGTCAATAGACTAATGAACAGCAAAAAATTACAAAACGATAGCACATTCCAGAACACCTTTTTATCAAAACACAACCAACCAAGGTTGCATCCCACATTTTTCGCCAATCCTCCACACGAAAATCAACTAAAATCTTTACCGATTACCTTAAATCCTTCATATGTCCAACTATCATAGCAAATAACTCTACACGGTCAACCCATCCAAAACAAATCCATTACTATTTTTCATTTTAAGGAAAAAAAAAAAAAAAAAGAACAACAAAACAGTCGATCAACTAGGAAAAAATGTTTCTTCACAAGATTCAATCTTTGCATACAAAACTCAAAACTTTAATGAAATGAAACTAAGATTCTAGTCCAAAAAAGAGCTAAAAAATAGTTTTAAAAAAGAAAAATCAAGTAACCCTTGGCTCACGTCAACAGATCGGGAAGAGAGAACGGTGCATTGAGCATTCAATCAACAACGCTCTCTTCATTTCCCCAGAACTTCGGTTCATCGCATCAAATCTTTTGCAAGAAAATAAACCCCAGGAGAGAGAAAGTGAGCTTTTAGAGAGAGAAAGAGAAACAGGTGGCGTGATTTGATTGGTGGTCGAAATCTAGAGAGAGATATACGCGGGGTTTACGAGAGAGGGAAAAGAGGAAGAAGATCGTGATTTTAGGACAAAGTTTTTCATAATGACATTTATGTCCTTAATTTTTATGCTACTAAATGACAAATTTGTCCCCGTGCATTTTCCAGATTATGAAAGAGGATATTTTATTAATAAATTTGATGGCAATATTTGAGTACAATATTTATAAGACTATGCATTATTAGATAAATAAAATTGTAATAAATATCATTTTAAACATCTAATTTAAACTTAAAAAAAAAATTAAGCATAACACTAAAATATCATCAATTCATTATTATTCTATCAACAATGAAATAAAACAAAAAAAAAAAATTACGGTGGCAAAGTTTGTTTTATTAGATGAGGGCTAAAATGGTCATTTTATGAATGTTTTGCTTTTGTGCCCATTCACAGAACACGGTAGAGCGATTCTCTCTCCTTCCTGATACAATATGGGTTGCTGTATTTTGGTTGGCAAAAATTAGGTGACTTAAAAGAGTGAAATGTTTATTGTTATTAATAATTAGAAGTAATTTGAGTAAGAGGAGCAAGCAGCAACATTGATAACGATGTAAAGATCCAAGTAAAGAAATCCCAAGTACCTGATGGTTTAGTATTAAGATCGTGAAAATGAAAAATCAAGCATATGATGACGTGGCCATGTGTGAGTTGGGGACCCACTTAGGGTTTAGCCACTTGTTTGAATTGAAGATGAAGGCCACCACCAGGGGGTCCTGGTGTTTCTTTCTTCCTTTCTTTTGAACCCACCCAGCTGGAAAGTTGAATTTCACACACACCATTCCAACAACTCAAATTGGAATTTTCATGGATGAATGGATGGATCATGGATGCTTGCTTGGGTTAGAAGGAAGGAAATATATACATAAATTGATTTATTTTCTTCCTAAATCACTATGCTTGGAGCTGCATTTGATCCAAGTACTGCAGTAACATTTTACCATTCTCCATAGCTAGTATTCAAATTTGGCACTGGAAAATAAAGAAACGAGAACGCAATAGAAATGAACCTGTAAACAGATTTTCTTTTCCTCTCATCAAAGAAACTCAAGACAGCTGTAATATCACACCAATTTGATGCGTGGAAAACCTCTCTTCCTCTTTTTTTTTTTTTTTTTACTTCTTTCTTTCTCTCTACACGAAAAGAAAAAGGAAAATAAAATGATGACAAAGCCGTTTCCCTTCACACATATGGGGTCTATTCTTACTTTGCTTTTCCATTTTTCCTCTTCCCGTCAACAAGAACCGGCTGCCTTCCGGGCTTGTGCAAAGGTGGACTAATCCCATTGGATAATCTCGTTGTCGGTGGCGAAGGGATTAGTGACGGAACTAAGCTCCTAGTAAGATTATGATCCGAAATAGTTGCATTAAAACAATGTAAACAAGTTTGCTGGTTAAAAGAAAGGACAGCATTTTTTGCACTATGCTCCTAGTTTCCTGCGTGTGTCCAAAAGTAAAGCGAAAAAATGCTGCCGAGGAATGGAGTAAACAATTTGTGATCTGATAGGTTACCTTGTTTTGGGAATCTTTGTTGCTTTCTTGGGTTGAGTCTTCTTCGGTTTAGAGCCTAAACCACTCGGAATGTCGACAACTTTAGGAATGTTGCACTGCCAAAGCGAGTCTGGCTCTGAGCAATCTCTAGCTGCAGCCTCAGGATCAGACTTGTCAGTGGAGGCAATTTCATACGTATTACTCTGTACATCATAGTCTTGATTGTCCTTTCTGTAGGCTGTCAATCTATGCATCAGCTGTTCCGGGTATATCTTTGAAGGGTCCCTGGGGTAATTCTGATAGAATTTTTCAGTCGACTGTCTGTTGACTACTTCACACTGTCCCAGCAGGGTATCATCTCTACCTAAAATATCAAGCTTGTTCACCATATCCTCATCAACCCAGTCTCCAGAGGTTGATTCTTTGTCTTCTTCCTTTCCATTTGGTACAGGAGAGCCAGTGGCTGAGCAGGGAGGTGAACTTGCAAGCAAATCCCGGGGATCGAGGATTTTTCTTCGTGGCTTTGATGCAGAATGGTTCCGGACCTGCAGCAGGTACATTAAGTAATCTCCATTTTTCAACAAAAGATGTTATAAGCAAAGAATAGTTAACTCGTACCTGTATGTTACCAACTTCCTCCATTGGTTGCCGATGGTTGCTAGAGATATCTCCTGAACTCTGGCAACTAGATTGAGAAGGAGAAGACCCACCAGACTTCATTATTGATCTTTCTGGGGTGTTAGACCGAGAATACAGAAGTTGGTCTGATTCTCCATCCTTCCTTGCTAAGGCTGCCTTGAGACTGGCAATCTGATAAAAAAAATGCATAAAAATACATTAACTATAGAGCCAGCAAAATCAAGTCAATCACAACAATAAAAATAGGCAGTCCTAAGAAAAGACCTCTGAAAGATTTGTTAATAAGCAAATTGTTTTTCATGCAAGGACTGAAGATATGAGAGGAGAGAACTTTTGGATCTTATCATACAAAACTAATAGCTAAGTAAAGAGGGACAACGAACCTGTTCTTTAAGCTCTTTCACATCTGTGCTATCTTTGTTAACTCGAGCAGCACCAAGTTCAACGGTGGCAACCCGTTCAGCGAATTTAAGTGTACTAATTCTTTCTGCAAGGGCATCTAGCTCCGGACTAATGTGAACAAACATGGGTGTCTTTGCTTGTCCACCTGATAAGTAGGAGAACCAATGCCATGATTATGAAGGAGTAATCGACGAAGAGAACATCTTTGTAGACTAGAGCAAATCAGATTCCTACCAAGTGAATCTTGAAGGAGTTGTGTCAGTTTACTGTTTCTATAAGGAACGTGTGAATTCTTTTGCGCAAGAGAGGAAACCACGTTGCCTAGAGCAGAAAGAGATTTATTGATATGTTGAGCCTCCTTTAATCTATCTCCCGTCACCTCTGACTTGTCAACCCTTTCACTTCCGGCAAGGTCGACCAAATGCATAGAACTGCGAAGGATAGTTCCAGATGTCAAGTCTCTCCCTTGAACATGAATTGTTAAGCAGCTGCAAGTTGATGCAGTTCAGAAGTTAATACTTGTTTAACCAAATAATATATCTGATTATAGTACAATATTGAATGTACCTGTGTGATCGACTACTCCGATCATTCATTGCTGTAACACCCACTGCACGGTTCTTTTCCCCAAGATTCATCAATTTGATGACATCAAACGTTGTTGAAACCGGTACAAGGTTTGCATCTGGCACATTGATTCCATTTTGAGAACTGCTACTTATGTCTAATGTTTTTAGATGTTAAGGAAACAAATAGGAATATGAGATGCACTCAATGGGACATAATAATTGAAAGAAAGCAAAGTGGCATCATCAAGGATATCTTTTGTTAAGGCCGTCAGTTACTAGGAGATCCCTAACTTGCTCGTTGTAAATTTCAAGCATTTGAACATAAATTTCATGGTGAATACTATCTCTTCTCTGATTTGAAAGAAGAAACAGATCACTCAATGCCCTGTAGTTGACGCCTAGACTTTCCTCTGTAAGCTCTTTCGGTCCTGTCTGGATTGGAAAAGGAAATAAAAATGGTAGCCAATTCACAGACTGCCCTCATAAATGTTGTATTCATAGTGATATCTGTTGTATTTCTCACCATAGTGAAAGTTTTTCCTGATCCTGTTTGGCCATAGGCAAAAATGCAAACATTGTAACCATCAAGAACAGAATGAATCAGAGACTGAGTATCTGAAAATACCTCCGCTGCAGCAAAAGTAAACAGTCCCAATACTTAAAAGAATATGCTGACAAATGGGAATTAGTACGAAAAAGAAGTAAAAATAAGCTAAACCTTGGGTTGCAGCAGGACCAAATACTTTGTTAAAACTAAATGATTTCCTTCCCTCTTTTCCATACTTTGAAGGGGTAGTAATTGCTATATTTCCTTCCTCCATGTGATCCACTGTGCTAACATAGTTTGATTGTCCATTCAAGAATGGCCGGACACGACAATATACCATTATATTTCCTAATCAAACACATTGAGTAACCATCAAATCCAGCTGTCAAACTAAGAAATTTTTTAGAGATGCCATCATTATATTAATTTGAACTCCGATCTATGTTACCTTTCAGGTTTTGCACTTGATTACACAGCTTGCCGTTTTCTTCAAGTACTTTCTGGTAACTTGAAGCAGCCTGGGCCAGACCGGACAATTGCTTACCTATTAAGGGAAGCTAGTTATGAGATATATTATACCTGTTTCAAGAACATCAAAAGAGAGAGCACAAATTCATCAAATTTTATTACCCAAATCGTTGAAGTCTTCATGGTACTTAATTTGCAATAGCTGCATTCCTGCTTTTGCAGTATGAAGAGTTTGCTTCAATTCCTATAAGAACCAGCACTAACTCAATCAATGTACTCACGTTCAGAAAAATTACTCTTAATGTAGCCCAATGGTACTCCAAATTACCAGGATATCCCTCTGTTGCTGCTCAACCAACATTTGCCTTTTCAAAATTTGGGTTTTTGATCCCCGATCATGATCAGCTATCTGATCACTGCATTCCATTCTCTCCAATTGTATTTCAGCTTCTTCTTCCTCCTTTTTGTTAAATTGATCTTCCATCTTTTTAACATTTCATCAGTTCAAGTAAATGTCACCCCAATGCATATAGGATGTAAAGCATTACAAATTCAACTTGCAAGCTAGATTATGACCCAAATGGTGCGAATTTATTGCTCGAGTTTTAACAGTCTATAGTGCAAGATAAACTACTACCTCTACACCTCCAGAAGAAGATCTAATAAGAGAGTTGTTGGGGTCAGATACTGCAGTATCTCTTGCAGTTTTTTTCATCTGCCCCATAACCAAAAATAAATAAATAACTGGCAGAAGCTCAATAAGAAAAAAAGTTAACGATACTCAAAAGATGGCAAGGAACTTTGTTGCAAAAACTTCTAGAATATAAAGAAGCAATCACATGTTGATGAAGAAAGATGGGACCACCCACCAGTTCATTTTGGCTTGCCAAGCGACGTTCAAACTCCTCCATTACTTTCCTGAGCATAGATTCCACAACCTATTACAAGGAAGAAACCATTCAGTTCTGTGCCAAAAGCAATATAAAGGCCAAATTTCATCCTTGAAAGAACTATTGACTTTCCTGGGAAAACTTACAATTGGAATTTCTTCTTGCTTCTCGTCTGAAAGAACTGCTCAGACTAAAATATTTAAGTTATGCAAGGTTCCCTGCATATTAAATTACAAATAAGCTTTCTAAGGTTCTTTCTTATTCACATCATGAGAGAAGCATAAAGATATGAGAAAAAAAAAAATTCACTAACTGCTTCAGCAAGGTCATGGACAAGATCAGCCTGCTCACTCAACACACTGTCTAGAGACTTCTCGCCCACAGATGAGCTCCTTGAAAAGGAATTCGTGAACGGTTCTGAGCTTGTTCGCGTAAATGGTTTTCCATTCCCACAAGCTGAGGGTTTCAAATTTCCACCAAATTTCCATGACCTGTTTCCATCACCTTGCTTCCATTCACTATATGATTTAAGTGCCAGAACACAGTTCACAATTCTTGCAGATTTGCCACCCTGAAAAATACCAAATGCAGAAACATGTCATAAGTGAAGAACTCATTTTTCATGCAATTGAACTGGTTTAGAGATTCCATGCCAGATTCAAATCCAAAACTTAGACAAATATAAGCAAATTCAAAATGGAATCCTTTCAAATTTTCGTTCTCATGGTTCAAAATGTCAGCATTCACCTGTTCCAAGTCAGAGTTTTCGAATGTTGGAAGCCCCAATTCTTCCACAGCAACAAGGAAGTTTCTCAAATTCTCAAAGTACTGGAATGCAGATAGAGCTGCCCCATCAGGGATATGGACAGAATCACAAGAACCTTCGATGACCTAGTAATTAGCAAGCAATCACCATCATCAAAACCAATATATAAATCAAACAAAAACAAAAAGAATCGAACACCAACTCAAGACAAGAAATCGAGTTGAAACATACCTTTGGCATGGCTCCTGGTTGAATCTTGTTAAGAACATTGCAAAGAATTATTCCACTTCTCAATCCAAGCCTGAATTCTTCTTCCGAAGGCTGAGCCGGCAAATCTTTACCCTGGACAACACCAACTGTCTTTCTTAGCCACCAAGCTGCTTCATGTCTTCCCAAAGCTACTGAAAAAAAAAATTATCAACCGTGTAAATCACCAAAACAAAACCGAAAAAAAATTAAAAAAAAGAAAAAGATCCTTCTTCCATTTCCAAATTCTGTGCAAATGCTAAACTACCAACTCATTGATTTGATTCTAAGTCCATTTCCAATGGCAATACCAACTTTCATGCATCCAACTGTTATAGCTTATTCAATGCAGGATGACCATCAACTACCATAGTTTCTTCTTAAGAGAGATAAAATAACAAGAAGACAACAGAAATGAAATGAAGATTCTGTCTTGCAAAATTAACAGGTAGATGCAGCTTCTATGATAATCAATGAAAAATGAGTTTCAACAGCTGGAGCAAGAACTTCTTGAACGTTGTCATCAAATCCAAATACAATGAAGACCCCTGCGGAAAATCAAATAAAAAATATCTGAAAAAATTAAGAAAAATTTTTCAGTTTTCAGTACCAAAACCCAATTTCACAAAATAAAGCCAACACGCACATAATTTATCTGAAAAAAACAATAAACGCAGCTCAAAATAAACGAAAACCAAAACATGATTAAATCATTCAAGAAATGAAGATCATTACAAGCTTCCTCTGTTTTCCTCGATGCCAAATTAATGTCGGTCAATCCAGTTCCATGTTTTCTAAGAACATCCTCCACAACAGAAGCTAGAGAGAATGAGAAAACCTGTTCTGTTGCCATTTCCTCAACACAAACCCAGAACAATGCAACCTTTTTAAAACAAAACCACAAGCGAATTCAAATCCCTGAATTCGAAACAAGCTTAAATCCTTCCTGTTCCGCATCAAAAACCAATCTTTTTCCAACAAAACTCGCAAGAAACGATCATCCCAGAAAAGGGATTGTTTATTTTCTATTTTGCGAATGTGAAATGTCACGCGAAGATACAATGAGAGTACATAGAGAGAGAGAGAGAGAAAGATAATGAGTCTTTGAATGAAAAAAATTAAATGACAAAAAAAAAAAAAAAAAAAAAGAGGGAAAATTCTCTCACTCATAACGAAGGAACACAAGATGTGTGCATATAACCCTCATGATTTGGGGCACTGCCACGTAATTATAGGGATTACCCATTTTTTATAGTAACATTTTAATAAACTAATCCCGACTCTATACATACATCTTTATAAAAATTATTCATAATAGAGGCTACACCTTGAATTCAATACTATTTACTTTTTCATGCATATTATAAGACAAATTGAAATATCATAATTACAATAAAGTATTTTTATTTTTTTTTTTTAAAGATTCAATTACCTCAATATTGTATTTTAAAAATTTAGCTTGCATCCTTATCTTTGTCTTTATTTATATTACATAATTTTAATTAAAAAATAATTGTAACCCAATACTAAATGGTGTGATATTTTATCACATGCATTAAAATACACGGATTAAAAGAAATAAGTAAAAAGAATGAGTGTATAGTAGCCCAATGGCGCTCTTTCCCTCCAACATTCGAAAGCTATTCAAACATATGGCTCGGTTCCAAACCTAAGAGGTCTGGATGAATTTTTTATTATTATTATTATCATTCAAATCCGCGGCGGCGCCGGCATGTAACATGGTTAGGGGGGGAAAAAGGCTGCCGGCCCAGTCTCGGCCGCTGAAACAAGTGGGCTCCATTGGCCCGCCTAAATGGCCGCCCAAAAAACATGATGATAAGTTAAAAAGACAAAATCAAATCAAATGTTTGCCTCAATTTTCTTTTAATTATCAACACAAAAAATAATAATAATAAATTTATTTTAATTACCAATAAAAAAGCTTGATTGGGATAGAATTTTGAACAGGACTTTTTTAAAAATTTTTTTTTTTGTTGTTTAAATATACATATTTATCGTAAGATATTTTTTATAAAAATTTTGAGATATTTTTTTGTTCTTTTTAAGTCTAAATTTAATTTTAAATAATAATATAATAAAATTGATTTTAATTAATCTAATTTTCAATTGATTTAAGAAAGAAAAAAGGTGTAAGGAAGTATGTATAACACATCAACATTCCAAGTATGGGTACGAGGATCAATGAGCAAGACTTAGCACCCACCTTGTGTTGGCTCTACAATCAAGTAACAAGAAGCCGCATGTTTTAAAGCCAAGCTTCAAGAGAAAACATTTCCAATTTCAGTATATGTGCATGTTATTGTCTAAAGCTGCAACATAACTTTCTTTTCTTTTCTTTTCTTTTTTTGATTCGGTAAACATATGCATAATTGGAATGACATGTCAATGGTGAATGAACAACCCTACAATCAACTCATTTCATTTATCAAATTTGAAATGTATCGATTTCATTCCATGATCGTCATTTATATACATATATATATATATATATATATATATATAATTATTCCTTTTTTCTCATTAATTTTTTTTTATTCTCAAGCAAAAAGATGGGAGATTCCTTGGCAAGCATGCACCGAAATCGAAAGTCAATTGATGCATAAGAAATTTTGAAAGTAATTTATGTGCTAACCTTATTTTTTTAAATTGTTCTCCAAATCATGATTAGTTGCCTAAGATCAATAACAAATAAGGTTGAAGGCTTCAAGAGTTAAAAGATAGTTGACGATTAAGACTTGTTAACAAATTGGAGGGCTCCCTTTTTCATTTTCCACCAAATGGGTTGATATGAAGACTCAACCACAAACACAAACACATTAAATACACTCACAAATTCTATTAAAAGAAACCATCAAGTTAAGTTACGAGTTTGGATGGCAAGAAAATGAAGGGAAAAAGAGAATAAAGATGTCAATGCATTGGGTCCGAGCCAACCCCTCTCGGGTCTCAATCTTAGTAGTGGTGTATAGTATAAGAGAATAACACTTGAGTCCTTACCACCCTCTCTTGTGTTAATGGCGTACTCTAACACTGTAATTACCAAAACCCTATGTTATAGGAGAAAGAGATAGAGAGCAAGAGACGATAATTTCAGTGAAATTAAAAACTTCAATGATATTAACCCAGATTTAGAATGAATCGTAAGTTGGAAAAGAAATTAAAAAAAAAAGGATGGCAGAAAAGAAACACTATCACATGGGGAGGAAGTTATGGTTCATTCCTTTCATTTCTGAGACACCTTCATCTTCTTTAGAGATATGTTTCACTAAAATTTGCATTGCTTGTTCATCTCAAACTTCGATCAAAATCAGTGTGTTCAATCACTTATGTTTCCGTGTTTCATTCTCTGGATAGTTCTCCGCTATACTGCCCATGTGTCCTACTCACCCCTTGAACCCTCAAGCTTCGTTTTCTATGGCATAGATTGTTTTAACTTCTCATTTATTACTTAATTTATTGGAATATAATTGTACTTAATGAAGCCTAACTATATAGTTTCAAGGTTTTTTTTTTTTTTTAATTTTGCCCAATGACGATTTATGTCCAATCTGCTTCTTCTTTTGTGTGTGTTGCTCCTAATCTAATACGAAGAAAATAAATAAAAAAAGTAAGCGGATCATATTCTTGTTTTTTTAGAAGCAAAGACTTTATTTTTTTATACAAAGTGATAAACGTAATAATCTATGTTATTTTAATTCTTCAATAATATATAGATAGATATAAGTGGATCAACTCTCTCAACTATCATAATAAACAAAATGTTAAATGGTCCCAAAATTTTTGGGTATGATGTTGTTTGCAGAAGAAGTGGGGAGACTAGGCATATGGTGGTCATTAACACTCCAAATCATTGAATTGGACAACTCAGCTCTCTAAAAAGCACTTTTGGTGGAGAAAAAAACAAAAGTGATTCCAACCTTTAAAGCTACATACATAGAAATAAATACACGCGAAAGTCTGTAGAGAAAGAGAGAGCTTTTTTAGCTTAATATTAAGAAATGGGAGAGACCAAGTCTGTGGCATGTACAGGATTAGAGAACTGTTTAAAAGTTTTGATGCAATCACGGGCTACAACCCTACAACCTAGAACTGGATTTGCAACAGCACTTTTCTTCTGGGGTAACCGGAAGACAGGTTGTAGGAGTTCACATAAGCATATTCATTGGAGAAGTGCTTAAAGAATGCAACTAGTTATTGTTTCGGCGAAGCTAGTTTGAAGCAGATCCCAAACCCACAATGAAAAGCTCTGGACCAAAAAGCCCAGCCTTTGTAGCCCAACTCTGTTGGAAATCCTTGCTAGACTCAAAATAATGTTCAAAAAATTTATTTGTATTTTGGTGGATATGGGCGAATTTTCAGCACGTGCAGTAACCTCAAAAAAAAAAATATTATAAATACAACCGCATGAAAACGGTGGGCAGTGATGACGTGTCCACTCATGTTTGCTCTTAAAATAAGGCTAACCTGCTGTTGACCATATCAATCTCAAAATCAACGGTCATGAAAATATCTCCCCAGCCGACAATTGATAGCTAACGCTGAGTTCGTCTCGTACTCTACCCATCCATTATCTTTTCAATTAAACGGACTCCACGTTAGGTTTAACTGCTTCAACCGGCGAAAGGATAGTTTGGTAAATTCAAGAAAGGTCAGCAATGACCAAACATACCCGAACTGTTAGTAAAACTGGAAGTGGGTTAGACTTGCAAAAATTTAAAATATCGAGCCATACATCCACATTTTCAAAAATTTTGATTTATATATTTTAATAGGATCGATGTTTGTAGTAATTAAAATTTAATAATAATAAAAAAATTGGCGATCCCCACAATAACAAAACTATATTCGAGCCTACCTTATCCCGTCCCAAATCAAAAATAAAAGAAAATGTATCAACAAATTTCAAGGTCATCCTCGTAAATTCACAAGAAACGATAGGCCCGTAGACATATAATTAAAGTTTTTAACGTAAATTTGTATCGTCTTCTCTTCTGCAATATGCACAAACGAATAATTTATATTTATATTTGTATTTATGAAATATGTAAATTGATTAATTAATTTTAAAAAATTTTATACGGGCAACAACTGAAACAAGAAAACGTTTTCCCAAATCCGCGAACGTTTTCTCTATTTTCGCCGATTTATTCCTCCCCTCTCTCTCTCACAGGTAACAACCCTCCTCTCCGTCTCTTACTCTCTACGCTTTCTCTCTCCATTTTTGTTTTCTTGTATCTGTGTCGGTTGGATTTTGATAACTAGATGTTTTTGAGTTTATGATCTATTTGCTTTTCCAAGAAAGATTTAAGGCTTAGGTTTGAGATTGTAATCAAGTGGTATTTATTTTATGGGTTTTTTTTATTTGATTAAATTGGTTTATATTAATTTGTAAAATAAAAGTGATTGATTTCTATGATCTGGGTTTGATTTTTAGTTTTCTGATTTTTTTTTTCTTTTTCGTCTGTGTTAGAGGTTAGATCCATGGTGGTGGAAGAAATAGCTGGCAAAGTGGGTATTAATTTTGTTGCTGAATTGGAGTAGAACCAAAGCAATATATAAAAAGGATAAAAGAATTCGAAAATCTTGGAATTTACTTTGATACGTTGCAAACTGATTTGATTGGAATTCAAGACTCTTCGAATTTATTTGGTTGAATCTTGGGTTTTGATTTCTGGGTTCTTGGTTTTGATTGGTTTTTCGGGTGCATAACACATGGGAAGAGGAGGGAAGGTTGGTTCTAAGCCAGATTTTAAGAGAAGGGCTAGGTCAAAGGATAAGGGTTCTGATGATTCGGATGAGGATTATGTAGTTTCTGACGAAGAAGATGAAGTATCTGAAGAGGAATCGGAGGATTATTGCTCTTCTGTAGATGGATGTGGATCAGAGAAGAGTCTTGATAGTTTGGTTGAAGAGGAGGAAGAAGGAGAAGAAGAAGAAGAGGAGATAGATATCAGGAAGGCGGTTAAATTGAAAGCAAAAAAGAGTAATTTAGGGAATGGGAAAATTGGTGTGAAAACATCACAAAAGAGGAGAAGGGTATTGTATGGAAATGAAGAAGAAGATGAAGATTATGAAGAGGAAGATGAAGATGAGGACGAGGAGTTTACCCCAGATGAAGATGATTGTTTGGATGAGGAAGAAGAATTGGTGGTCACAAAGAAGAAGAACAACAATAATAGGAAGAGGAAGAATAAGAAGTTGGGTCGAAAAGGTTTGAGGACAAAAGGTTCTGTTAGAGGTCGAAAAGGGAGTCAATCTATGCTTTCTAAGAAGCCTTTGGGAACCAAAGGAAGAAGGACTCGTGGTTTAAGGAAGAAAGAAAGACGCGATGAGGACGACGACGACGACGATCTTGTCTTTGTAGATGATAGGATAGTTGTGAGAGAAAAGACCAAGACAAATTTACGTCGGAAAAGGAGAAGGTATGTAATACCTTCAGATTCAGATTCTGTATCTTCAGGATCATCTGACTATGAATATACAATCTCAGAGGATGAGAGAGAACAAGTGAGAGAAGCCAACCAATTGTTTGGAAGTTTGAAAACTAGTTTGAGGAATTCATCTTCCTCCAAGAAAATTGAAGAGGATGGTAATTTACATCAGCTGAGAAAACCTCCGGGAAGAAAGGGTAAGGAGAAGATAGAAGTGAAGAATGAAGTGGGAAAACAGGTTTGCGGGATTTGCTTGTCTGTGGAAGATAAAAGAAGGTTGAGGGGATTCCTTGATAGTTGCAGTCATTATTTTTGCTTTGCTTGCATCATGGAGTGGTCGAAAGTGGAATCGCGTTGCCCTTTGTGCAAGCAGAGGTTCAAGACAATTACTAAGCCGGAAAGATCAACAGCCGGTGTTGATTTGAGAAGTGTGGTGATTCAAGTACCTGAGCGGGATCAGGTATATTATTTGTTTCTCACTGTGTTACGCGTCTTATCTTCTTTACTTCAATTCTCATATCATGGCCTAAAATGAGATTACTGCTAAACAGGTTTATCAACCATCCGAAGAAGACCTTAGAAGTTATCTTGATCCCTATGAGAATGTGATTTGTTCGGAATGCCAGCAAGGAGGGGATGACGGCCTTATGTTACTGTGTGACATTTGTGATTCATCAGCACACACCTATTGTGTTGGCCTTGGGAGGGTTGTACCAGAAGGGAATTGGTACTGTGATGGCTGTAGACCTGTTGCTCTTGGATCATCTAGTTTCCAAGCTCAAGATCCATTGACCGATCAGAGAACTGCAACCACCAACTTGTATAATAGACCATCACCCATTGCGAGTTTTGGGGAAGGTTTAGATCCTTTGGTGTCTTCACCTCGTATGCCATTCACTCAAGGATCTGGAAATCTTTTGTCTCCCAGATTTCCTGTTGGAGATGTTCAGGCAGCTTCACCAGGACTTGGAGCAGGGGCACCAACCCTTTCAGGGAGACGCTGGATACACCGTCACATACAAAATCTCCTTTCTATCAATAGAATGAATCTTATGGCTGGTAGTGGTGATAGCATGCCAACAGCCAATTTGAGTAGTGAATTTTTGAGCTCTCAAGTTGATCAGGGTAGGGAAACAGTAGTTCAGCCTGCAAGGGCACAAGGGACAGAGCCGTTGCATCAACCCTCTTCTTTGGTGGCAAATGGGGATCTTTTTGCTCCAAGATTAAGCCATCTGAGAAGGCAGGTAGTTCAGGATCCAACTATCACTACTGCAAATGGGTCTGTCAATTTCACATTGTGGCCTGAACTTGCTGGGATCAATTCAATACCTTCTTTCGGGCAATTTCATCAGTACAGCGGCATATCAAACGTTGGTTCTGAGGGCTGTCTGCCCTCTTTCACGGCTAAAGATGAGGGTGATTGTTATGTAGCAAAGGAGCAATTGCAATCCATTGTCAAAAGCCATTTGAAAAACTTGTCCAGAGATATTGAATTAGGTATGGACGTTCCATTTTTTTTTTTAACCTCAGGCAATCAAACCTTTCTTTCACAAATTTAGATGGGGAAAGTCATAACTCGGTCTGTATTTAAGATTAGGTATTAGCATGCCATAATTGTATTAAACAAATTTTGATATGCCATGCTCTTGGAAATGACTAAACAGCTTGATTTTCTTGGATGCAGATCAAAGTACTTTCAAGGACATTGCAAGTAGTTCTACACACACGATTTTAGCTGCTTGTGGACTGGAACACAGGAGTGAGATCCACATTGTGCACCCACCATCCATTTGTTCACATGTCGAAAGAGTAGCCGCTGGACAGACAAGTCTGATGAAAGATCATTGCTCATCTTGCTTCGATACTTTCGTAAAAGACGTAGTGAAGAGAATCATGGACACGCGGCTGCCGCAATGGTTAAGTTTAGGTCTTTAGGAATAATGCAGAGAGGAGTTTTTCTCTGTGCATCGTCTCTTTTTTGTTAGGAAGATGGGCATAATTTTTATTGTAACTTGTTCATAGAGATAATTTAACTGACATTCAAGGGCCAAAATAAACGGCTCCTCCATTGTGTTCATCATTGTAGCAAGCCAAAACTATTCTATTGCTGATCATATTTCTTGCCGCTGTGTAATATTTTAGTTTTAGAAATATTGAATAAATATAAACTAATCTCCTTGTCAACATTGGAATGTGCATAATGATCATTACTACGAAACTTGAAAGGAAAAGAACATAGAGAAACTGTTTTTATTTTTTTTTCTTTACCATTCAATTATGCTCTTAAGATTGAAAGGTGACGTGGAAATTCTGTTCAGGCCTAACAAGGAACATACTCTTGCAGCGTAAATTACACTCAATAATACTACACCTTATTCGACACTCTATGTCTAGTACATTGGGGCATATTTTTAATTACAGTCCATCCATAGATTGCAGCGCATTTTGTTGTCAATTCCAAGTTCACTGCCGCAGCAGCAACCACTGCAGTTTTATCTTTCATAAGATATCGTCAACAATGGTAGACAACAGCAACCCTTGAACAAACTTGGATCTTTTATCCTTCTCTTCCTGATCCTTAAGAGAAAGGGGAGATGACTGGACATTTCTGTCACTAAAAACTAAATTATTAGATCAGGAAAAATGAAGATATTGTTGAGTTTGACACAACCAATATGATTTAAACATAAACCATGCAATAATACCAAAGTTTCGTCGGATTGATTTGTTTAGAGAACGTATTCAGTAACATGACAGGATATAAAACGATCCTAGTATAGTGATGACAGGGCACAACGTTGCAAAAAAACCACCGAGGGGAATGAGTGAAGGGGAGCATACCGTTCTGGCACTTTCGCGACAGAGCCTTTCTTGGTTGAGTTAATAGCAGTTGATAAGTGAGACTGAACAGTAACAGAATCATCAGCAACTGGCAATATAAACGAAGATAGTAGTGGATCAGCCGCGTTGGATGATGAAACTATACAAGAATTGCCCCCAAAAAGGGATTGTAAATTTCCCTCCCGCAGCTCTTTCCTCAACAAAGAAAGTGTTGAATGAGCACCACCTCTACGTGATTTCCTCTTGCGCTGCATGTAACCACTCATTAAGGAATTCACAACATTATGTCAAATGTACATCATGATTATAGCAGAGTGACTCGTGAATTCTATGAATGGCATGAGAATACCTTGAAGATGAAAACAGGGTTAAAGATCAATAAAGATGAAAAGCAAACTCAAATATCAGGAAAAGTCAATAATTTTTGTTTGTATCGGGATTACTTCCAGCTTACTGGAAATACGCTTAAGCAACCTAATGTATATATGTGACAGAAGCAGAAGCAAAATGTGTGGAACTGCACAATGGTCTGAAAAACTGGAGGCAGAGGATAAAGATCAAAAAGAAGGAAAACAATTTCAAGGTTGAGAAAAACCCAATCATCCTTTGCAGATGGTCCATATGTTTTAACATTTTTCTTTTTCTCTTTATTTTACTTTTGCATGGATGAAGAGACACCATGGTTACTTTGCACTATTATGATTCCAAATCCATTTCACCTCTGTTGCAAAGACAATGCATGAAAAGTTAGTTTCGAAGCACTTGGATGCTGTATGCTTCGCCATATTATATCACGATCAAGTACATATAAAAAAAATGAAGAACAAAGCAAGGCAAGAAGCTAGAAAGCCTCGATACAAACAGACCTTTGGGAAAAAGGATATCTTAAACATATTTCCATGTTGTAAGGTTATGTGGGCAACCATATCAACCCCCACTCTCATTGCACAAACTGGACAAACCTGCAGACAAGCAGCCCTCGTCATCAGTAAGACTTAATAAGCATTTCTTCCCAATGGACAATACATGAATTCTAATCCAATCTATAACAAGTAATTCCAAAGTAAAACAATCAAACTTCCAATAATCCAAACACACACAAGGAAGAGTATAAATAGAGCTAATTCACAAAAACCATATTGCTTGTTTGGTTGTTAAGCACTTCTTTTAGCAAAAATTATGTAAGCACCTAATAGACAAGTTTTTTAAGATTATGTTATGAGAGAAATAAGTAAAATTTTTAAAATAAAATAAGGGTGTTTTGAAAACAATTTAACGAAAGCTCAAAAACCCAATATTTGAAAATCTCCTAATAGATATAAAATAGATTTTCTAAATCTCCATAAGCACTTCTCCACTCACAACCGTATGACACAACAAAAAAAAAAAAAAAAAATTGAAAAAGAGCTTTTGAAATTAAAAAATCACTTTTGACCATTAGAAAAGCTATTCCAAATACTCTTTTAGGTCAATTGGACAACAATTTCCTGTAACCCAAACAATTCTATCCTACAGCATCCCATTTCACCTATAGGATGAAGAATATGAGAGGTTAACCACTGTCTTCTAATGGAGAAAAGCCTTCTCAGTAGCTGAATAAAGCTCATTGGTGGGTATGCTTTTAACTTGAGTCAACACAACAAAAGTTTCTAGTCTCATTGTTAACATCAGCTTATGTCTTTCCAGATATGGAGAGAGCTGAATAATCAAAAGCAAAAACTTAAAGATACGCATTTGTATTCTCATACATCATCAATGAGATATCTCATGAACAAAAATATTAAGCGTCGAGTATTATCTAGAACTAGATATAAGAACTGAACAGGAAACTCAGGAAAGAAACATCCAAAAGTTTTAATCTAACTGTAACAACATACCCCATTCTTTGCCTCCACAGGATGCTCATCGTCAATATGGCAGCACAAGCCGACAATATCAAAATACTCCGAGCAGAATGGGCATGGAAATTCCTCCCTCATATCATCATCCCCATCAATTTCTTCTAAACCCATAAACATATCTGCAACCAAATATCACCATTTTAATCAGAAAAGAGAATATGAAAAACCATAAAATAATTCCAATCTTTTCTTCTTTGCATCATTTCTATAACAACCAGCAACTTCCATCGATCTCAGCTAAATATTTGCTACAGATTCTCAGCAACCAAGCTTAACATTTGTCATTAAAATTAAAGCTTTCATATTAAGTTGTTGTTATAAGCTCAAATGTGCACATATTTTCGACATCTCAACTCTTGAACATATGACCCAGCTCAAATTTTCAACTTCTTTCCTTTACCTTCATTACTCGGCAAACAAACAGAACCTTTACACACACATACCGCACTATAATCAACTGTGATTAAAAAGTTAAAACTAAACCACACCCCTAGAATCAAATATAATAATACCATGATCATAAGGAAATAGACAAAAAATATAAATACAATCCCATACTCTTCAACATAAATTTATATATTTCCCATATCTCAACAATACCCCAAATGACCCACGGAAAATAACCAAAAAAAATATATTCATGAGCTAACCGGATCGTGATTGCAGAGCAGATTGGTATCTCTTAGAAGCTGAAGAAAGACGAGTAATCCATGAATCAGCATCCATCTTTAACGTATGAACTCCTTCCAAGCTTGAAGAAAGAAACAATCTTCGGAAGATTTCTCAAAGATTTTGATCTTGAAATAAATACAAGTTCGGATTTTGATAAAAACCCAGAAATTAATTTGACGGGGAGAGATGAAGAGAAAGAGAAATACAAAGAATCAAATCAATGATGGGTGGGTGGGTTCGGGATTTGGAGAGAAAGAGAAAGTGTTATCTGGTGTTGTGCTGTCATTTTACATTGTTCATTGATTTTTTGTCGGTTTTCTTTTTTTCTTTTCTTTTTTTTTTTTTTTTTAGGTATTTTGGATAACAGAATTTTAGTATTTGATTATTTATATATTTTCTGAGGTATTAGTAAACAAAACAAATAATAATAATAATAATAATAATAGTAGTAGTAGCAACGATGGGGGATCCGAAACCGGGTCGAAGTAACTTGAATCCGACCCAAACAACACAGAACATTAAACGGAAGGGCAGTGCGGATGCAGAGCAGTATTATAATTTTCCATTTTCTTTGGGCTTTAACCAACCGAACGGAGTTCCAATTCACTGACAAATAAATTAAATTACACCACGTCGTTGAGCGAACACTGCAACTTCGGCGGCACGTGACCGGAGGAGAAGAACACCCTACCCCTGTCTTCGTCATCAGATCTAAGACGACGTCGAATTCCGATCATTAATTAGATTTCGTTTCTTTGTTTTGTTTAGCTTCTTTGAAAAATGGCGACGAGAAATCGTACTTTGATATACAAGAGATACAGGGATGCGTTGAAGGCGGTTAGAGCCCCGACGAGCTCGTCGCCTAAAAGTTCAGGGAACGGACCGGTGATAGAGCTCGTCAGCTCCTCGCTCTTGAATCCGAATCGGAATTACGCTCCTCTTAGTACCGTCGATCCCGGCAATTCAAGGTCACTTTCTTTCTGAATAAATCGTTTAATTTTGAAAACTTTGAGATCGAGTGTTCGTTTTTCATTTTTTATCGATTGTAGTAGTTCTTTAGCTGACTAAGTGAACAAGTGAATTTTTATTATTATTATTTTGAAAAATAAACTATAATGTAAGATTCGATTGATCTTAAAAATCTATGATCTGTTAGTATTCAAGAAGTTACGTGGTTGATTTAAAGAGTATTAAGTACATGGTTGAAATGTATAATTATAAAATGATTAATGTAGCTGGTTATGTAACTTTCAAACAGGAAAAATACATTGTTAGAAATGTATAATTATAAAATGATTAATGTAGCTGGTTATGTAACTTATAAACAGGAAAAACAAATTGTTAGAGATGGATTTTTCTTCGGGTGGATGATAGGTTTGAAGCCTTGGTTTTGAGTTATTAAGTTCTCTTACTTGTTTCCGAAAACATATCAATTGGTCAGTATAAAATGTGAAATGTCTTGCGTTAACTTGGAGAAGAGAGATTTAGTTCAACTGGAAGTTCTGAGTTGTTGGGCATATTCTGTATTGAGTTGAGTGGGTTGTGAGCATGTTAGTGGGCTCTGTTGATGTCTGGAGGTGCAAAACTTTTGCATTCTAAATTTAAAATGTGTGGCAATATGGCACATGAATAAGGGAAAGGTCAATTTGAGTAATTTTTTATGGTGATGAGAAAGGTCTCAAGGACTTGAGATATGCTCTGTAGCATCTAACCTATAGCAATCCTCAAATTTTGGAAGATATTTGACAGCCATCAGCAGACTCCAATAAGATCCCTCAAAAAGAAGAGAACAGTGATGAATGTGTTTAAACATAGATTACTGTCTATATTATGCTTGGTTGGCTTTTGTAACTACGACTAGTTTACCTGTTAGTATTACTTCAATTGAAATGCATTCTCGCTGTAAAGTTCTATGGCGGGGAAATTACAAAGAAAAAATGTTTTGTGCTGCAGTAAAGGTGCAGTTACAGTGGGTCTTCCACCAGCCTGGGTGGATGTATCTGAAGAAATTGCGGCAAATGTGCAACGTGCACGGACAAAAATGTCCGAGTTAGCCAGGGCTCATGCTAAGGCTTTAATGCCGTCTTTTGGAGATGGTAAAGAAGATCAACGTATTATCGAATCTCTTACCCAGGAAATAACAAGCCTTTTGAAGAGATCAGAGAAGAGATTACAACAACTTTCGGCGGCTGGACCTTCTGAAGATTCAAATGTTAGAAAAAATGTGCAGGTATGCCTTAAGAGCCTCTGAATTACCTGTTGATGATATGTTTCTTGTCACTGCTTGTGCACTGCATTCATTCGGCTTTTTGTCTCAACTTCTAGGCACGTATCAGGAAAAGAAATTAGAATTACTTTTAGTCTGGCATCATCAATATGTGTGATTGTAGTCTCTCAAAAGGTTGCCTATTCTGGTGAATTATGCTTATGTGTGCTGTTTCTATTGCAGCGATCTCTTGCCACTGACCTACAAAACCTTTCTATGGAGCTGCGTAAGAAGCAGTCAACTTATTTGCAGCGCCTCAGGCTGCAAAAAGAGGTGTGTGAAGAATTTTCCCTTAGAAGCCTATCGAACAAGTAGAGCTTTACATCTTTAGTTATATAATGTACAAATTCATTTATAGCTGTGACTTTGCATATGGTGACCCTTGTGATTTTGTACATAGTGTCTGTGCTGTATACTGCTGTATTTTTGGGCTCTTGGCATACTATTCTGTTCATGTATATGGTGTACCTTTTGGTTTGCTCTCTGTTGCTTTTTTGCTCTTAGTCATGGATAACTGATCTCTTGTAGGTATTGAACTCTTTAGGAGTTATGAATTGTTTTACGCATTCTCCTATATTGTTGTCATGATGCAGGGTCAAGATGGAGTTGATTTAGAGATGAATCTAAACGGAAGTAGATCTAAGATGGAAGATGACGATTTGGACGACATGGTATGTGGATGTTTTTACCTTTTCACCCATAAAAATATTGTTATTTGGTTAACTGCTTGTAACACTGGCTTGCATAACATTGTGATGCAAAATTCTTGTGCCATACAAGATTCCTGTTGCTGATTGTGTACTGACAATTTGAGCCCTAATTTGTGCTGTAACAACCCTTCTGCCTTTGGATTTTTTTTTTTAATGTTCCTTCATGGTTTAAATATTGTCTTTGGATAATTCTGGTTTTTATACATGTTTACTTAAACTTAATTGTTATATCAATACACAAAAATTGTAGGTGTTTAATGAGCATCAAATGGCAAAGCTGAAAAAAGGTGAGGCATTTACGGTAGAAAGAGAGAGAGAAATCCAACAGGCAAGTGGAAGCTTTTTTTTCACCTTCTTTTTTGTAGTTTATGTTGTCCAGTTGTTTTTTCTTTAGCAGCCAACTAATATGTCCTTTTAATTGTAACTTTTGGTAGGTTGTGGAATCGGTAAATGAGCTTGCTCAAATTATGAAGGATCTATCAGTACTCGTAATAGACCAGGTTAGCCATTGTTCATCTTCTAATAAGTCTTGAACCCTTTTTATAAGCCACAGTCATTGATGTAATATATCTCCAAACAGGGCACTATTGTTGATCGGATTGACTATAACATTCAAAATGTAGCGACCACGGTTGAAGAAGGCCTCAAACAACTGCAGAAGGTACTTTCTCTTCCCTAAGCCTCTCTCTCTTGCCCCCAGTTGTATGCTAAGGTCCTGTGTTTGATTGATGGGCTTGCAGGCGGAGAGAACACAAAAACAAGGAGGGATGGTAATGTGCGCTACAGTACTAGTTATTATGTGCTTTGTCATGTTGCTCCTCCTAATCCTCAAGGAAATAATCTTCTGATCCGCAACTTAATTATGGCCATGAATCACATATACATTGTTGTGACCCTAGCAAAAGATCAAGCAGTTCTGAATTTGCCCCATTTACACATACTAGATTAGGTGAGTTCTTTGATAATAGGGTGGGAAAAAAAAAATGTAAAGTTGCTTAAATTGTATTCTGTTCCTTTTTCATTTACTGGAATCTATTCTTCTGATACACATGGGTCGACTTTGGTAGGTGTTGTGCCCCATCTAACGAGGCATTTGATTTGTTTGTAACAATTTTTTTTGTGTGTAATAAAATGAGGAAAAGAATCCAATTATTGTACTAATCTTCAGCTTTCTTGAGAATTATGTTAGTCTGGTCAATTTATCAATAGATTTTGATACAGAGCAGGCACGATTCATGAAACACTTTTGCACACTTTAAAGGACCAAGCACATCTTTCTACTCCAGGATAATTGGATTCTTGCCTACAAATATTAAGTAGGTCACTCTTCAAGTGTCAAAACAGCGAAAGGGGCAGCCTGATCGTTTGCCGCTGTATTAATTTATTTATTCCATTAAAAAACTCTGCAAATTTTTGTTACAGAAACTTTGTTAACTCAGTGGGTTAGAACATCCGCTTAGTAAGCGGGAGTTCTTGAGTTCGATTCTCAACGAAAGCAGAGCTCTGTTTGCCCTCGTACGCCTAAATTTTACTCTCATTTTTTTGAACGGGTCCAAGTTTCAACTTCAAATCAGTCTCTTAATCTTCAAAAACCATCATCAACACTTTATATTGCACGTTACAGAGACATCATTATAAATGGTGGCAGCAGAACAAATAATGGCTTCCGTGTTCTTATTGATAAGAATTGAGTTAAAAGTTACAAATTGATGGTCAGTTACATGCCCCTACATGACATTAAAAACTCAATATTTTTTTTAAAAACTAGCTTTATTTTTTCTGCTTCTTCTTCTTCTTAATGTTGTTGATCAAATCTGAGGCTGTGAAAGATCTTTCAACTAGGTCACATAATGACAATTTCAGGTCCAAAGTCAGTCTCTGAAAAACCAACGACAGGGATTTCACGTCTGACATGGCTCTGTGAGCCAAACCCACCAACGGAATTCCATAGTGCTCACGGAGAGCTTGCAAGGATGCTCTTGAAGGAATATACGATCCTGTTTTGACAACATCAAATATCAAAATATCAATTTTTTCGACTCTACCGAATTGATGCACAAATGCAAACAGAGACATGCATGAACAGAGAGAGATTAAGTGACCTCCAGACTTCATCAGTTCCCGGGCCAGAGAAAGCGTGTCCATAAATAGCCAATTTGGTGGAATCTCGTATGAGTGACGACTGAATTCCTTAATCAGAAAGGGCACATCAAAACTACGAGCATTGTGAGCAACCAACATTACATAGCCCCCAGGTTTCTGACGGCTTTTGACATACCGCAGTAAGATTGGTATCAAATCCTCCATCCTACAAGTGCATAATAATAATTCTCTAAGTACAATCTTACGCAATTGTTCAAAATTCATCTGCAGATCAGCAACTGATATATTCGCACTGAAATTTATTGAACAAAAATGTATGAAAACAACGACAAACAAACCAATTGAGTTAATGCTCAACCACCTAATTTGAAGTGCAAATGGTTATTACTCTATGTAAACAAAAGAATAAAATGAAGAACAATACAGATTCCTAAGAACATATCAAGAACTTGACAACCTACTTTATCCATTCTTTGAAAAAAGGAAGGGGGGGGGGGGGGGGGGGGGGGGAGTGTGGAATATGAGAGAAGTTCAACCTAGCATCAAGTCAACTTCATGGAAGTAGATTATCCAAAGCTACTGACCATTTTCATTTATAAAAGATGGAGAAATCCACTTTTAGAGAATTCAATGGGAGAAAAGAGAAGGAATGAATATTTGATTCTTCTTACATTTGACCCTTAATCATGCATGCTGATAGCTATGCAGATCCTGCATCTTAAACGTTACTGAGATGATCTCAGAAATACTTAAAGACTCATCCATCCCCATTTTCATACAAATGTCAACAAACTCTATTTTTAGCAATAAAACTAGCATTCGCAACTCCTATAAAGAACGAAAATGATCACCACGAAACCATGTTAATGACAACCCTAGGCCACTTAAAGGAGAAATGTTTTACTATAAGACTTGATTTCACAATTTGGTGGAAGAAAACTATGAAAACTACTAGGAAACTTAGGAAAATCATACCTCGGAACATCAGGTCTGCACACCATAGCAGTTGTAATGCCGTGAACGTGTGGATTTGGAACATTTCGTTTGGGATTCACTAGCGTCTGAAATGTGCTATTTTCACCTCCCAGTAGATCTTGAAGTGCAATCTCAATGATATGTTCCTTCTCTCTGCTAAGGCCCGTAGTTTCAATATCGAAAAAAATAACTGTCACAAGGTTGGCCAAGTCTTTGTGCTCAGCAACCTTTTGTCGAATATCACAGTATTGAATTCTTTGAAATTCACTTATTTCTGTTTTATTTACATTTGTTGGTGTGCTTGTTAAAACATATTTATGCTTGATTCTGCTTAATTTACTGCTCCGAGTAATCTTGTTGCTTGCTTCTGTTTCGGTAGTTATGTTGGGTCTCTTAGTCCACCTCTTACCATAGGAATATCCACCTTCAAGCCCATAGGTTTTGGTGCTAGACGTAAAGCTGGAACCGTGTCCCCAACTTCTACTGAAACTGGGGAAACTTTTGCAACAAAAATTAGCTAAGGTATTAATTCTTCCTCTGGGAGCTTGCAAGATTGAAGAGCACATTGGAACCGCCCTCATCTGAACTCAACAACTATAACAGAGCAAGATTCCAACAGTCGAAGAATTATGCATCACCCAAGCAATTGCCTATAACCTGAAGATGAAACAGAACGGATATAGTGAAACTTCATCTATTGAAATGCCGAACTTAGACCTTAAGACACATTATTTTGGCACTTTCAGTTAGCATGTGATGAGCGACAAGCTTATGAAAAGAAAAGATATCTAACTTCATCTATTTTTGATAGCTAAACCATATAAGCATGATTAAAAAAAAAATAAAAAAGATTTCAAAACCTAATTCTTCATTATTTAAGACCTGAGAAAATCAGAAGCTCTCATTCATTTGAATCTGATTAAACAATCTGGCTGATTTGAGGTAGTGACTTACACTTTGGCGCCTGCTCCTTGCCGTTCACAGCAAAGCAGAAAATAAAGTTGCCTCATAGACTCCACAAATGCCAAATAACAGAGAGTTCTACAACTCATAATAGCAAACAATAAATAAAAGAAATCCATCAATCAAAACATGAACTTTAATCCCAAATTATGAATAATGAAGCAAATGCTTTATGCAAAACATTTCTAAGCCAAATCCTCTCAAAAAATAGAGTTCACAATCACAGAGATCAATGGCTATTTACATACTAAGGTTACTGAATCAAACAAAAGTTCAGGACTAAAATTCAATTTCTGCAAAACAAGAACAACCTATTTCATTAAACTGAACAATTACATTGAATCAACATTTAATTGCATATTAAACTCATAAAATTTTACAATTTTTTTTTCCAAAATTTTTGAATGGGTTCGTTAGAAAATGAATGCATTACAGAAAACAAAAATACCATGTACACTTCAGTTGTGTGTATGCATTTTTTTTTTAATTTTTTTTTTCATATTTCATTAAGAAAACAGCGGCAGGACATAAAATTCAAGAATTTTTCCAACTTGCTCTTACTTTCTTAGCAATCAAACACGTAGAAACTGATGACACAGAGAGCGGAAGAGAGCGGAACGTGCCTGGAAATGAATTGAAACAAGGAAATCAAGCTCATCTCATATGCATACAAAACTTTGAAAACAAAAAAGTATTTAAGAAAGAGTGAGTGCAAGAAAAGAAACTGCCTCGCTTCGGTGTCAATATTTGAAGGAAAGATGATTGTGTGGCGCAAGCAACGATGTCGCGTGGGAGATTGTGGAAACCCACAACTTGCGGATCTAGAGATCTGATCCATATTCCTCGCTACTAGGCTACGCAGCCTCCCACTCTTCTTCTATTTTCCTATATTTTTGTAATAACGTAAATGTGAAATCATGCGTTGCCTGAGCTGAGACAGAGAGTTGTGCAAGCAAGAAAATACGTATCCCCATTGCAGCGCACCGCCAACTCAAGCAACCGTTCCTTCTTTCCTTTGGATGCCGGGAACGTTTCAAGTGTGACAAGTCATTTTAGTCAACATTTGACTTTTTTTTTTTTTTCTATTTTATGGCAACGTTTTGGGCTCTTAGGCCCAAATGTGATTCATTTTACAAATTAAAAAAAGCCCACCCGACTTGGAAGAAATATAGTCAAAATATTTTACACACGCGCGGGCTTTTTTCTTCTACGAATCTACTTGTATTTCATTTAACGGTTATCATCAGCTAGAACTAAAATGGTTCTGTTTAGAGAATCCGAAAATCCCAGCATAGCCATGAAGGAATACCTTAACTTTCAAAGTAGTACCAATCATCAAGACTACATTGACGATGATGTGATCTTCTTTGGACATTGCATGACAAAACCAGGAGGAAGGACAAGACAGACAAGATTGTATAAACATTTTCATACTTCCTTCCGAAGTATTATTTACAAATAATTAAGATATCAACCAAAACGGGAATGGTTTGGAATCCAACAAGTCAACCTGCAACTATACCATTAACAAAGTTGCTATTTTGATTTCATTTTCAGAACAACAAAAACTAAGCTACCTACCTGTCCTACTGAAAGTTGTATTAATGGGTATCGACCCACCCCCGCTAAGCAAAAACAAAACCACAAGACAATGCCATCAAAGAAAAAGCAGCTTGTTCTTCCTCTTTCAACTTTCTCCTTCTCTGGCATCTTTGCTTCTTCACTACTACTGATTGTGCTGGAGATTTTTGCAAAAGCATTTCTTTCCCCAAAGACATTAGCCGCATCTTTAAAGAATCACTTAATCCATTATTCACACTAACATTACTACTGCTACTATCAACTTTCTCAGAGACAACTTTTGCACAAGCACTTGTACCATGTGGTGTTGTTTTGTCTTTTTTCTTGTCTGTTCTCTTCTTCAGGCTCTCGATAACTCTCTTTTTCTTTCTGTATCTGATCCCACACGCGTTACACAATGACTGTAAAAGTGGAAAAAAAAAAAACCAAAAATTAACAGAAAAAATCATTAATTAATATCACAAACCCAGATGAAAAAATCATAAACAAGGAAGAATTATTAAAAAAAAATTAACCAAAAATAAAGAACCAAGATCAAAAAAATATAACCTTTCCCACCCAAATCCAGAGAAATGAATATCTTTCACTTTGAAATTCAGAGATGCTTGATAATGAAAATGAAAATACAGACTTGAGCAAGATCATGAAGAAAGATGATCATGATGAAAGTCGGAGATTCACCTTGGGTCCAGCAGGGCCACTTCTCCACAGAGGTGTCTTCGTGGTCTTGCAGTCTGTGCAACACTTGAAGTAGTTGTTCTCATTCATGACGACGTATCGATCTCTTCTTCTTCAACTTTAGACAATGATTTCTGGGGAAAAAAAAAAAACAGAAACATATTATGGGTATAGCTTGAATTACTTTTGCTTTCAGAAACAAAGAAGGATATCATAACATATTGAAGCTTCATAATCTGCTCACAACTTTTCAAGTTTCTGAACAAGAAACACAGAGAGAATATGAGAAACAGGAGAGAGAGCTACTTCTGAAAAAACACTCATTTCTATCGAACACAAATTCATAAGAGATTTTTTTTTTTTTTTTTTTTAAAAAAAAAAACACCGATAAACTGCAAAAATGAAATACGAGGGGGCACAAAAACCCTAAATTTGTAGCTAGGGATTTAGAAAGACGAAAATAACCTTGTCTGCCAGGTGATACCTGGTCCACGTTTATATATATATATATATATATATATGTATGTATATATAAATGTGTGGAGAAGGGTAACAATCCACGTGGCAGCCTGGAAGGAGAGCTGAGTTTTTTTTTTTTTAATTTTTAATTTTTTATTTATAGTCATGGTCGTTGAGAATTGCTGTACGTACTACTGTTGTTGGGCCAACCTCTCAATCAAAGTAGGAGGAATGTTTCGTGTAATTTTAAAAATATGACTTGGATGGATAGTCAAAATGCACAATATTACTACTACACATACTACTGCTTAAAACCCTGCATTTGGCTTTATTTAAGTCCAGAAATATAATTATCCCACTTGCGGCCTGCACATAATTGTAGAGCATCTAAACTCCAAAATATATTTGCTTGTATCAGAGACTAGGATGCAATTCACGGGGCTTCAAGGCAAAAGAATGATTCACATTTTGCAATGCAACCACGAAAACAACTATTACGTATCAAAACCTATACCCAACCAATCCAAAAAATAAAAAAAAAATTACGGCAAAATGACAAAAAGCATCCATCACCCAACAACAACAATATATTATTTTTAATTGCAAACGGGAAACCCCAGAGCCTGAAAAGTAGATTATGTCTGCTGTTGCGTCATTTAGAAAAGCACTATCTCCATTGTTACAATATTAATCCAAGTGGGGAAACGGGATTTTCACTCCCCCAAAGCTACAGACTGTTTAAGCCAACTTTCTTTTCTTCTTTTTTTTTTTTTTTTTCCATCAAAAGCAGAGCTTTCAAGCCTCTCCCTTTCTCTCTCTATAAAACGACAATGCGTGCTTCGAGGAGAAAAGCTGAAGCACTTCTTGGTAACACAAATTCGTGTCAAAAATTCGTTTTTTGATGCTTCTCAGCTACCAAGAACACGATAAAAGTTGAACCATTACCCACTTTAGTGCACCTGACCCGATCTTTTCAGACTTCGTCAACAAATACAATAGTAAGTTTGATGGAATCACTTCAAGATGAAGGACAAACAACCAAAAAAAAAAAAAAAAAAACAAGAGAGATCAGCAATCAAATATAAGACGCACGCGCGCACATATTTTTTCCATTCGGTATAAAGCCTTTTAAACAGCTTTCAACATTGACACCAGACTGTATAACGATGCTATGATCAAACGAATTTTTCAGAGTAACAAAGACAGCACAGCAGATGCTTGCAGCGTACAAATTTTAAAGAAATATACTAAAAGTATTCTTGCAGTGGAAAAGCTAGCACGACATTCTTTAAGACAAACTCAAGCAGATTATATTTGTTTTATGACACAACCAATCTCCATGAATAGAATCACTTGCTGAAAATACACTGCTTCCTTGACTTATTGCATCAGCAGATCACCAATCTCGTAATATATTCAAGCTATTTCTTTATGTGTAGCATTGGTCAAATCCGAGCTAGTCCACCCTCCAAAATCAAACCACACCTGAGATTGGACTAAAACAGGACCCAAATATGACGACATCCAATGCCTAACCAGAACACAACTATCGTCCCATCATACTTCACAAGGACTCCACATCAAAGCAGCTAAAGCTCCTGGATTAATTGAAGAAAAACAGTAAAGAAATAGTAATTAGCTACTATGATGTGTCAAGCGCTCCAATCATGCAGATGGGCAGAAAAGTAAATCAACATCACAGACCTTAAATGAAACCAGTAAAATAAGTGACCCAAAAAAAAAAAAAAAAACTCGTACCTCTAGCTGAAATTGAATCCACCAGATGGAACATTAGGAACCCCGTTGTCACCAAATTGGAAACCAGGTTGGGAAGCATCCACTGGTGGCATTGTCTCATCCTCCTCATCCAACCAATATGTCTCAAGAAGCTTCACAGACTTCTCATAAATCTCAGTATTATCATGAGACTGTAAATTCTCAATTTTCTCCAACCCCTCGGCATCATCAATCAATTGAGCAAAGAGATTTACACCTCCAGTGTTGCCCAAATTCTTGTCCGCTTCTCCTACCTTCAAAATGTTTTCAAGACCTTCCAAACAAACTGTAACAATTCTTGGATCGGGAGATACGAGAAGGTCACACAAGGGCTTGATACACCCTTGACTAATAAGGTACCTGTCACCACCAAAGACAAATAATATGTGAAGACAATTGTTTCCCAAGCTAAATAAGAATAGTCAAAATTTTATTTTCATACTTGATTTGCTCATGAGTACCACCAGACGTGGCATTTGAGATTGCCCATGCAGCCTCTTTCTTAATATCAAACTCAGCATTTTGAAGCAGATGCACAAGAGGGCCAATAAGGTTAGCCTCAATAACAGCCTGCAAAAATTCATTCATAACAATTGTTAATATACAATTTTATAGTCAGCAATCAGTATGTATGCAAATTATGTAGCTAATCTATATCAAAAGAAATTACAATCATTGAGAAAACATGAACATGTATTTTTACCTGAATTTGCTCCTTGTTGCCAGCAGTGATATTGGAGATAGTCCAACAAGCTTCCTTTTTAATGCTTTTTTTATAATTACCAGTCAACAGATTCTGAAGGCTCGGCAGTGCCTGATAGTTGATAATGCACTGAATGGCAACCAAACATCAATCAACTAATAAAATTTGAACTTCAACAAGTTTTGATCAGTCTCTCTTACATCACCACTATTTTTGAACTCGGTAAAATTTGGTTGGAGCACAACAAAAATTTCATTTAACGATTAACAAGTTTTTCAGAAAGAAACACCCTGGCTAAAAGAAGGCATCTTTAAAGTATCTTATACCTGAGTTTGCATATCATCTCCAGTAACTATATTGCCAACCGTGCGAAGAGCGGGTACAAGTACTGAAGGGGAAGGATGCCTGACAAATTGTACATAAGTTTAGAGATGTAGTCAGCATCAAACCAAATAAAAAGAAAAACTATGGCATAAACAGATGAAGACTCACCCGAGAAACTCAACTAGTCGAGGACATACACCTGCTTCAATAACAGCTTGGATTTTGTCATTTGTGCCATCAGAAAGATATGAGAGTGCCCAACATGAATCAGTCAAGACTTCTTCATCATTTGAATTAATAAGATGTGCAAGTGCTGGAAGTGCAGGCCTAACCTACTTGCAGAAAAATGCCAAATAAACATCCCATCAACCATAGCAACAACAAATCCACAATTCAGTCAATATTAGAGTAATAATAACTTGTCATAAACTCAAACCTGGTCAAAAGGTGGTTGCGGTTTTCCTCGACAAAAATTTGAAAGAGTCCAGGTAGCATTTCTCAGCATCGAAAGCTTGGCGTGCTCATTCAACTGAGCCAGCAGAGGGAGCAAAGCTCCTTCACTAAGAACAAGGTCACGGCATCTAGGAGAGTCACCAGCAACATTTCCCAGTGCCCACACGGCCTGTGTGTAGTTGAAAGGAAAAGAAAAGGGCATCAACAGTAGCTTCCATGCTCATACTTACTAATGCCAGCTTAGCTAATTAATTGATCATCCTCAGCAAATAATACAAAGAAATACCAACAGAAAGAGAGGCAATAAAAGGAAAACAGCTAAGAAAATTAAATATAAACCATGTCAGCATGATTTAATCCTGGTTTTAGCAAGTACCTGCTCACGGACATCATCGCTTGGAGAACCAAGAAGTCTCACAAATATCGGAACAGCCCCATGATCAATCACCACCTTAGTGTTCTCGGATGTCCCAGAAGCAATGTTTGTAAGTGCCCAAGCTGCTTCAAACTGCAAGAATTTTAAAAACAGATAAAATCTTAAATACTTCCATTAATCATAACCTTGGCACATACAGCGCCTACCAATTGGAACATTAGAAATTTAAAATAAACTCTCACATGTAAGAAGCTAACAGACGAAAGGTTTCGGTTATACCTGAAGCTGTGGGAAATCCTCCCTCTTAAGAAACCCCACAAAGCGAGGAACAACACCAGATTGTATAACTTCTTCAATTGGCGGGCTGCGTTCTAATGCAAAGAGAGGGAAAGGAGGGTTCAACATTGATAGAACACAAGAAACATACAAACTTGGCAATTGGCATACACAATGCGAATCATAAGGACCAGAGTCGCACCAATTGACAGCAATTTTCGGAAATGAGTGGTAGCCTCGAGCTGTAGATTACTATCCTCAGACCAAACACCAGCTACCATAGATGGTAGTTGTTCCAACTGCAGTCATAAATTTGATGAACAAGCATCATAACTTGCACATTTGATCTACTTTTAAGAGAAAAACTAATCACAAACCCATAACTAAAATCAAACACTGAAATCTAAAATTGAATAGGACAAAAGAAGTCACAAATTTCTCGTAAGTTCTCACAAATGGAACATATCAAACGAAGCTCAAAATTCATAAGAAGAAGAATTCGCAATACCAGAAATTATTTCACAAGGGAAAGTAAAAAGACACTTACAATCAATTAAAACAAACTCTGGTCAAGGTAATAATCAAACAAAACGAGCCTATTTCGATCAAATCAAGCTCAAATTTGTAGAAGATTACACACAATTGATTCAAAATGGGCGCCATTCGAACATAGACAATACGTACGGAAAAAAACCTAATTTTGTTTTGAAATATAATTAAAATCAATCAAATTAAACTAGCGTTCACTAAAATGAAGCCGAAACTATAGTTAATTAAAAAAATGGGAAAAACGAATATACCTTCTTCTCGATAGCAGAAGCAGCAGTGATATTAGTTGCAAGTTGCTGGTTCAGAAGACCTTCACGTCGCTTCTTCTGCAAGCTTTCTTCTCTTTTAGTCTTGCGGATCTCTACCATGTTATCCTCTCTTCTCCGGCGTCCTTCATCGGCGTCAACCGCAACCTTGTATCGGTTGCGCCGGACCTCCGCTCTCGCGTTCGGTCTCAAAGACATATTTGTTTCGATGTTAAACTTTGACTTAAAGGCTAAAAGGAAGTAAATTCAATTTCAATACAGAAATAGATAAAAGAGAGAGGGAAGAGAGACTTGCAGGGGTTTAAGGGAAGTGCGAGAAGGAGAGGAATGAAGTTTTTATAGGATCGTGGGAATGGAGGCGAGATGGAAAGTGGGCACGGATCGGGAGATTATTGCGGAAATAGCCACTGAGTATGAATTTTGAGCTGTAACAACGGCGTCGTTTCGCCTTTCAATATCTTTCAATTATCGGCTATGATGTCCGACTTTGAAGTTGCAACCGAGTTATCCTCAGGGGTAAAGTGCTGCCACATATGGGCTTGGGGTTTGATACCCGCGTCCATTTTCAAAAGCCCTCTTTTTAATGTACCATTTGCAAGCATTTTCAAGGGTTCTTGCAAAGAGCTGCATGGATTTGGCATGGAACCCATTATCCATCCGAGCACTATTTCTTAAAGCGTCTGAGCAATCAATCACACGTGTCGTTTAGAATACAGTTGGCGGTAGCATCAAGTATGTACAACTGTCATTCCACGCGCGCACACATATTTTTTGCTTTCATTTTGCTGTAAAGCCACCAACAGAAATACACACAAATTCACAATTCTCTCCAGTGGAGCAAAGCTAGAGAAAAATAAAATAAAATGTCACATCCCATTTTAAATTAAATTAAACTTAAAACTAAATTTTTATTAAAAAGAAAGGTCATTACATTTTCCATGCCCCTAAGCCCAGCAATTAAATTTTTGAAAAATAAAATCTAAACTACTTCGATTCCCTACGCTTGAAGAATGCCCCCCAATCAACAACCCCACAATTAAGGGAGGTCATTATAATTTTATTATTAGAACAAAACGTGGGGAAATTAACGGCATAATTTGGTTGCTATGTTCCACTGTGGACACCGCCTGTCAGCAGCCAGATGTACGGCGCTTTGCTGCTTTACCCTTCGATGTGCTGACACGTGGTCTCTTGGCGTCCGTTGGACGGGCGTTTAAGTCAAAGCTCATACCATCTCCATCCACCATTTCCACGAACATCCTTTGGAGGTCCTCCAAACTGTCTCCCTACAAAATAAATGTAGGTAACCATACGGTGAGTTACCCTTCTCGGATTGCATAAAAGTTGAGAATTCAAGGAGATATATACCTCGTCTTTCACATTGCTCATCATTGACAACATCTCTTGCATAAAGTCGTAGAACTCCTGTTTTGCAATATTTCATCAATTCAAGGTCATAACAGCAAAAATATCACACCAACTGCCGCAAGAAAACGACGTCGTCTCCTTTCCCACCACTACCACTCCGTATTCCAGTAAAATAAAATTTAGATATTTTACATACCTCGTCTTCTTCGTCAAGGGGATCGTAGAGCCCAGCATCATACATTGACCTCTTGTTCTCATCAGACAGTACTAACAATATCAAACGGAAAATTGACCATTTTAATTTTCATAATTCAAAGAACAAAAAAATACACAACGAAAAATTGCCGGTGTCCAGTTATGAAGAGATTACCAGAGTAAGCTTCCTGAATTTGCTGAAACCGGCGTTTCGCTTCCCCCGCCACCCCCGGATTCTTAGCATACCTATCCGGATGCCACTTCTTCAAATCCAACCAATTTTTTTTTTTTTTCAAAAAAAGGAACAATTTTAATGTTAAAAAACTTTGAAAATTGTCAAAAATTATGGAGATAATCTTGATCCCAAAATTCCTATTATAAACGACACAATTTTGATCGAGGAAAGTGAAACAAAATAAGATAAATATATATTTATATTTACCATGGCGAGTTTGCGATAAGCAGAGCGAATATCAGAGAAGGAGGCGTCCTTGCGAATCCCGAGAACGGCGTAGTAGCTAGAAGATCCGCCGTTGGATCCTCCTCCTCGGTCCATCGCTTCACTTTCCTCCTCCTCCTCCTCGACAGCGGCACGAAGAACGGGCACGCCCTGTTGTTATTACTATTGTTATTGTTATAATTTTCGCTTCTCGATCAAATCAATCATACGAGAGATTACAAAGAGAAATTTGGCGAAAAAGAAACTGTTATGAAGAGAGCCTCTTGCGGAGGAGAGTAAAAATATCAACGGCGTTTTGTGTTCATATAATTGAATTTTTGACTGTGGAGGAGGAGAGAGAACAAAATATCTTTGGTGAAGATATAAAGGAGGAAAGTTCGAGAGATTTCGGCCTGATAAAAAGTCCGTGGGCTACCAGGCTTAGATATTTTGTGAGCAAAATAGGTATGTGACCTCGGAGTTTGGGAAAAATTACGTGGATTGCCAGCCACTACCCAGTGGCAATCCACATAATTTGATCCGGCTACCTGGATCCGATTCGACAAGTGGCGATTAGTTCCGGGGTGGCGCGCGCTTGCGTGTCTAACAAAGTAGCCGGTTGGAAAAACCAGAGAAGTTGTATTTAGTTTTCAATTATTTTGCAATTTATTATTTCTAAAAATAATTATTTACTTAGAACTTCGAAAGTCACACATTGTGGGACTACAACAAGGTCTGGACTCTTGAGGAATTTATTTTATATCCATTGATCATTTGAAAACTTATGTAATGTTGTACATAAAAACACATTCACTGCTTGTTACAAAGCAGGAATAGACGGAAAAAAAAAAAAAACTGAAGCTAAAACATCTAGGAGAAGCTTTTACTCTCCTGATTCGGGAACCCAGTTGTTGCAGCAAGAAGGGGAAGAGACAAAACACTGCCAGAAAATAAATCCTACAATTACGGCAACCTAGGAGAAGGTTAGCCTCCTAATTAGTTCTTAAATGCTTGAGCTAGAGCCGAAGTAATTCATATTTACATAGAAACTCCTTGCCATTCTTCTGGCAGCCAAATCACGCGCGACTGATACCCAAATAACGGCAGCTCGGATCTTACACCAGGATGCTTTTGGTGTTCCGGTCCTGGAAATATTTACACCGAGACCTGGAAGAGAAGTTAGGACTCCGAGTTCTGGGGAATCACTACTTGAAGCAAGGAAAAAATTGTTGTTGTTGCCGTTGTTTTGGCCCCAGATTGCATTGACTGGAGACCAAGTTGGAATCTGAAGTTGAGACATCTCGGCTGCTAAATTACTGCTGTTTGGGGACCAAACGTTTCCTCCATTGCCGCTGCCGGATGTCGAGAAAAATCCACCCATTCCATTGCTGTTTTGGAGGGGAGGAGGATGAGTATTTTGTGCTGTGGAATATAGGAACTGATGGTTATCGCCTGTTGCTTCTTGGTTGTAAGATGTTGAAGTTGACGGTTGGTTGAAGTCCAGTTGCATTTCTGAAAGCAACAGCAGAGATTATGGTTTCAGGAAATAAAAATGTTAAAGAAATAGCTAAACCCAAATGCCTGTGAATTGATTTTTAAGATCACACAGATGTAAGAGACTAAGATTGAAGCTTGGAGGCTCAAAATTGAAATAACAATTAACCAAACTCTAAACAAAAGAGACGCAGCACGAATGATGGCAGGGGAAAGTGTAAAATTTACAATTTCTCTTACCTAGATTTGCGACAGGGAATTCAGAACTCTGCAAAATTGAAGTTGCACTACCAATTGTTTCTGCTTCCAGATTTGGCAAGGGCATTGAAGGGCCAAAAATGGTGCGCACGTCGTCGATCGGGAGAAGTTCATTTGCCTTTTTATAAGCGATCTTCTTAAGATTTTCCGCCACCAGCTGCAAATTAAGGAGAAATTTGTTCAATTTCTGGATCGAATGAACTGTGGTTAAGTTGCAGGATTTGACATGAAATGCATACCTTCTGATGGAAGGTTAGATCATTCGGAGACGCATAGTTTTGACCATCAAATGTAACTGCTACGAGTTTGTAGATAGAATTGAACAAGAGACCAGCTCCATCTCCAGGAAAAACATAAAACTTGTCATCCTTTGCAACACAGGTTTTGGCATGATCTACAATTGTTTCCCATGTTTTCCTCGAGGCACCAATTATCTATAATCCGAAATTTTGATTAGAATCAGTAACATATTTCTCGTCAAACAAATATTTAAACTACTTTAGTCCTGAGCGTTCATGTTCTTACTTTAACTAATGACATGGGATCAGCTGTATGCATCCGCAAGAAATCCTTCACAGTACGAACTCCTTTATCAGCCAACCGTTCATGGTATTTTCCGTCTTTTGCTATCTTCTTCAACCGCCATACATCATCATCCAAGGAGGGAGGATAGTGTTTCTTGTACGCTACATGAACATTTCAGCTGTCAGCCTTCTCTTTTATGCTAAATCATTTGACAACAATTTATATTATGTTCAATAAGCTCGTAACTAAGCTTTCAAACTTACATTCTCCGCGATGATCCTTCACCACAAAAGCTTCACTTCTAGCTTCCTTGATCTGCACTTCACTGCAATTTCTTTTCAGAGCTCTAGCCCCCAACCTGAACTTCCGGCATCTTATCCAGCTAGAATTATCAGTGAAAATTACGTCGCTGACATTTCCAACCCCGTCTTTCAACGTAATATTCAGATCCCCTGTTACAAGCGGGCGTTTACCGTCTCTTTTCTTCACAATATTGGCACTGAAATCTGTTTGGGCCCAGTCTTCTCGATCATCCAAGCCGAAATCGCCGTCGAGGACGAGAATCTCTATCTTCATTGAAGAGTAGGGGCCAGATGTTACTTTGGTCTTACTGATGGGATCTATCAAAGCAATTTTAACAGGTTCGCCGTCCTCTGCTTCTATCCTGCTGCCTGTGTAGATAAGAGAGGGCAGTTTGTTTTCGAAAAGCAGCTGCAGGCATCTGACACTAGATGTCTCGGCTTGATTAAACGAGGGTCTGAAACGAAGTGAAAACCAAAATTACTCTCGAAGAAGTGGAAGAATCTTAACAAGAAGAAGAACTACGACCATATTAACTAATACAATACAATAGCTTGTATATCTCATATGGAAGAAAATTAGAACAGATGTGTTGGATTCATCAAGCATTAGGAAACAAAACAAGAAGTAACCTTGAATTGGGGTGAAAGAGGGTGAGCAACACATGTTCCACCTCCTCTCGCACCTATCAAACGATTCAACAGTTAGCTCAGATTAAGAACTTACGACAGAACAATTTCTATACCAAGATAAATCTCAGCTCAGGCTCATTCCTGTAGTGTTGCCGCAAAGAAATTTCATTCAAGCAAATCATATAGGCTGCAGAAAAAAAGCAGTTTCTTCTGTACCAATTGATCAAAAGTAACAAGAAGATTCAATAGTTATTACCACTTTGCGAATGCATGTTTCGATCCTGGACACGAGTTCATTGTGCGAAATCCCCTTCATGACATCGAAAACAGCACTGCAAACGCAAAATCCCAGAATAAAAAAAAAAAAAACAAGGTAACAAAAGCAAACCCCAGTTTCAAACTCAAAACACAAAGCAGGCGAAGAATTACTTCTTGAAAGTAAGTCTCCGCTTGGGCTCCGGAACTAGAACACTGGACCCATCGTCACCATGAAAAGGCCTCTTTGATACCATCACACGCAGACAAGAGTTGCTGAGAAGCTGCTAACAAAATCTAATTATACAAAACAAATCTAATTATTTATATATATGTAAAACCAATAAGATTGTATGAATATATAGAGAGAGTAGCATTGACTCGCAACAGGGGAAGCAACAGGGAAGCTTCATTCGAAATTAAGAAAACGCGCTATGCAAAAAAAGTCATGCACATGACAAATTAAAGCCAAAAAAAAAAAAAAAATAGATGAGAAGACTGGCATGATAGATCTGTTTGGATACTCCAAGATATCAAGAACTTTGTACTCGTCGCGCCAATAAACAAATAAAATTGAAACAGAAATGCGACAAGAATATTATGTGGACTGAAAATAACTGGAAGAGTTGTTGAATTTCAAGATAACGAACGAACTAACCGCGTAATGATTGAAACGTACATAAAAATAAAACACTTTAGAAAACACAAAGTCAAAGCAAACAATGAACTTGTAACATGTGTGTTGTGATTTGTGAAGGAAATAAAGAATCGACTGACGCGTTGACTGGCCTGACTACCTGAACATGAACAGGAACAAGAACAAGAACAAGAACAAGAACAAGATTGAAGTTTTCTGGAAAATTGCCCACAGAATAAACAAATCAAATTTTGTGTCTGCATTTACGCGGCTCCATTCTTTGATATTACGTCCATGCATAAACTTTATGCATAGCTTACTCAGTCAGTCGGTCATTGTCTCCTGTCTTCATTCTCTGGGAAAACTCTGCGTAATTGCACTGGTCGAACATTCAAACACAACACAGCCAACCCTTGTAATATAAATGGAATGTCAAATTTCATAAATTTGTGAAGGTTACGTTGATGGGGATACAAGCTTCCACTAACTTATAATATGCCATTGTCCATGTCGGCCCACCCCTACCGTGAAAAATAAAGCAACTTCAATAAATAAATGATTGGTATTGGTTTTCTGTTCTAACGGTAGGAGGAGACGTTCAGATTCCATGCAATTTCCCGGCCTTTGCAGTTTTTCCACTGTTAGATTTTCCCTGAAAATTCCCTTGTTCTGGAAAATTCCTGGAATTTCAAAGATTCCTTCTTTCTTTTTTATATATAGATTTCGTATTATACGTCAGGATTACAGAGGTCATACTATACAATTGAAATACACGAATATGTAAACAAGAGGGGTATACGATTTTATTTTTATTTTCTAAAAGAATTAGATCAGTATTCTTTTATATAAAAAATTTCTATTTAATATTATTCCTAAAAAACTTGAATAACTAATTAATAAAATTGATTTTTTTATTTAAATAATTAATGCGTTAATTTTAATTAAACTTGTATAACTAATTGTATAATTTGATTGAGTTTGTATAGACACTCGGGTTAGTTGAGTTTGGGCAAGACTTTATTTGTTGAACCTCAAATTATAATAAAAAACTAAAAAAATTGGTCTAAGAAAATCACTATCTATTATCAGCCCATCGCTCGTTGCCGGAATTTTGGGTTTTAGTTTTCAGACCATCGTTGGGTCATCCATGGCGATGAATCTTCCATCTCCGCAAACCCCACAAAGGCTCTTCGCTACCGTTGACATGGGCACAAATTCTTTCAAGCTTCTGATCATCCGCGCGTACCCGAACGGGAAATTCTTCACCGTAGACCGTCTCAAACAATCTGTCGTCCTCGGCCGCGACATATCTTCCTCTTCCTTAATATCAGCTCAGTCACAATCTCGTTCTCTTGACTCTTTACGCGTGTTCATGGACTTAATCAAGTCACATAACATAGAGAAAGATCACACGCGTGCTGTTGCCACTGCAGCTGTGCGCGAGGCTGAGAACAACAAGGCATTTGTACAGAGTGTGAAGGAAAATATCGGTTTTGAGGTTGACGTGCTGAGCGGGGAAGAAGAAGCTAGATTTGTTTATCTGGGCGTGCTTCAATTCTTGCCTGTCTATGATAAATTAGTGTTTTGTGTTGATATTGGAGGTGGCTCTACTGAGTTTGTGATTGGCAAAGAAGGAAAAATTGTTTTTTGTGATTCATTGAAATTGGGTCATGTGACTTTGAGTGAAAAGTTTGTGAATTGTAGCAGCGGTAGTTCTGAACAGTTGGAAATGAGAGAGTATGTTAGGTTGATTATTCGAGAATCCGGGTTGCTTGAGAAAGTGAAGGAATCTGGTTTCGAACTGGCAGTTGGTTGTTCTGGTCCCATTAGAGCGATTGAGAAGGCTGTTTTCAATGGTTATTGTCAAGATTTAGTTGATAATGTGGGAGTTTTGGGGGACTGTAAGAAGGATTGGATGTTGAGTAGAGAGGAACTGAGGAGTGTTGTTGATAGGTTGTGTTGCAGAGGAGAAGGAGAGAAGGTTAGGAATGAGAGGTTTTTTAATAGAAGATTGGAGTTTATTGTTGCAGGCGCAGTGTTATTAGAAGAGATTTTTGAGTTGCTTGGGATTGAAGAAATGGAGATTTCTGGCTATGGAATGGGTGAGGGTGTAATTGCTGATAGTTTGGCTAAGGTTTTTGATGGATATCATTTGAATGCAAATGCGAGGTGGCAGTCTGTTGTGAGGCTAGCGATGAGGTTTAACAACAAGAAGAGGATAAAAGCTGCTGCACAATGTGCTAGCATTGCAAAGGTAGTTTGAAAATTTTGATTTTGGTTCTTGTTTTGTTGTAGCAGAAGTTATATCAGAATGGCTAGAAAGAAACTCATGTTTTAGCTTAATTTCTATGCATATTGAAAATTTCCTGAGTACAATAGAAACTCATTTTTTGGATTATGTAACAATGCCAGTTGGCATTTGCTGAAACATGAGTTTCTTCACTGCAAATGGGATCGCATTGATTATCCCATCTTTTTGCACAATGCGAATGGCACTGCCTGTTATTTGATTGTTAATTTGAGATGCACAATGTGATAAAAAACCACAATGTCTCGCCAATTGTGTCTGCTTGTTTCCTTTAACTATGGCAAAGGATTATTTGTGCAATCTAATAAGTCCATACAAATTATTGCTACAGGATATTTTTGAAGGTTTAAGAAAATGTGATGATCTAGACAGCAATCAGGTAAAACTTATTGCCTTGTTGGACGACAAGGATATTGAATACCTTGAAGCTGCTTGCTTGCTTCACAATATAGGGCTCCTTACCAGTAAAAAGGGTTATCATAAGCAGTCTTATCACATCATCATGGTACGTGATTTTTTCTTTCTATGATATACTGTCCTTGGTAGAATGCTTTCATAACATTTATGATATGTGGTATGTACAACTACTCATGAAGAAGTCATTGAATATGCCCTCACTGGTAAGAACCATCAAGGCATTATAGAATTTTTTGAACTTCTTTCACTCCTTAATGAAATGTTTTATAGTTGTTTTTTGAATCTATGTTCCTGACAAACTTATTTTTTGTGTAGAGTGGCAACCATCTGTATGGATACAGTACTGAGGAAATCAAGGTATGTTTTCTGCCTTTTAATTGGGCTTTTGTCCTAGTTTTGCAAAGTAAGCGTGTTTCTATATGCTAATCGGCATTTAGTAAGTCAGCAGCTAATAGCATTGCTTACAAGATTTCACAGAAAGAAGCTCCCAAAGTTTAATCATTCTTCTTTAGAGGATTTTTCTGAACAGGTAACTTATCTATATGCTCTGCAAACTGTGGCCATCCATTTAATTGGTCTAGTAAATTATCATATTTGGATATGTGATGACTGATTTTTTCATATATTTATTAGGCAAAGCAGAAATTCAGAACTCTATGTGCAATCATGCGCTTATCTGTTACAGTACAGCAGAATGAAAGTGTGAACTTACAAAAAATGAAACTCTTGCATTCACATGAAGGTTTTAAACTGGTACACGTTGTTATCAATTGTCCTCAATTTTTGCTTTTCTAGAAAGAAACTAGTATTTTCAATATGGGTGCAGAATGTTAGCTACTCTTGGGTTTTGCCATTAATGTAACATTTTAGCTCTATTTTCATGAAATTCATGTAGTGGGATGTTTGCTATAGTTTTCTGCAAGCATGATTGTAAGGCATAACAAGTGGAATATTAAGGTCACATAAGTTGATTTTATTGTCTGCTTAGGATTGCATTTATCACTTGTTGAATATAAGTTGAATGAAAAGAGTATTTTCACTGTCGGACAAGGTGTTTAAAAGTGCACTGCTAAAGTGGAAGTATCGGCCTTCTATCAGATGCATTAGGCATTTACCCAACATGTTAGCTTTGGCTTTTCTATTTTTGGGTGCCTTAGAGCGGGAGCTAGAAGATATTTTTTACTTTACTCTCAAAGGAGAGCAACATTTCAATGTTTCTATGGTGGCTTCTTCTTTTCTTCTTTTTTTTTTTTTTTAAAATATTATAAGAAATAAACCAAACCCCTCCCCAAACTAGTGTGAACGGAGATTGAACCTAGGCCTCTTGTAGCACATCAAGAGGTTTTACCAATGGAACCAGCCAACACTCATGTAGTTAGAGAAATTAAGGAAAGAAAAATTTCAGTTTTTGGACTTTGACCTATCAGTTGCTGGCCACATAGTTTATACAAGTTTTCTCTTGTGATTGTTTAGTAGGACTTCAAAAATTTTACTCCCTTCCTAGATTTCGTAACCTTCACCGCATTCTAAAGTTTCACTTCATCCCCATTAATTAGCTAAAGTTAATCTTAAAGTGCTGCCTAGGGCAGTCTCCTTCCTTTTATGTTGATCTGTAAGTGCTTTCTAACAGGTAATCAATGAAGCAATGGATCAACCTTCTCTGCCTGGTAGTGCACAACCCACAAAGGAAGACATTGAGAGAGAATTAGAGAAAGCGTTAGAATACTTTAAAACTGTAATTTCTTTAACCCGGCACCAGCATAATATTCTCTCTTTTCTATTTTCTGCTGAAAGAGATTTTAGTCAATACAATTTAAAGTCAAAACTACCATCATATTATAGTCCTCCTCTTCAGGTATTCAAGCAAGAACTGTTGATTGTGGTTCCATCAAGCAGCTCAAATGACCTGAAAGATGGATTAACTTGTGAAAGAGATGACGATCATTTGTAGTTTACAAGTGTGATTTTATATAGCCACAAGTTGGCGTTTGCTTTAGTTTCAGTCACCTTGGGGAGCAAATTTACTAAGCATATAGGTAGTCTTCTTGTCCAAGTATCACAATTGTGTAGTTGATGCCTTGTACAACATTTTAATACCTTTGTTTTTAAATCATCTTTGTTAAGGTTAGACATTTATTCAACATTGTAAATGTATTCTCACGTTTGGGACCTATGACAGGTTTAATTTTTTTCTTCTCTGTGTCAACTGGGAAGTTTTGTCCTCAACTTTTGATGGGGCTATTCCTATTGAGCTCAGGTATGGAGGTTGGATTTTCTTTACTTTATTTTTCTTGGTGTGTTATTCTCTTTTAATGTGCTGAACTAGAACAAGCGGGGTTTTGATGGTTTCCATTTCCTGCATAGGTGAATTCGAGCGTGCCGCTGTCTGTCAAAAATCCTTGTTCTTTAATTGATCAAATTGTGTCAAAGTACAAGGGACCTATCTATTACCATTGACTTATGGACATCGAGAAGGTCCTCTTACCGATCATCCATCATCAACACGGTCCTCAACATTTGTTCAACAACACTTCCAAAATCATTCATGCACTGAAGAGGTGTCTTCCCTTGGGCAATCCAGCAGTTGCAGAAGCAAAAGAATTGTTAAAAGATTCAAGGTAAGCAAATTCAGATGAGCTGATGGGGATATTTTTGCACGCAGGATCACATGTGATAGTGCCTTGATATGACAAATGGCTTGTGTTGGGTGTTGTATTAACAGTGTCTAAGTTTTGGCTTGCTAGTATGAATAATAGATGATGCATTGCAGCTTGTGTAGTCTACTGTAGCATTTCCCTGGTTTTCTATTCAATGGAAAACATTTTATGCTGGCCTAACTTGAGGCTATGGTATGGTATCCCTATGACTATCTCGACCTGGGTAATGTCAGGTCAGCTTGTCTTGTGCTTTTTTAAAGCTTTCCTCTTATGAGATGTCACCTTCAACAAGTCAGTCAATAATGTAGTAAAAGTGATTACCTAGTTATAGCAATGTCAGGCCAGGCCAGGCCAACCCCCCCTTGTTTGGGTATTGTATTACTATCTATCTGATCTTGCCCCAAAAGTTAAGGAGGAGCCTTCTTGTCTTTTGCTTAATCATTTTTTATTTTGAAACAAATTCATTATTCAAACTCAGTTACTTTCAAGTGTGGATGAGAATTTTGGGCTATCATTCAATAAAAAAATTAAACACGATTTATTTATTTATCTGGATTAAGCATACTCAATGGAGATCAGTCGCGTGACAATAATTAAAAAAAAATAATGGTCGTTACCATGAAAGTGATTGAATTGATGCGTTGGTGTTCGCATAAAAAGTAAAAAGGGACAAATTTACCTTTACGGGCTATTTCCTTTTATTAAACTATTTTTTGGATTTACTTAACGGTCTTATCCACTACTTTTGCCAAGCCACAGCCGCTATCACATTATAACGATGATTCTTTTCATCCCAACCGTTTGATTGTGATACTTCCCTTTATGTACAGTTGATATCATATCAACTAATCAGATGCTTAACATGCTATTCGCAGGAAAGTACTTCCCCGTACACTGAAAAGTCAGAAATAGCCTTCATTTCTCCGTTTTTTCCGTTTAAGGTCAATGTGTTCATTACGGTAACTGCGCACTTTAGCGTGAACTAAACTGTCATGCACACAGGACTTCTCTGCGAAAGAGAGAAAAACAAATTTGCCATTTTCAGAAAAAAATCCAGTGGGCCCGACGTCCATATATGTATATCTACATTCTCTCTGCGTGTATATATATAGAGAGAGAGGCAGCATTGCAGAGAGAGATCTCGGTCCGGTAAGCTTTTGCATTCTGTCCAACTGATCTGGATTGACCGCCTCTGGTTGCCGAGAAAATGAAGGAAAAGGAACTAATTTGAGTTTTATTGCATCGTCTTGTTCTCTATCGAACGAAAACTCTGTTCATCCGAGGCGAATAGTTGTGTTCCGTAAGCTACAGTGAGTTTTATTTAATTGCTTATTATATATAGTTTTTGTTTGGATTTCCTTCTGAGTTTATACAGTGTTTGGTTGCTGAGTAGATGGAGGAAAATAGAGGAGTTTGAGTTGTATTTTATTGCTTTGTTATACCAAGCTAAAAATTGTTGCGTTTCACAGGCTGACTTGTTTAGTTTTTCTTATTCGAGTTTCTTTTATTTTCTTGGCGGTATTCAACGTCAAAAGCTCTGGATCTTTTTGCCATATGCCCTTTTATTTTAGTTAAGCAGTCTTTGTCTGTTATTTGGGTTCTGTTTGCTAATTTAACCAATAAGGAAATCATTTTATTCAATACAATATGTTATTGCACTGTTTGGATTGGTTTAGCTATGCTTTTCTTGGTCTATTAGAAAGAATAAATAATTGAAAACTAATTTTTTTTTTTTTTTTAATGAAATTAGAGTGAGATGGAAACTTCTTTTGCCTTATGTTTGGCAGCAGACAAAATCGAGGAAAAGAGAAAAATGAAAGGGAGAAGAAAATTGAATCTAAATGTATATTCTTTATTAGTTATTCAAATTTACCCTCTGTTTGGTTGGCCAGAGACCTCAATGAAACGAGAATAAAAAAACAAGAAGTTGCAATTTTATGTGTAGGTATGCTGATTGGTTCTCAATCTGGCTATATTGGTATAATGAAATTAACTTATAATTAGTTGTCAGCTGTTGATCTCAGATTCACTAGGAGTTAGAACTAAATGTATGGAACTAGCATACACTCTTGTTTAATGAGTAAAGGCTTCCAGCTTTATTTTAAGAAGAACAACAGAAATAATTAATATATATCTAAATTGGAGTTTATGAATTTCTTCTGCCTTATTTTACATGCTTACTTTTGTTTTTCAAAAAATTTTTGTTTTAGTTTCTTTCTTCATTCTTTTAGCATGTGTTCTATATACTTGATGGTGCATAATGTCTTTCATAAGTGGAATATATCTCCTTAATAGTAATAAATCTTGGGTCACAGTTGCTGTATTGGATTTGGTGAAGAAAAAGAGTGGCATTCTGTTCCTGAACTAAATGTGCTATGTTTCTGGGTTTTTTTTTTTTTTTAATGCAAGCATGGGCTTGGAGGAAATAGTTGCAGAGCCACCTATTAACAAAGACAAAGCTGACCATGCCTGGACTACATCTGTGCATACTTTTTGTGATATAACCTGCATTTCTCCTGTTGTATTCTTATACCTTCTGAAAGAATGCTATATTCGTGGTAAGCTGTTTCTCCCATGCTTAACTAATTTTATTCTTTGCAAGCACAAATCTTAAATATCCCAGCCACATTATGGAGTCCATTTAGAAGTAAAACTGTGCTCAATTCCTGAGTATTTAGTTTTCTGGCCAGATAACAGAAGCAGATGAATCTTCAAGTTTTAGTATTTTGACGTACAGTGGTCCTTTCCAATATTAATGACCAAAGCAACCAAACATTTATAATAGAACCTACATTATTTAGGTTAACCTTGGAGCTGGATAAAAATGTTTAACTTCTTAAGGCAATTCAACCAACAGAGCTTAGTTAGTTTCAACTTGAATCTAGACCTAGTATGGCAGACCTTCTAATGACTCCCTTCTTGTTCACTTTAGCAGTGATACTTTGGTAATGCATATGTCTGATTCTCATTAAGTACATTTAAACAGGAACATGCAAAGCAACTAGAAAGTTCCGGGTTCTCCAACAAGAAGTTAATCAAACTCTATTTAATTCTCCTCAACCCGGGCCGGCTACTTTTGTTGTTAGATGCCTCTATGTCCTGCCTATATTTGGATTTTATTGTGAAGGGTTCAGTCACTTGATCATTTCTGCTTTTCGACGTCACACTAAAGGGGCAGTCAACTCAGCTGACTCCTCAGAAGCAAAAAACATAGCTGCTCACTTATTTATTGACATTGTTGGGGGCTTTGTTGAACATGATGAGAAGATAATTATAAAGATACTTGAAACTTTTGATGTCAGGTTGGCAGACATTGAGAAAGCCATAAGCCAATTGAAGGCCCAAAATGAACATCGGTTTGATACTGCAAAGGCATTTATTGAGCAATATATTTTTGCACTAATAGAATCATCGTCATATATGACAGCAGTCTCTCTATTAGAGTACTTCTCTATTCGCCAGTCTGGAGAGTCTTTTCTCCTGAAAATGATACATAACAAACAATTCAAAGCAGCTGAGAAATGGGCCACATTTATGGGGAAGCCATTGTTGTGTCTACTTGTACAGGAGTTTGCAGAGAGGAACATGTTGAAGAGTGCTTATGAGATTATAAAGAAAAATAATCTTCGGCAGGATTTTCCCGATGTATATCACAAGTGCAGAGAAAGGTATTTGTACTGAGTTATCTTTTTCTCAAAAGCTGTTTTCTTTTCCTTGAAAATTTATGCTGTTGTTTCTTGATGCTTTTGCTCTCTCTTTATCTCTCAATGCATCTCTCTCAAAAAATAGAAAGAAGAAATTGATCTCTGTTTTTTGTCAAATTTCAGCGCACTAAAGAAGCTAGCAGAAAAAGCATGCTGGGATGTCGCAGAGGCAAAGACAAAGGGTGATAGGCGATTACTTGAGTATTTGGTGAGTAGCTTTGGCCATGAGTGATAATAAAATCCACAAATTTTTCAATTGCTTATCTGGACCAGAAGCTTTCTTGGAATACTATTTAAAAAAAATTTCATTGCAAGAGTCAATTTTCCTGCTTCACCGTGTTTTTGGGCTTTTGAATATCAAAAAATTTAGCAAGAGTTTCTGATTTATTTTCCATTATTTTGACAAAATATGAATAATTAATTATTTTTTAGATTAAAATAAAAGCTTCAGGAATTGTTTCTTCATTCTCTCTCGGCTTTTTCCATTATTGAAGTTTTTCTAACTTGCTTATGGTCTCAAAAATGGTTCTTTAAAAAATTGTACTTTTATCCATTTTTATCATTTACTCTTAACTAATTTGCACATCACACATGACATAACTTTCTTCTTGATTGTTCTTTAACTACTTTGTGCATTGTATATTAAACATAACTTCCTTAATTTTAAGGTTTATTTGGCGATGGAAGCTGGCTACTCAGAGAAGGTTGATGAACTGTGTGAGCGATACTTGCTTGAAGGCTTTCTCAAAACCAGAGGTATCACAGTAGCTGTTGTCTTCATTCAGCATTTAATTTGAGCTTCAGGGACATGCTATTACGAGTTGATTGTAAATGAAGAAGACAACAGAAAAAGACCTCTGATGAATCTGCTTAAAAAAGATATATACCAAAACCTGAGCTGTGATTCTAGTGTTCTCCTTTTCTGTTTGTTATTATCTTCTAGAAGCCGTTTGGAAAGGTGAGAACAGAGAAATCTGAGTGTGGACCAAATTTTGGAATGTTGGCCTAGATAGTGTTGAAAGAGTCGTGCAGTGTTCCTTATAGCCTTCTATGACATTATGACAAGTTCATTTTCATTTCATAGAGCATACCATCTTGATAATATTTAGAACTCTTCTCTTTACTCCTGCCACTTCTAACTTCTGATGCTTGACCTCAAACACAATCACATGGACATGCATGCATGAATATATGCATTTGATCTTGAGGACCTTCTTCCATGCTTTGCTTAACTTCTTAACAAAATTATATAGTTTTCTACAACGGCACACAGAAGCAAGAAATCTCAGTTAAAATCTATATGGTTGGGCTCAAACCTTTGCTTACTTGCTTGCTTATTACAACTGACCTTTTGTTGCCACCTCACTGTGCAAACTTCTCCTTACAGACTTGTCTAAAAATATACTTGTTTCGAGTCTTCTTGCTTGGTATCCATGTTAACATATTTTTTTGAGGTTAATCCACTAAGAATATTATTCCCGTTTTTATGTTCTTTTGCTGTATAAAGGGTAGCTACATTACTTGATGTTCAATTGTTTTATTCGTAGTCGTGGCATTTAGAACTGTTGATAATGGTTTTTATTTTTGTGCTTATTGTTTTTGACTCTTATATTGCTGCTCTTTGATGTTGCTCAGAACCTGAGGCTGGTTTTTTGCATAGTCGCTTTTTGCATCTTGAAGAATTACTTGTAGAAAACATAATCTGGGTTGATGAAGTTGATGGTTTGCGTGATGCAACTTGCCACATTGAAGGATGTAAAGTTGTGGGCATTGATTGTGAATGGAAACCTAATTATGAAAAAGGCAGCAAACCAAACAAGGTACTTGCATATAATCTCATTACATTTTGCTGAACTGCTGCTTCTCTTGATTGTCTAAGGGTTTGTTTGAAATTGAGGTTTTCTGGCTTCTGCTGTGGCTTTGAAGCCCCAACAGCTGCGTACAAGTGAGGAGTGGTCCACATTAGAAGTTGGTGAATATCAAACTCTTTAACTATTGTGATTTCAAAATTAAGTAGAAGCACAATAGTACCAAACATGCCCTTAGTTGCTTTGATTGCCAACTATAATTTATTGTGTTTTTTATGATAGATTTATTTGGTCATTTTATTACAGTCTTTTTGTGTGCCCGGATCATACCCATTGCTGCGATTAATTGAAATTACTTGCAGAAAAGAAAAGAAATTTTTTTTGGTTTTTAATGTTGATTGTGTTCAGGGATATGTTTGTTGCTGGCTATTCTTTATGATTGTGTCAACAATGATTATCTCTTCATCTTCCTATGTATGTTTGTATAATAATATTTTTTGTTTCATATTTCAGGTTTCTATCATGCAAATTGCTTCCGATAAGATGGTTTTCATCTTTGACTTGATAAAGTTATTTAAAGATGAGCCTGATGTTTTAGACGGCTGCTTAACTCGCATTTTGCAGTCTCCTGGAATTCTAAAACTCGGTACAAGATATCAAACTATGCTAGTTTTGGAAGAACCATTCTTATATCTTTGTACAAGATCTAATCATCAAATAAGTACATTTGAATTGCCTTTAGTGCTCATTAATTAATGGCACCAAGATATACCTTTTCTGAGCTTTGTAACACTTATATATGACATTCCAATTTATAGGCCATATTTAGTTCATCCCACTTAGCGTCTCACATTTACAAGTTTCTCAATTTGGAAGAGTATTTTTCATTTCCACTAGAATATCTTATAATCTTTATCTACGCCCGAACATTAAATAAAATGTGTGATTTTTGTACCTTGTAGGTTATAATTTTCAATGTGATATAAAGCAATTAGCTCATTCATATGAAGATTTAAAATGCTTTGAGCACTATGAAATGTTACTGGACATTCAGAATGTGTTCAAGGAACCTCGAGGTGGTCTCTCAGGACTTGCCAAGGTAAGTTAAGGATATCATCATTAGTCCCACCTCATCCTTTCATGTCACCTTTGCGTTTTGATTCTAACTTGATGCTTGCTTATGGTTCTCTGTCTGTCTCCCTCTCTCTATGTTGCATATATTTAAAAAGAAAATATTGGGAGCAGGCTTGAACAAAACGAGAAGGAATAGCAACTGGGAGCAACGACCCTTGAGTCCAAATCAGGTATATTCAGCTTGTAAAGCTTTCCTCTTTTCTCTTGTTGCTTCTAATTAGCCTGGCCAAACAAATGATAAAGTAACAGAAGCATATTCAAATGATTAACTGGGATTTTTCCTATCCATGCACTTTCACTTTGTACCTTCACTCCAACCATATAATGTATTGGTGAGAATATAGATAAACAGATTGGTAGCACTGCAATAGCTTATGTGCATAAAAACCCATGTGCCTGCACCAATAAGTTTAGATTGGAGCCAAAAAAATACGGTTGCTAGATTTTGGAGAATTTTCTAGGTATTTTTTTTTTTCTCTGTAGGTGGAATTTTTTCACACCATGGTAAATGCTGTTGCTCTAGAAGACTTAATTTAAAGGTGAAGATTTAAGTGCGTTTAGTCCTTTTTGTCTGTGGTATGTTGATCTGTTTCTGGGATGTCAAGTTTATGGTACTTTCTGGTCCAATAGAGACAATGCATTTTTTAACAGAGTTTAGTATTTAATCATTCTCAGTGGTTTGATGGCGAATAAAGTTTAAGGTCACTTTTTTTTTTTTATCACTTTTACCTGCATGTTTATATGAAAAAGGCATCAACGGAAGCTAGGTAACTGATGCTGTGCTATCACGCAGCTGGAATACGCAGCGCTGGATGCTGTTGTGCTGATTCACATATTCCACCATATTGGTAGTCATTCTCCGCTTACGAGTGTCTCAGAGGGGCACGATAAAAATGAGTGGAAATCCTACATTGTGAGTATATTAACAAAAAAGAATCATTATCATCTAGAAAGCAAATTTTTTGTTTTTGCATGCGCATGTACATTTTGCATGTTCTCTCCCATCTTAAGCTTCTTATTTTATGTGCAGGTCTCCCATGTAGAAAATCCGAAGAAATCCAAGAAGAGAAATATGATGAAAAAGGAGAAAGAATCAGGGGAGCGAATGAAGGATCATTGATGATAATCTGAGTAATCAATCATCTGTAAATATTTTAATTATAGTTACTGATTAGTTAGTTAGTACTTAAGAAATGCTGGCTTGTCTGGTAAAAGTGGAGTTTTTATCACAGAATCTGGTAATTGGTTATTGAATTTTTTTTAATCTGCTGATCCACTTGTTACTTATTATTAGTATCATTATGTCGGAGTTTGGCATTAAGCTAAATTTGTGATTTTCTGCTTTGAGATTGCAATCCAATGGCTTAATTATCCAATAATATATAAAATATATTATATCAAAACTTGTTTAACAATGATAATAGTTAAATCGTGTGTGTACCTAATTGGAAGCGAAGAATATGCTTTGACCACAAAAGCTACAATCCGAAATTATGATTCAATTGATTCCTTCCAACAGAAAAAACTACCTCTCTAACGAACTGGAGAAACCCAACAAAAAAAAAAAAAAAGTTAACCCCAATTTGATATATACCTGTAAAATTCCATACCCACGAGAGAAGAGAGAGATATCATACAATACAAGTGATGAACGAGCTGCGGCCGGCCTCCTCCTATGGTGGCGGGGGCCGCCGGGACCTTGTCCTCGACAATTTTAAAAAGGAATTGTAATAATGTGCACGGGTACGGCGCCACTGGACTGTGTGGTTCGTTGCAGTTGCATGATCACAATAATTCTTTCAAGTACTGCAGAGGAGCTGTAAAGATGAGAAGCACATGTTCAAAGAAACATTCGTGGTGGAATGATCCTGAAACCGAGAGAAGAAAGAGACTTGTTAAATATAAGTATTATTCTTACGAAGGGAGACTGAAATCTTCCATTAAGAATGGATGTGGACTGTTTAAGAGCAGCTGCTCTAAGGTGGTTCGTGGCGCATAATCGCAGAAAGGAAGAAGAAGAAGAAGAAGAAAAGGAAAGAAAATTGATTCTGCAGTATCTTTTATTATTATTACGTGAAAGTAACCAAAGTTTTTGGAGAATGTCAGTTTAGTCCTTAACTTTTGCTGTTAAGTCCATCTCACCTCTTACAAGAAAAAGAGTGAACGAAATAATTTCCTGAATATGAACTTCATTTTGTAATCCATCTAAATCGGATTTTTTCTTTTAAAAAATAATAATAATGATAAATAAATAAATATAAATTATTCAAACTATCGATTTGCGCGGGCCCGGGTTAAACAGAACAAGGCGGGGAAAAAAGAAGTAGAATGACGTCGTTTTTGTGTCCCGGGTCCTCCATAATCCGTGTATAAATCCAGAAACCGCAAGTTCACTCTAGGTTTCGATAATTCAAAGCAAAATTTTGTGCGGGCGATTTCTCCCTTCTATCCATCAGCAATGGCCGGTCACGATTTACAGTTTGAGGAAGCTCGACTGCTAAGCTTAGCTCTTGATTTTGGTTTCGATCCGGAATCCGCAAACAAATGCTTGAATCGCTTGATTTCCCTCTACGGTACTTCATTTGTCCACCAAATTTTGGCTTCTTTGTATAATTAATTAATTAATTAATTTTATTTTCATATTTTATTTTATTTTATTTTTTGTAAAGGCGATGACGGCCGAGATTTTATATCCGTGGAGCATTGTGGAGATGATTTTCTTGCGTCTCTGGCTGAAACTATGCAAGACAGTGAAGATTGGGATGATTTGCAGGCCATGGAATCGGAAGCTTGCGGAGCTTTGAATAACATTTTTGAAAAAAAGGTTCTTGATAATAATGCAGCTAATGTTAATAACAAAGGCAGAAATTACATCGACATTGTAGATGATTCACCTGAACCTGAAAAGAATCCATCTTTAATGGAATTGGATTCCTCTAGCGACAGTGAAGACTCAGATTTAAAAATTTCGGACCCGAAGGATGATAGAATTAATTTATCTTCTTACCCAATTGTGAAAGATCTTTTTTCTACTCCGGTTAAACAGTCTTCAAAATCTGTGGTAAGAAGTTTTTGTTATTATCATCACTTATCGGTTGCCAGTTGTAATGTGACACATTCATGCATACGGGTGTTATTTGTTGGGTACGGCATTAGGCTTACTTGTTTGTAGAGTAGTTTGGATATTGAAATGTTTGATTTCTTTTTGAAGGATGGTAAGAGCACTCTCAGTAATAGCTCAGTTTCATCAATTTCTGTTAAGAAACAGCATTCGCAGATGTCAAAAAATAAACACGGGACTCTTAGTTTTGAGGAATTACAGGCTTTGGATGATTTGGAATTTGCAAATGTCGTGATATTTGGCAACAAGATGTTTCGACCGTTGCAACATCAGGCATGTAAAGCTTCTGTGGCAAGGCAAGATTGCTTTGTTCTTCTGCCCACTGGAGGTGGTAAAAGTCTATGTTACCAGGTGATATCTCTTTCTGTGTATATATAATAGCTGTCTTCTTTTCTCAGAACAAGTGGTGTGGATTATGGTCACTTTATGTTTCATACAGCTTCCAGCGTCCCTGAAACTGGGTGTAACCGTGGTTGTATCACCTCTACTTTCACTCATTCAAGATCAAATAATTACATTAAACCTCAAGTTTGGAATACCGGCAACTTTCTTGAATTCTCAACAAACTGCTTCCCAAGCAGCAGCTGTCCTCCAAGAGCTAAGGCAAGGTTCAGTTCTTTCTCTGCACCGTGACCTATTAGGAGTTGATTTTTTTTTCTTCCCTTAGTTTCATTCCTTCTACTGTACTTCAAGAAGTTCTTTCAGAAGAGTAATATGAAAGTTGCAAGAGCATGATATTCGTGTACCATAAGCAACTATATTATCTTTCAAATTTTAAGTACTCTATTCTTGACTAGGTTCTCTCCATCAACTGATTTTCACATTTACATATGCTTCCAGGAAAGATAAACCATCATGTAAGCTCTTATATGTGACCCCTGAAAGGATCGTTGGGAACCCATCATTTTTTGAGATGCTAAAATGCTTATATCGGAAGGTGAGTTTTTTTCATTCTGACCAGACACCATATAATAGTACCTTAGGTTTGTGAAAGGTTTTATTACTGATAATGTGATTTATGCTCCTGTATAAATATAAATCTCAGAGACAACTGGCAGGCTTTGTTATTGATGAAGCGCACTGTGTAAGGTATGTTTATCACTTTACAATGTCTGTTATGTTCACGCCTGCTACATCCCTTGGCAGATAGATTTTGCAGGCTCATATGGTCCTGAACAATGAGCATCAACCAATGCAAATCCTGATTTGTCTTTTCATAGCATGAAACTTCCACCAATTAATTTCTTCTTGCTCTACTTGCATTCTCAGTCAGTGGGGACATGATTTCCGTCCAGATTACAGGGGGTTAGGATGTATTAAGCAGAATTTTCCAGATGTTCCTGTGATGGCTTTGACTGCCACTGCAACCCAGTCTGTTCGTCAGGTAATAATATTTGCAATGCTGGGTGTTTTTCTTCTGTGTCTTCTCTAATAATGCTTTTCTCATCTCAATGGATTCTTCAGGACATTCTAAAAGCTTTAAGGATTCCTCATGCTCTTGTCCTTGAGACAAGCTTTGATAGACCTAATTTGAAGTATGAAGTGATTGGGAAGACCAAGGAAGCACTGAAGCAGCTCGGACAGCTCATAAAGGATCGTTTCAAGAATCAGAGTGGAATTGTTTACTGTCTTTCAAAAAATGAATGTGTTGAGGTCTCAAACTTTCTGAACCAAAAATGTAAGATTAAGGCAGTATATTACCATGCTGGTCTTGCAGCTCGTCAGAGAGTTTCTGTTCAAAGGAAATGGCATACAGGAGAAGTTGAAATTGTGTGTGCTACTATTGCTTTTGGGATGGGAATAGACAAACCAGATGTTGTAAGTCCAGATTAGATCTGAAGTTCCTTGATGTTTATGTTTGGCAATAATGAGACTGACCCTTCATGATTGCACTATTGACTGCACCACATGCAGATTTATATATGTGCATTCTCATATTACAAATGTCACAAAATTTGTGGTTAATACAGCATAGTTCATTCTCTAGCCTACCACATTGTTTCTTTTTCCATTGTTTTGATATATGTTCTCATTATCAATGTCAGCGCTTTGTTGTACACAATACATTGTCCAAGTCAATTGAAAGCTACTATCAAGAGTCTGGAAGGGCTGGAAGAGATAATCTTCCTTCAGTATGTATTGTCCTATACCAGAAGAAGGATTTTAGTCGGGTTGTATGCATGTTACGGAATGGTCAAGGCTTCAAGACTGAAACCTTTAAAACGGCAATGGCTCATGCTCGGAAAATGCAGCAATACTGTGAACTTAAGGTAAGTTAATTCTTGTTCCATCAGCTAGTTATTTTTTCAATACTGCTACATATTGCTGAAAACCAAGTTTACTCATTTGATCTTGCATCACTGTTCATTATTGTGAATTTTTTAGGCTGAATGCCGGAGACAAACCTTACTTGAACACTTTGGAGAGTCATTTGACCGAAAAGCTTGCAAATATGGTTCCAATCCTTGCGATAATTGTCTCAAGATTTTGCTCTGAACACATCCATGTTAATCTTCATCTGCAGCTGAGGTGTGTTCTAACTTGTTGCTAATATATCCTCGCCTTTCGTTATGGGCTACTGCTTGATTTCTTTGCTTCATGACAATTGACACCTTAGGCTAGTTCGAGAAATGATACTTTCTGCTTAAATGTTTCCGATTTTGATGGACAATCCTTCTTCATAACAATGTCAAAACAATTAACGAGGAAATGCTTGGTGAAGATTAGACCGAGAAGAGGCACCAAACTGACCTGTCTTATTCAAGTTTAAGCACTTGGTCCTTAGCCCACTTTTCAGTTTCAGACTTAACAAGACACCTCAGAACACTTGTGCATGTGGATGTTTTCAGGGTGAAGTAGGTACATTGATGAAAAAAATTACACTTATTGATTGTATCGATTGGGTGCTAAAATAGGTTCAATCTGGTTTCTTTAATGAGTCTGTACTGATTGTAAAGTCTGGCAACATCTCTCGTTTAGAAGTGCTTTTTATTTTGGAAGTGTTTCTAATAAAAATATAGACATGCGTGTGCCAAACTAGGATATTGATATTCCAAGTCTTTTGTTTCAGATCACAATAATGGATATTGGTGTCATAATCAAAACCCCAGCTTGTATAAACACACGAGTGATGAAGCAATGTGTTTGTTTGATAGAGAATAGATATTCAATTTGCAAAACAGAAGCCACAGAAATGTGATTTTGTATTAAATTATGATGTAGATTGTTAACACATCTCACATGGGGGCATACAGTAGAGCAACAACCCATGTGATTTCTTGGCCATCGGCTTTGGCTACCAATATTCTTCTTTCTTGGATACTGGGGAAAGAGAGCCTGTGTTTTGCAACTTGTTGCAGATTAGCATGTTATCTTCATTTCTGATTAAGTTAATTATTAAATATGTACAATCATTAATTATTAATTAGGGCAGGGAAGAAGATGCAGAAACCCTATCCTTGTACAGAAGTAGCTGTCCAAAAGTTAGGATCCTATGAATGATCTGAGGGAGGGGGATTAGATTGGAACGTGCTACCCTCTACTAATTTGTGCTATTTGTCCATGCATTGCCCCCCTTTGCCAGATTTCCACCAAGATCCTTTCTCTTCTCTCAAAGCAAATTTTTATTTATTTATTTATTTTACATGCCTCGAAGTTTTTTATTCTTATTACAATAGTTTATTATATGGTATTCTTTCTAGAAATATCTATTTGTTAATGTTGCAAGTTGAGCCCCATGTACCCTTTTAAGGCAATTAATTGGGTATCATTTGAAGATTTAAGAGATTGACTTTAATGAGTTTGTAGCATTTAAAGATTTTTGTGATGATTTTGGTATATCCTATTATTGATAATGTTACCATTTCAACTTCTTGTTATGTAGTATGTTCTTAAAATATCAATTATTACTGTGTGTGTGTGTGTGTGTGTCTATTTTAATAAGAGGATATTGTTAAAGCATTCAAGGATTGATGTATACTGTAATTATAAGCGTACATAATTATTCCTATGCAACTTGTATAATTCAAATTCAATCCACAGTTATTAACTTGATTACATGGTTTATAAGTAAGAACCAAGACAATGAAAAGGCAGAGTGAATATTTTGACGTGTAAATTATAAATGAGACCCACCCGGCTAGTCGACTACTACTTTCATTCAAGGGCATCTCTATTGTTTTCTCATTCATATCCACCCGTCTCCGTTTCGCAATCTAAATGCTTCTGCTCCTCGTAAGCTGAAGTTCTCACCGTTTCCAACGAAAATGGAGCCCAGCAATGGCAAAAACTCAACCCCAGAACCAAAACCAGGCTTCGAAAACACTGGAAATGAGAAAATATCAGAGCAAAACGAGGAGGAACTTGAGCAGTTTTTCTTTGCTGAGAATGACAGCACTTGTTCTACTCCTTATGTTAGTGCTCCGTCAAGCCCCGGACGAGGATCTGGACCCGTTAATGGCGGGTTTTATTACAGTGCTCCGGCTAGTCCCATGCACTTTGCGTTAACGGCGTCGTACCCGGTTCTGTCAACCTCTTCACCGGATGATGGTAGTGGTAATGGTTATGTGGCTCTTGGGTTTGAGTTTGGATCCGGGTCGGGTGCTATGAGTTCAGCTGATGAGTTGTTTCTTGATGGAAAGATCCGACCCATAAAGCTTTCTACCCATTTGGAGAGGACTCAGGTTTTGGCTCCATTGCTTGATCTTGATGAGCAGGAAGAAGAAAAAGGTGAAGAAACAAGTAGTAATAGAGGAAGGGATCTGAGAGTTGTAAGAGATAAATCTATGCGGAGAAGGACAAGATCTTTGTCCCCGCTCAGAAGCAGTTCTCCGAAGTGGGATGATGAAAGTGTTGTCATCTTAGATGGGGATGTTGAGCAGAAACACAAAAGTGCTTCCTGTTTAGATAATAGTAACAGAGACATGGAAGAAAAGAATGAGAATAGCAAGAATGAAGAAACAACTACAGCAGCAGCCTCACTTTCAGCTTCTTCGTCAAGATCATCTTCAGCTGGAAGAAGTTCAAAGAGATGGGTTTTCCTGAAAGATTTCCTTTACAGAAGCAAAAGTGAAGGAAGAAGCAACAAGAAGTTCTGGTCCACCATTTCGTTTTCACCGGTCCATAAAGAGAAGAAACCCACAAGCTCAAATCCTAGCAGCAGTACTTCAGAGAGTAATAATAATAATAAAAAGGGAAAAGGAAATGCTCAAGTGAAGAAACCTGTAAACGGGATAGGAAAAAGAAGAGTTCCACCGTCACCACACGAGTTACATTACACAGCAAATAGAGCTCAGGCTGAAGAGATGAGGAAGAAGACATTCTTGCCTTACAGGCAAGGATTACTTGGCTGTTTAGGGTTTAGTTCAAAAGGATATGGTGCCATGAATGGATTAGCTAGAGCTTTGAATCCAGTTTCTTCCAGATGATTAAATTGATTAATATTAATTCTCTAATGGAGTTTCAAAGAAAATATATGTATGGATACAAATTTTATACATGTTCCTTTTGTTCAAGGAGTTACTCTTCCTCCGTCGGAAAAGAGAGAATGTTTTCCCTGCTACATATGTATGAATATGATGAAATTATAGGTTTATTTTAAGCCCAGTACTCTTTGTAATTGTATATAATAGCTGAATCCTGAAGCTGCAGTCTGCGACATCAAACTTCTCCTTTTGCTTCCTCGTCTTTTTGCATCCCATTTCTCCATTTTTGGGGCTTTAATCTCTTGGGGTTATTCTAACCGCACTTATTATGTTAAGATACAACTGTTTTGTAGAGAAGGTGGCAATTACGAAACAGTATCCAAAAATGGATTATTGAAGCAATAATTAATTAATAAGATAAATATTAAGAGACATAACCCTGTAATATGGTAGGTGGCGGAGGCCCCATTATTCATTGTAACCCACCATTGCAGAATGAGAACATTATGTGTTTTTTGGCAGTATTTTCTTGGACCAAAGCTTGTGGTCATGTGCAACTATTATTTATATGAGATTATGGCATGGGAAGATGTATCTAACCATATCCGAGGTTACCCAAATTGTTTTTGTTTCACTTCAAAAACATTTGGGAGTTTTGGGACCTTGCATAATAAGCTGCTTTTGTTAAGCAGTTTTTAGCTCTAATTGTGTAGTCCTAACTATTTACATGGGGGGCATTGTGTCTCCTAGACATTGACATAAAGTAAATTTATAAGATCACGAGACATGAGTTGATTTTGCTGTATATGTATATGCCCAATCTCCTCCCAAATCTCACCTCTTTTCGGTTTTGGCTTGTTCTCTCTGGGTCTTTCTTTCTCCATTTTTCATCATTTTGTCCACTCCATTTCATTCAGGAGAATAGAGTTCAAAAGTTACAGAATTATTTAAGACTTCATGTCTTTCAAGGATGGAACAACTTCTGAAATGGAATTATACTGGACTCAAACAACGCATAACTGACTACCATCAGAGGTTTCTGATTGATTAATTACAACAAGTAGTTGAAGAATTTGAAGTAAGTAGTAAATTAACATATCAGATATGAGGCCCCCAACTTCATTGACCTGTCGGGGAGAAATGTTATGCAAAATCAATCATGGTCCCTATCTCCATTATTGTTTGATGGGCTAATATTCGAATTCCAGTATCAATATGATTACCCCAAGTCATGGGTGATACCGAAATAAAGGCATGTTTGACAAAATTCTAACCTTGCAGTGTATTGTTTATGCCACAATCAACCCAGACTTCTCTCACTGTTTGTACTTTTTCCCCCTTGTCCCCGTCTCAATTTTACCTCTGAAATTACTTCGATTCATCCAGCTTTCCCTCTCAGATACGTAAAGAAACACTATTTAAAATCAGAAGCGCAGGAATATAGATGTTCTGACAACGGGGTGTGGCTTCTAAATTTCCCATCACACAAATCTGGTGGAATCTGGGACGGTGAAGACTTCAGAGAGTTGCGAAGCAAACCCATTTGGCTGTTTTCTGAAAGTGAAAAGTTAAGCACGATGAATTTGAACCCGGTTTCGTTGACTGGCCAAGAACTTGCGGGCCAAATTGAAAAATTTTACAGCATTTTTCCACATTGTTGGATTTAACAGCCATGACGGCTTTTTCTTGGAAACTGCACTTCATTTCCTTTCATTCCATTTCAGAGTGTGACAACTTTTAACTTCATTTTCTACCTCATCAAAATGAAATAACTGGAAAATGAATTGAATATCTAAGGCTTGTCTGAATAATTGAATTTGCCTCGATATCCTTAGCAGGAAACTTAACAGAGGCTATTTATTATGCCTTGCCATGCCAACACAAGACAGTGATGCGGCTCAAGATGCAACACACTCTGCATTATTATCGCTTACAGTTACAGTAAGACTTAATAAGATCACCGTCTTTCTTTTCTCCTTCTGCAACAACTCTGAGGACTTTGGGTTGCAAAAATTTATTAATAAGAGATAATAATATTCGAGTCCCTATTTTTTATAGTATTATAAATATTGCTAAAATGTTTAATCAGTTATACAAATTCATGCTGTTTTGTTTTTTTCTTTAACTTTATCTAACGAATGAATTGGTAAAATAATTTTTGTTTTTTCTAATTTTATTTTATAATTTGGAATCAAGGGCAGAGAGGGTCGTGAGTTTGCGTTTTTGTTATAAGGAAATGTAAACTAATTACAGGATCCAGATGCTAATATCCATCATAAGTAAATGACCATATTTAATTTTTTGTAATTTAATCGCAAGTGAGGGGCCCAGACGTTATTACTCAAGTATAAATAAAACTACTCAATATTTATCCTCATGGGGTGTTGCGACAATCGAGCTTGTCACCTCTCACACCTGCAGCGAGAGTCATACCACAAGACCAAACACGCTTGTCGTTACCAAAACTTAGTGCTCAATTCACCTTTTTTTGATGCCGGAAATCGCGTTCCTTTCCAAATGTTAGCTTCTCTTTTTGATGTTTCGTTCTTGGCTCGTATTTTTTCCAACTTCGTAAGTACAGTTAACGTTAATCCATGGCTGCCAGCAACAGTGTAAGTTTCGATTCCGTACCCTAACCCTAATTTATTTTTCCTTTTCTTTTTTCTTCGGAAAAAACTGAAAGTTCTATTAACTGTTTGTGTAGGCTGGTGGAGTTGGTAACACTTTCAGAAGAAAATTCGATCGAGAAGAGTACTTAGAACGCGCTCGTGAACGTGAAAAACAGGTTTGAACTTGTCTAATTATCTCTTACCTTTTTATTTTAATTTCTGGGTTGTGTTTTGTTCATGATTTGATTTGGAAAATTAGTTATTTGTTTTTTGGTGAAATTCAGGAGGAGAATCGGACTAAATCAAAATGTAAGTCATCAGTTTACATCAATCGTTGTTTTCTTCTTTGTAGAATGGAATCGTGGTCGATGTGCTCACTATTATTTTTAAGTTGTTTTGCGGCAAAGGGTCCTCCTGTTCAAAGAAAACACTTGAAGCATAGGGACTATGTCGTGGACCTTGAATCTAGATTGGGTAAAACTCAACTAAGTGCATTTTATTTCTCCTTAAAATAAATTTAGTAACCATTTCTCATTTATCTGTATTTTGAAGTAGATGTAATCACTGGAAAAGCGTTCATTTTTTTGGTTGTTAACTATCATGTTTGGTATAATGGCCATAAGAGATAATTTGGCAAGTGCATATCTATTTGCAAAATGAGTAACTTTAAATTAGTTACCTTTAGTTAAAGAATGTCTTGTAATGGCATATGGGTGGTCATGGATTTGGTGGCTGTGATGCAAGTAATATTTCATTTTAGTGGCTGCTATCAGAAACTAGGTTTGGCATGTGTTCCTCCTGTTGAGGATTGCTTTGCTTACTTTGGGAGGTGGGGAGATTCCTGTTGCGACCAGTATCTTGCATAATGAACAGTACAACCTATTTAGAAAATGTTTTTCATTTTGTGCTTGCATATTTTCATTCATCTTTTCTGATGGTTCTTACTTTTCTTTTTTCATTCTGTACTTTTACAGGTTGTTACCCCGATTGCTCCTTTAAGCCAATAGGTACCCTTTTACCATGTCTTCATGTGTTCCTTCCCCTTGTTTGGTTTTTGTTTAACATCTATACAAGGTTTTCAGAGTTTTATCCTTATAAATTTTCATGATTGCAGCAGTGGTTCTTTAGATTTTTTATGACATCTTTTGAAACCCAATTCTAATGATAATTATTTGCTTTCTTCAATTGTTGTTAATTTGGAAAAGAAGTATCTGTTAACTTTTCTATTTGGAAGAGAATCAGAAGTTTCTTATATTAACAAACATGTGAGCTTCTAGGGAGTGAATAGTTTTTGTGATTTTTTTTTTAATTTTCAATCATCTTACACTAAATTATTGGTTTTTGAGGACTCAATCATCCTTTTAAAGATGGATGTGCTATTAAGTGATGGGGTCTGTAGTATTTCTCTTTGTTAGTCCTTTAAATTCTATGTTATTTTGTGATCTCAGCACTTTTTTTGCATGCTGGATACTACTGTTCTGTTTGTGAGTGTGTAGTCAAGGATTCTGCTAACTACTTGGATCATATCAATGGAAAGAAGCGTATGTAGTCATCCACAAACACACTTAGGTTTATTAAGATATACACAATTGCTCATCTAATATTTCTTTTGGTTTTTGTTGTCTAGATCAAAGAGCTTCGGGTGTGTCTATGTGGGTTGAACGAGAATCTCTTGAACAGGTGCTTTTTAGAAATGTTGTTTACTTTTTGATGAATGTTGAGGTTTTAATCCCAGTAAATGAAAGAAATTTAGTGTAATTGTTTTTATTAATGCCATGTTTTTCATTACATGAGATGATATGAATTATAGAATATTGAGGCTTACTGGTAAGCACCATATTCACGATCTAAACAATTCTGAAGAAGAAATTGTCAAACATCTTTAATGTACTAAAAATAGTCCCCTTTTCTGGGAGATATCAGAAGAAGTAATGAAACATCTTTTGTAGAATAAAGTATCATTAGGCATAATGCTTTGTATTAGTTCATCAATGTACTGGCATTCTGTATGTTAAACTGCCTTTTTTTATTTGGTTAATGTATGAAGGTTCAAGAGCGCTTTGAAGTGCTCAAGAAGCGGAAAGTACCTGGCAGCTTCGCACAGCAAGGTACGTCTTTTGTGGATTCCCTACTAGCTGGAATTTGGAGCCTTGTGGATGACAGAAACAAATGATGTTTTTGCTGTATTTTACCCCATAGATCTTGATGCGCAGATCATAAAACAGCAGGAAGAAGATGAGGAACAGAAGCATCAACATCGAGAAAGAAAGAAAGAAAGAGAAGAAGGTTAGTGCTGTAAGATGGTTCATTACTAGTATTCGTGAGCCATATAAAGTATGCAACTTATTAAAGAATCTGTTATACATAGTTTTGCATTTTCGAACTAGGATTGATTGTTATTGTATTCCTGGGTTCAGAAAGAGAAGGCAGCGGTGGAAGAGGAAACTGAAACTGACCCTGACATGGCAGCTATGATGGGATTCGGCAGCTTTCATTCGTCCAAAAAATGAATTATATTTCATCCTCTTTGATATTTCAGAGAATGAGCCTGGCCATGCAATACTATTTTGAACGAGTGCCAGCGCTGTGTAATGAATGAAAATCTAGGATGCTGGCCTCTCGCAAATTGTAACATTTCATCTCTTTAGCAGAGTTTTCCTTCCTGTACATTTCTTCTAAGTTGGAGCAATCTTAACTTAATCCTCATTTTTAGTTGCCTAAACAAACTGTGTTGATGTTAGATTTCTTTTCATACCATAGAATATGGCAAGTTATGGCTTATTAAGGATAGCTAAACATTTGTCATTTCACAAATAGACAAAAGAACGCTTTCAGTTGTAAAAATGTAAGAAGGCAGGGACCCAGATGTTAATATCTCAGTTCAAGTTAATATTTATCTTATTACTCCTTAAGTTTTCCCTCCACTTTCCTTTGCATGCGAACAGTACAACATTGATGCACGTTCACGTACATCAGAAACAAAAATGAGCAGATCTCTTAGAGAAATCGAGCGCAAGATTCTGAGTCTTCTTCACGGCCACAAAACCCGAATCCAGCTCACGCAAATCCACGCTCATTTCCTCCGTCACAACCTTCACCAATCCAATCAAATCCTGTCTCATTTCGTCTCCGTTTGCGGTACCATTCGAAAAACGGAATACGCGGCTCGAATCTTTAATCAGACTCATAACCCTAATATTCTCCTCTTCAATTCCATGATCAAAGCATATTCCCTTAATGAGTCACGTCAAGAAGCTCTACGCTTGTTTTCTTTAATGAAAAATCGCGGTATTTGGTCCGATGAATACACATTTGCGCCATTGCTAAAGGCGTTTGCGAGTATTTGTGATATTAACACTGGTCAATGTGTTCACGCAGAGATCATTAAAAATGGATTTGACCGTTTTGGCTCAATAAGAATCGGGATTGTTGAGTTGTACGCTAGTTGCGACGATATGGAGGATGCTATGAAGGTGTTTGACGAAATGTGTCGGAGAGATGTGATAGTGTGGAATTTAGTGATTCGCGGGTTTTGCAAGAGAGGTGATATTGATAGGGGGTTGTCTCTTTTTAGAGAGATGAGGGAGAGAAGTGTTGTTTCTTGGAATTCAATGATCAATTGCTTGGCGCAGAGCAGGAGGGACAATGAAGCTTTGAGACTATTTCATGAAATGTGTGATCAAGGATTTGAATTAGATGAGGCTACTACTGTTACGGTTTTGCCTATCTGTGCTCGTTTAGGAGTTGTTGATATTGGGCAATGGATTCACACTTATGCTGAATCAAGTGGGCTTTTTCGGAAGTTTGTTTCTGTGGGAAATGCATTAGTGGATTTTTATAGTAAATGTGGAATATTGGACGTTGCTAGAAATGTTTTTAATGAAATGCCAAGAAAAAATGTAATTTCTTGGAATGCCATGATTTCCGGACTGGCTTTTAGCGGAAGGGGTGAGCTTGGAGTTGAATTGTTTGAGCAGATGATGACCAAAGGTGTGAGCCCTAATGAATCGACTTTTGTAGGTGTTCTTACTTGTTGTGCCCATTCTGGGTTGGTGGAAAGAGGGCGGGAGTTGTTTGCTACAATGAGACAAATACACTCTATAGAACCAAATCTTGAGCATTATGGATGTATGGTTGATGTGCTTGGACGTAGTGGATGTGTTAGAGAGGCTTATGACTTGATAAGAAGCATGAGTGTTAGGCCAAATGCCACTTTGTGGGGTGCTTTGCTAAGTTCTTGTCGTATTCATGCTGACGTAGAACTTGCTGAGCATGCTGTTAAAGAGCTTATTAATCTTGAACCATGGAATTCTGGTAATTATGTATTATTGTCTAATATTTATGCAGAACAGGGGAGGTGGAATGACGTTGAGAAGGTAAGAGTGTTGATGAGGGAAAATAGTGTTACGAAATCACCAGGGCAGAGTGCAATTGGATAATTATGTGTCTCTATGTCAAGTTTTGATTGATGCTCATTTCACTCCCTAAGCAAGCCTGAATTTCTGCAGGTTGGATGCTTGTATAAGGTGAAATGCACTTCTTTTGAACATTATCTAAAACCCAACAATATATGAAGAAGAACAAAACCAACCACATGCTTCTACTCTGTATAGTGGATGATATTCATTACAGCATTGTCTACTAGAGTTTCTAAGTTCACTTGCAAACTGCTAAGAGAGAGTTAAAAATGGAGAGAAAGAGTGCCGTACAGGAAGGAGCTTTTTAGTCTGTCTTGTCTTGACAAAACCAGAGAGGAAAGAAGACGCAAAACCTGCTTTACCAAGAAAGAAGTTAGTCAAGAGACAACAGGAAGTGAATCATCTGTGGCTTCCACCCTCAGCTCGCCCCCGGCCAAGGAGAAGGTGAAGAAAGAAGAACCAGTGAAGGTTAATGTTGCTGCCGAAGCCAGTGAAACATCTATGCTATATGGGAAATTGATGGTTGGTTGGGTTTTAATTTTGTTATGAACAATTGGTTTATGCTAGAAGCCTCCTGCACAGAATAAATGCAAGTAGTTCTAATATGTACATGTTTCTGTGTTCCCCCTCTTTCCGGGTGAACTACGCCCAATCAATGGACTTCCAACCATGGTTCTTGAATATTTATACTCCAGTTAAATAGCAGACGATCATGAATATATAATTAATATCCAAAAATACCCCCGAAACTCTTTATGAAGGTATTGATTTCTGCTGCACAATCACTCGTGCTGAATTCAGAAAATTTACGGAGTATGTAGGTGTATTCTGACCTAATAGCTAATGAATGACATGTTTCAGTATTTCCAATTTGTAGAATTAGAAGTTGGAATAATATATGAAGTTATCCCTGTTTACGAAAGATATATATATATATATATATGTATATATTTTGCTCGTGTACATTTTCATTGCAAACTTCTAAGCAAGAAAGAAGCTTTTGTTTCATTGGATGTGTATACTAATATATATATATATATCCACGAAGAGAAAGCATTAATTCTTGTGCTTTAAGTCAAAAGACAACACACAAAAGACAGAATTTGGGCAACAGAAATGGCAATACATTACTTAGGTCTACCAGGCACTCATACTTGTCCTCCTTGGAACTGTTCTTGTTGAAGGAAACTTATAAGATCAAGAAACAAGAACCGGACAGTATAGCCAAGTTATAAAACCCATTGAAATCAAGCCCCTTCTGTCCATTAATAAGGCTTGTTTCACCTTGAATGTACCTCCACACCTTGAAATTCCCTACACAAATACAAGGAAAAAAAAAAACCATAAATTTTTCTGCAACAGGAATTTCAGTTGAATTAATGTAAATTAACTTGGAATTAGTAGTACCAGTACCTCTTTGGCTGGTGTAGCTGCAACCAGAATTGAGCGCCTTTCTTACATCTCTAACTGTTGCTTTGTTTAAGAAAATGAAGTTTGACAATACTTTTTCAACACAGTTGAGCACGGCTTTTGTTTCCAATAAGCAAGGTCCTCCGCAGAATAAGTTAGTGGCTTCAAGCGGTACGTTTAGGTTTCCACTCTCATTCAATCTGAATGCCTCTTCACATTCATTGTAAATCTGTGTCGGAACTCAGGAACAAGTCAAAACAAAATTACAAAAGCAAAAACATTCAAGCAAGAGTGACGAAAACACGCCATAAGGATTTAGAGTCGTGACTTACAAATCTATTGTTGAAACAGAACAAGGCTCTTGCAAATGTCTCTGCCGGGCCGTCGTCGGCTGCATGTCCTGTTTTGTTCAAAAATTGAGAAGTGAACAAAGAAAAAATTTCGGGCATGTAGATTGAAATGTAACATGAAAATGCATGACCTGAGTAGGAGCAGCAGCAGCAGCAGCAAGATATGGCTATGAAGATCAAAGTGAAAACTGATGAGAAAGCCATAATGCACAGTAAGAAACTGATTGTTGATGAAGAGAAATGTATGAATTGAGAGTGAATGATTATTAATGAAGAATTGAGAAAGTTCAAAAGAGAAAGCTGAACATGTATGCTTACAGAGGTTAATTAAGTTAAAGAATTAGTCAAGGTTGGTTGATGGTCTAACGCAATATAAGTTTGGGATAATGGTTGGAGACAAAATGGACTGAGGAGAGTGAAGTTGGTAATGGAAGTCACCAACTAGTGCTTGTTTCAAAACTTTGGATTTGCCTTATTGAGTGTTGGAATCGAGCAGTGATGCATTCTAATTGCCTCTGATATTCATTCCAAATCAGCAAGTGCCTCCTCTACTTAAAAAAGTTGACACCAAAACCAAAATAACAGTAAGTATAATTAAAAAAGTGCAAAAAGTTGAATATGGAACCCTGCTCGTCTAGCACGCTAAGCGAACGCTTGCCCATCTTAGCTATGATTATACTTAAGTTGATGTTCATCTACGACACATGCCACTTGTCATGAATTACCTTGCAAAATTCTGCGATCCTTTTTACCCTCCCCATCTTGGTCATTTCTACAATATCTACAGAGCTACAAGCTTAGATAGTTTTCGGACATCACTAGCAGATGACAATGCTGTTCTGAAATGGAGAATGCCATCTTAATGTTCCTTCGCCAACAACCCCCATTTTTTACACTACTTTTATATCATTTATGTATCATATGATTAATCTCAATTGAATAGTTCAACCTGCATTTCACAAATGTTTTAATTATGAATTATTAATTACATAGGTTAGGTTAGGTTCCATGTCAGCCATCTAGACAGTACAATAAATCATGCGTGATTTTCTTGTTCTTTTTTCTGCAGATGACCAAAGCACGGTAACTCTGGGGAGAATTAACGATGAACTCGGTTGAAAAATCACAAAATTGAAGAGAAAAACACTGAATTCAAGTAGTTTCCGTATGGCCATAAATAACATCGGAGCTCAAATCATCAATCATTTTTAAAGTCCAAATCATTAATATTAAGTCTCGTACCACAATGCGGGTGTGGCACACGTTTTTCATTCCATGGGTAAAAAAACGGAGAAAACAAGCTTCTCCAGTTCCAAAAGAAAATGTCTTCACCTCCTCGATTCAGTGGGTAACATGTAAGGAAAGAACCAAGCCAATCCTAACTTTTTTACTTCTTAGCCACTACTTGATGTACTGAGAAACCCACTTGAATCCATCTCCATAACCCATTTTGCGGACAATGCTACACATGAATACCTCAAGGGGACGAAAGTTTGAGTCACCCAGATTCACCTTGCCCTTGCCCGTGGTGAAGTTGGTCAGTCCAAGGTGATATCGCAACTCGTCTTCTGATGCTGCATAGGGGATATCAATCTTGTTGCCTAAAATAAGAAATGGAACATTAGCCAAGGATTCATCGGAGAGAAGAGCGTCGAGCTCCCGTTTGGACTCGGCAAACCTCTCCTTGTCATACGCATCTACCAAGTACACCACTGCATCCACCTTCAAAAGGACACATTTTATGCCAGTTAAAATCACTCCTATTAAGAAGGGATACAATAGAACACACTAACCCAGAAACAATAGAAATATATTCATATGATTCCTAAGAAAATAAGATGAACATGTAGTTTTCAAAATACAGGATAATCACTTGTTAGGGAAGCGTGATTAATGAACCAATCACAAGCAGGAAATTCTAGATTCAAAATACAGTAATGCCAAACATCTACTGATGAAAAAAAAAAGTAGCAAGAAGACAATTTGTGTACGGTGAGCTACTAGTAGAACACCTTTTAATGGACAAAAAGGTATTGTCAGCGAATGCCTATTTTCATTCATTTTCACCTCCCATGAATCAGAATAATCACAAAAAAATTATCAGGGATTATCGAGGTCGCTAAATCCAAGAATGAATTCCCCTCTACTTTTCAAATAAATATATGAGATAAATATTTGGTATTCTACTTGCGAAGCAAAATAGTGCTTCCCATACACCTCCGATTTCCATTAAAACTATGTATAAATAAACAAACACCTTTGTAGTGCTACTAGAAACTGTATTGGATTATCATATCTTTTTTCTTGTTTTTTCAAATATATTGTCTCATTCAATTAAATACCATTAATCTGAAAAAAACCAACCTTGGTAGTACATAAAATTGCCAACATCCAAACATATATCAACCACAAAAGAAAAAAATAAAAGAACATATCTTTAACTTATCATTTCAAGAACACGTTTTAATGTTTCTAACAGGCATTCAATTATTCAATGTATTCTACCACCGTTTCTACCAATTTCAATGACCAAAATTCTAACCCAAAATCCCATAACATTGAAAAGCAAAAAAAAAAAAAAAAAAGGTCTTTTTTTTTTACCTTGGCATAGTAATCTTTCCAAACTCTACGAGCAATCTGATGACCTCCTAAATCAAAAGCTTTAAACTTGATTTTCCCAATACTTAACTCCTCCGATGTCGGATGCTGTGTTGGCTGATGTTGAACTAATCTCTAATTCATCACAAAATTCACAAACAAAAGGCAAAGTTATTATTCACATACAAAAAGAAACAAAAATAAAACTACCCACCAAAAGAAAACGATTACCTCGTCTTTCAACATATGAAGTAGCGTCGTTTTACCGGCATTATCGAGGCCAAGGAACAAGATCTTGGCCTCCTTCTGCCAAAGCCCAAGAGACGCAAGAATCCCATAAAACCAATCAAATAAAAACATGGGTTTCCACTATGACGTCCGATCGATTAAATCGATCAAAAAAATAGAAAATGTATCAAAGAAATTACGAATCTTTGGGATGATTTAGAGAGAGAACGAACGAAGAAAAGGGTGAAACCTACCCAGAGAAAGTTAAGATGAAGGGAGAGAAATATTTAACGAGTACACGTGTACGGTACTGTTGATGAGGTGGTCATTGTTGACTGGCTGGATTGTGAGTTGCAAGGTTGGACCAATCAGAATCGGAATTGAGGGTTGGTGGTAGTTCAGAGTCAATGGGCAAGTTTGGACCGTGGATTGAAAATTTTTATTTTTTATTTTTTTTGGATTGGTTTATTTATGTATTTTTTTGACCAGTTGGGGGAAGGAAATGTGATTTATTGGCAGGGAACAAAGAAGAGATCCGGGTCGGGTCAATGACCACTGGTCCAACAAGTTAAATTGGATTGGGTTAAGTTAGCTAGTCCATTAGGCTCACTTAGATATAAATTTATACTTTTTTTTCATTTAAATAAATTTTTTTTTTAAAAAAAAAAATAATTAATTATGGTTTGTCTTGCAACAAATCGTCCGTCATTTTTGTTATGCTCCTCCATGCTTTCACTTTTTGATCCACGCGTGAGCCTTTCTCATAGCAAGTTCAAACTTAGCGCGTCTAATGATTTGATCAAGGGGAGGAGAGGCTGTGGGTGGGCTGCATGCTACAACGAACGTGATTTCTCCGAATTCTTCGACATGCTCACACGTGTTGCGGTGATCACTCGTCTCTCCTTGTTTTAATCTAGAAATGTGGGCATGGGATTGTTGGCAATCACTGTGCACTCCCTTTTTCTTGTTTTTGGAAGAAATATTTAACACTCGGACGCTCAATTCAATATAGTTTTTAACATGGGGTATAATTTTATCTGAGACCGTATCATGTCTGTAGCCATTTGTCCCCGGAATCTTAAATGAGTTTTTACTGCTACACACGAAACAGAGGATTATAAGGGCTACAGTCAAATTTCCATTCTGTTTAGTAAAAGATTTCAAAAGATTATCGGTTCCTACATTCTCTCTTTTTGATTCCAAAGCGTAGCCCATTTTTATGCATGGATGGACTTCCTCTCATTTATTGTTGAATTCACCATCACTCATTTTCTTTCTTGAGGTTTGATTTTCACTCCCATTCTCTCTCCCTTGATTCTTCTGTTGGTTTCCTTCTTTCAAGGGTTGTTCGAGTTTATATCATCTTCTTCTTCCATATGATATTTTGGGATACTATTCTTGTTACTGTTAATGATACAAATATACGATCCCATTCTCGTAATAAGAAAGGTCTCTTCTATACATTAATCATTAAATTCTATTATCAATAACATTTTGATGTCACTCATTGCAGAAAATAATAGCTCAGAATTTGCAAGTATTGATTGAGAGAGAGGTGATGAAATTGTTTTTGTTTCTGTTTTTGCTGTTTTCATTTCAAATGGAAGATGTATTGATGATTTTGTTGCGAAGACAACAATGCAGATACTATTACCAAGCAGAGCAAACTTAGCCATGAAGTTCAAATTCGATCCCAAGAGACTTTGCCCAAAAATTGTTCTCAGGCCTCTTTGTTTTCTCATCTTTCTGGTGATATCTTCTATAAACTTCAAAGCTAAATTAATTTTTCTGCCCAAGTTCTTGTCATCTATTGTTTACTAAACAACTTTATGGTTTGGAAATAGCAGGGATTTTGTGGTTTTGTAACCTTAAAATTGTGGCTAATGACCACAAGAACTGCACATTCCCTTTATCAAGAATCAATTGAAGTACAAAACAGTTCATTATCGGAGATCGAAACCACTGCAAAACTGCTCCTTCCTTTGAATTCATCTGCAATAAAATTAGCAAGATCTCTTAGTTCTTCTCTGAATGCAACAGAACTAACATTTGATACCATTGAAACTAAGGTTCGCATGACTTCATTTATCTGATACACAGTCGCGTACAAGAGATCAGATAAACTGTTTGACTAACAATGATGCCCTTTTGTTTTTGTTTTCTTTTGTTTCAGGTTGCACCAACATTGTTCCTAGCACTTTCAACAATTCCAAATTTGCAACAAGTTTCATATATTGGACCGGATGGGTTACTGTTCTCTTATTACCATGATGAAGATCAAACTCTTGCAGTATATTCTAACACTTCATTTTCTTCGTATTGGTATACTCAGCCAGTGAACCGTGACACGGGAATTTTGTATGGTGATGCACTTGCAACAACACCTATGGTTTCCGTAAATTCAAGCTGGTTTCAAGAGGTCTTAAATAGTACAAACGGGTATTCGTCATTTGGGGCGGGATGCAATAAGAAACAAGATAGCCTATTTCTTCACACTGTTGCAATGGATGGAAGAGGTGTTATATCCCTCGGTTTCCCCGCAGAAGTAGTAATTGATCATTTCATGGCATTAGATTTTCATGGAGGTAATTTTAATTTAGCTACAGCAGATGGGAAAGTGATTATGCAGAGAAAATTTCAGAATTTTCAATTAGTGATGTACAACAATACCGTCTTACTCCAAAAATTGACGGCCAATGGTGATCCTGAAAGTTATATTTCTAGCCATTCGTGTAATGGAAATCCAAGTTCTTTTAATGCGAAAATCATGGGAATGAACTACAAATTCTATTGCTCCACTCTTCAGATTGCTGGAGTTCAATCGGTGTGTATTTATGCGGATTTGGTCTTACAAAATGATTTTCAATTAAAACCATTTAAAAGTTGACAGAACTAACTGTGGTATTTTTTTTAATTTTCCAGGTATATGTCTTGGCTTATCGAACAAATGGATTGATAAGTCTTGTCAGCAGAAACAGCAAGCTTTCGCTCGCGCTTCTTGTGCTTATGTTTGTAGCTGTAGTGATCTCGCTTAGCATCTTCATAATCTTAATTGCAAAAGCAGCAAACAGAGAAATGTTCTTATGTGCTGCCCTTATAAAGCAAATGAATGCCACTCAACAAGCAGAACGCAAGAGTATGAACAAAACATTTGCCCTTGCTAAAGCTAGCCATGATGTGCGCGGTTCTCTGGCTAACATTACTGGTTTGGTAGAGTTCTGTCATGAACAAGCCAGTCCTCAAACTGAATTAGCTGAAAATTTGGGACTCATAAGAACTTGTACAAAAGACCTACTAGGTCAGTTTTTCCTCCAACTTTCCTGTTACTTTTCCTCTGTTATCCAACATATTGTTGAAAGCCAAAACATTTTAGTCTGTCATTAATTGGACTTGTTTGTGCCCAGGCATATTGAATTCAGTGTTGGAGATGAGTAAAATTGAAGCTGGAAAAATGCAACTTGTGGAAGAAGAATTCAGCTTGGGTCAACTACTTGAGGAAGTAGTTGATATGCACTATCATGTGGGTATAAAGAACGCAGTAGATGTTGTGCTTGATCCTTGTGATGGCTCTATTCTAGGATTATGTCTTGTGCGAGGTGACCGAGTAAAACTCAAACAGATTTTATGCAATTTACTTAGCAATTCAATTAAGTTTACATCAGAAGGTCATATCTCAGTTCGCGCAGCAGTCAAGAAAAAGAGTTTCAGACAAGACATTATTGCTTCTAATCGCAATGTTATTTTGAAGTGTTTATCGAAGTTGTTTTTGAAGAACAAGGAAGGCTTCGACGATCTACATGCCCTTCATTCCGTTGAACAAAATCCCAATTTAATGGAGTTTCAATTTGAGGTGGATGATACGGGCAAGGGAATTCCTAAGGACAAGCAAAACTCTATTTTCGAAGAATTTGTTCAAGTCAAGGAAACAGCTCTTGATCAAGAAGGCACTGGTCTAGGACTAGGTATTGTTCAATCCATGGTAAGTAGTTCAGATATTCTGTTGTTCTATATGCCGTAGCTTATCAGAAATTTGCAGACTATTTTCCCTCGAGGCAAGAAAAAATAGCTCGGATTTTTCCAGTGCCCACAGAAATTCTACTTACTAGCCACTTTGTATGATATTGTGCTCTAGGTTCATTTAATGAAAGGAGAGATAACAATTGCTGATAAAGAGCCTGGCGAAAAAGGGGCTTGCTTCAAGTTCAACGTTCTTCTAACCGTGTGTGAACGTGAAGCCCCCAATACGGATGAAGAAGTTCCCAGAACACAAAATGATTGGCCTCAAACTGGACTTCATCAGCATTTTACATCTTTCTGGAGCCCAGCAGTGAAACCAGAAGGATCTCATATCATACTGTTTATAGCCGGCGAGGAACGCAGAAGAGTCCTGAAGAGGTACATAGAGAACAACTTAAACATAAAAGTTACAATTATAAAGCAAGAGAAAATTCTTCATCAAGAACTCGGAAAGCTAAAGCGAAAGATGGATTCTTCCGGTATAAATTATGCAGAAAAATCTGAGTCAAGTTTAGTCGATTACTTGACCATGTCTGCATCCAGCAATCCTGATACAGGACCTCATGATGTTGCTCAAGGCATTAAAGATGACAACGAACATGTTTATAGAAAGACCAATTCCAAAAGTTTTTCAAACTTCACTCTATTAGTGATTGATGCCAGTGCTGGTTCGGTGTCCGAATTGGTCAAAATTCTTTCCAACTTCAAGAGAGACATTCCTAGCTCGTTATGCAAAGTAGTCTGGTTAGATAATCCGGTCATACGCACTGCTCATTCAAAAGAGAAGGTAGAGTACAGGCTAGTTCCTCCATGTGATCACGTCATAAACAAACCATTTCACGGTTCACGTTTGATTGAAGTGCTGAAGTTACTACCCGAATGCAAGGGTACATCTCAACGGAGCTTCCCAAAGTTAAAGATTGGAACAGCATCTCAAGAACTCCAGCATAATTTGAACAATTCGAAGAGCTTGGGAGATGAGGCCGGAGCTTCTTCATCTCATTCCACCACCTCGATGCAGCAAACAGTCGTAAAATGTGATGGAAAAAGCAGTGAGAAACCATTGATTGGGAAGAAATTTCTGGTTGTTGATGATAATGCAACAGTGCAGCTGTTGACAACTAGGGTTCTAACGAAACTTGGAGCAAATTTTGAAGTCTGCACAAATGGGAAAGAAGCCTTTGATAAAGTCTTCAAAATTTTAAGTGATCAAAGTAGGGACGGACATTCCGAGGCTGCTCTACCTTATGATTACATTATAATGGATTGTGAGGTAACTCTGCTTTTAACTTCATCCCGAAAGCAATTTTTATTTGGGCAATAGGTCACAAAAAATAGCGTAATTTATATCAAATGTGTCCCTCGTGAAAAAACTGAAATATTCTTTAGTGTCATTTTGATTTGCAGAGTAGAACACTTGTAATTCTTGTCTTGTCGTGACAGATGCCTATAATGAACGGATTTGAAGCAACAAGACTGATAAGGAAGGAAGAAGAACAATACGATGTTCATATTCCAATTATTGCATTAACAGCCAACGAAATGGCTGAGATATCAACTAAAATTGCTGGTGCTGGGATGGATTTTCATTTATCCAAACCAATGCAGAAGGACGAGTTGTTGGATATCATCCAATCCATCGACAACATATGTAGTAAAATTTGAATTTCTTTTTTTTATTTTTTTTTTTATTTTTCCATTTTGCCGGAGGGTGGTGGGTGGGGGCGTTGTGGTTTGGGGTGGGTTCGTTTGCTGAATTGAATGGCGCACAAGTCAAAGTAGTAGCAATTGTACATTTAATTCAAATTTCAATAAGAGTATACGAAGAGGCGGTTCTTGTTCCAGTTTTTATGGGTGTTTGCATAGTTGATTAACGAAGTAGTTCCAAGAAAAGTCACCTCTGCATGAATTGGGAATCATGCTTCATTTTAAACAAGCTACCATTTTGCTTCTTTCCTCGGTGTATGGAAGATATAAGAACCCTTAAATCTAAGAATCTTTGAACCTTTTGTGTCCTCTTCCCAAAGTGGCTCGGCAACTAAGAATCGTGTTCTGCCAGCCTAGAGCTAAAAGGGCGCCTATTATTTTCAACAATGTTTATAATATAGTTAGTTAAAGCCGAATAATAGTAATAATAATTAATTTTTTTTTTTTTGAAATAGTAAATAGTAAACAAGCAGGCAACTGGGCATCCCAATGTTCAAAATACTATTTAATAAATTGTGCACATAATAAAAGAAGCCACCACCACAAATCCTCTTTCGTCTCAAATCCCACATGGTTAAAATGAGATCCTAAGCAATCAGCCACACAGTTTTACATCGCAGCCTTCTAATTTTCACCTTTCTGCCTGAAAGATAAATCCTATGGCCGAATATTCTGAAAAATAAAAATAAAAATAAAAACGAAAAATCTTTGGAGCATCAAAAGCTTTTCTCCAGACTGAATTATCAGCGCGCTAAATCGTTCTCTACAGCTCATCCTGCAAACACAAAAGCCAACAAATGGATCAATTACTGGATTACATACAAAAGATGATTTGGTATATTCAACTAGTTAGAAAGAAAGCTTACATGCGCTTCATTCTCTTTGGTGTCAGTACTGTCTTCACTTGTGTCTGGTTTAGTTTCGGCATCAGAATCATCAACCTCAGCATCGTCATCTTCATTATCCTCAACCTGAAAAAATAAAAATAAAAAACAGGTTAACAAAATTAGAATCAGAGAAATGGTCATTTCATTCCCCATATCAACAGAAATGGTTATGGACTTACATCGGAATCAGGCGCATCCTTTGTTTCCTGACCACCACATTCAGAGAGTTAGAAGCCAGATAAACTAAAAGTTAATATTTGGAAACAATGAGATAAAAAAGTTAGAACACCTTCTATCACTGTCATTTTTGGGAACTAAAAAAGTATAGAAACAAAATAAAATCATTCTACGGGAGCAAGACTTCTGATTCTATCTGATGAAAAAAGAAATATTTTATACCAAAAATTTCATTCACAAAACCATTAAGGCTTTAAGAAGCAGCAACTCCTGTTTAGACTTTATCAACAGCAATGATAAAGTATGCAACAGAATGTTGTCAAGAAATTACCTCCTCCTCTCTCTTCTTCTCAGCCTCATCAAAAGCCGCTTTCTCAGCCTGCATGAACCATACATCTCAATCAAATACCAAGATAAATATTCAAAATATCAAATAGATTTGATGAGCCAAAAAACCAACATACATCCTTATGTTTTCCCCATACTTCTTCAGCCACCTTCTTGGCATACTCCGTATCATCACAAACCAAGACATTGTCAAACATGGTCCCAGATTTCACCTGACACATTATTCATCTTGTCCGTCAGAATTTGATCTGGCATATGGTAATGATAACAGAAGCAAATAAGAAAACATTAGAAATAATTACCTGCCACAACTCAATGCCAACATACTTCAAGTTGGGGTACACATAAAGTTCTGGGTCATCCTTGAACTCTATAAGATATTAAAAACATAAGAAGCATAAGCTACCATCTTATGAGTAGAACATGCTAAAATTGCAATAGCAGCAAATGCATTTCAGTTCAAAAAAGAAGATAACCTGGGTTATCAATCATTGGTGCCTTCCACTTTCCCTTGTAGTTGGGGTTCTTAATTTTCTGCAGAGGCAAATCAAGGTTACAAGAAATGCAAAATGCTAACAACATTTGCATGATCAATTAAGCTAGAAATTCACTAACCTTTGGCTTCCATGGACCCTTGTACTCAGGGTTAGGAATGGTAGGGGCGGTCCATTCACCATCTTCCTCATCGTCCCAATCATCAGGCTACAATATCAAACCACCTCAATTAGCGCAAACTCTTCAAAAACTAAAGGCAGAATACTTTTAAAATACTTGAAACTCAAAGGACTACCTTCTTTGCATCAGGATCTACTATCTCCTTTGGAATGTCATCATAGCCCTATTATAATAGAAATCAAGCAAAAGCTGGTGAGTTTGTACACATATTATCATACAATAAACTGGAACTAGGCACAAGCACCAGAGGGCTACAGTATCAAGGGATTGTTACCTCTGGCTTCTTGTCTTCAGGATCAGGAATATATTCTTTGTCATCCCAATCTTCAGGCTGCCACCATATAATACAATTCAGTTGTAAAATCAACAAACCCAACAAATTAATACAAAACAAAACTCCAAGTTCGGTCCAGTAGAGTAATTACTTTCTTGGCCTCAGGATCCTTAATCTTCTTTGGAGGGAGGAGATCCCAGTCAGAGTACAAGCTACCAGTTTGTTTCTCAGCGTTATCAATAAGGATGCTGTAGGTGGCATCCGGACGGAGGATGAAGGTATAGACATGAGTGAGTTGGTCAGTCTCACAAGGAACTTCCTTCTTGATCAAGTGGTTTGTGTCATTGTAGGTAAGAATGGCATGGACCTTTTTGGTGCTATAACCACAGATATCCGGTCCAAACATGATACTGCAAATCAACCAACCATATGGGCACAAATCAACAAAGACCATTTATTCTTAAATAATAAAAATGTAACAGAACAGGGTAGCTGTTCTAACCTATAAGAGGTGTCGCCACCGAATTTCTTCTGATCAACATCACCGCTAAGCAATTTCATGTAGCCACCGCCACAGTCGAGTTTTTGTTCATGCTTAACATTAAATTGGAACACGAGTGTCTTGTCCTTGTTGCTGAATTCAGGGAACTGAGCTGAAATAGCATAGAACCTGTAGTCTTCACTTGTTTGAATACCTGTCGATGCAACATTGTATCAAAAATTAACTTAACGCAATCAGATTAAATCATATGAGAGATGATTAAAACACAAGGTTGGCGGTAAAATTATTCCACCTTTGTCGTTCGCGTCCCCGTTCCATTTACCGGCAGTGTAGTTCCACTCACCAGCCATGTTCTCATCTTTCTTCCAATCGGATTTAACCCACCGGCTTTCCCAGCCATCTTTAAAATATAAATCAATTTCAATTTCACTTCTTAAAAATTATAAACTTGACTAAAAAAATTCTAACATTTCATCAATCAATAGAAATCCGGCAAATCAAAGATAATGTACAGATTAACATAACAAAACCAAGCAGATGATCATACATTATCATTTGCAGTTCAAATAAACTCCGACAATATTTGAATAATCACAGATCTAATCAAATTAACTGCATTTCTGCTCGAAATTAGGCAATTAAACTACGCATCGTTTTAAAATCAATGCAATCACACCAGATTCCGAGAAATAACTGAACCAATCTAGACATTTCGAAAAAGAAAGTTTAAAAAAAAAAGGACGGCGGTTTAGCTAAAAAAGATAAACGGAGTAAAGAAGTACCGTCAAAACGCTCTTCGAAGAAAACGTGAGCTGAGCCGATCGCGAGGGAGAAAGGGAGAAGAATAAGAGAGAAAAGAAAAGGGTTTAACTTCGCCATTTCCAGAGCGATAGAAGGTAAAAAGTAGAGCTCTGCAGTGTATAAATAGTAGACATTGGTGCTTGGGGCTTGACGGGGGGGTGACGTGCTGACGTGGGAGGCGTTTCGTGGCGTGAACGAATGGGTATTTGACATATGCGGAATGAGTGTCATTGGCGTGACATGGCGGGGAGAGATTGGAGATTAACCAACGGTGACAGGTACGAATTGTGAGTGCCACGTGTCGTAATGAGATTGGTTTATGGAAACAAAGAAAGTTTGTTGTACTGTTCCGTGCCCGGCGCATATTTTATTTTTATTTTATTTTTAAGTTTTATTTATTTAATTTATAAAATTTAAGAGAGTTGATCTCTCAGGAGAAGATTAAGATTGTTATTGCGTAAGAGATAAGATAAGTTGTATTATAAAATTAAAATTTTTAAATGATAAATGCTAATTAAAGTGATTAAATATTAAATTAGTTAATTATGTTAAATGAAGTTACATTTTTATAACAGGGTCTAGTCAATCTTATTGTAAGAATAATGTATAAAAACCACTAGTAATCAATAGTTACTTTTGCAAATTTACATGGTACGAATGGAATATTTACAAATAAAAGTGCATAAATAGGGGAGAAAAGGTATATTAAAACGTAAGCAATATAGTTGTGATTTTGATAACTCAGATGTGGTAATCGATAATTAATTAGGAATGATTCTTAAAATATTCCCGATAAATCCAATCACATAAGATAATAAAAAAAGTTTGGTAGGCCATGGAACTACGCCGGGGCCGGCACTCACACTAGCACATGATTTGCTTGCATCTTCCCAACTTAAAGCCTTCTCAGAGTGAAAGCCACCCAAACCTTCTTTTTCTCCCCACGTTTGAAGCTAGTTTGGGAAGAATTTCAACCCTCTAAATACGATCGTTCAACGTTTTGTACCCTCATTCATTCTTATTGGGAAACATGAAAAACATATCATGTGTATCAACTTATTCATTCCTATAAAAGTAAAATTAGGCTACAACAGTAGCAGCAGCAAACTCATCTCATTTTTGTATCCTTGAAACTAATACTGTACTTGCATAAAATGCTGCACCAAAGTTACTTTTCCATTAGATTCTCGACAGACTTGTGACAAAAATTAAAATGGCAAGATTCAAAGCAATTTGAAGAGCAAGCCACTTTGAGTTGCGGAGAACGGAGCAAAAACCAGAGACTCTACAGTCAAGACCTAGATCAGGGCGTTTGAGTGAAGGGCCAGAAGTGTACTTCAGAGGTTCTCCAACTGTGTGCCTCCTATGACTGCAGCTTTGCGAGCATCAGACCCATTTGGACCTAATGATTTTGCATGCATCAGCCTGCAAATATTGATAATCAATGAAATAACTCAACAAGATGAGGGTGTTGTACATCTACTCATCAAAAGCTTCGAAATATTATAGTGTGAATAAAAGTCTGACAACATATGCAAAAGTTATGCCCTGATAACCGACAAAAGTTCATGTTTCGGAATCTAATTACATCTGATACATACAACATTGTTCAAATGCATTGGATGTTATCAGTTTCAGTAAGATTTTACTTTTTCCTAATTCAGCATCCACAAGCCCATATATTTGTCATAACCATTTGACAAGAACTGCAAAAAGTTTACCTCTACGTATTTCTTGGCATTATCCCGTGCCTCTCCTGTGTTCGGCACATTGTGAAGAACTCTTCTGAAACATGAATATTCCAGAATGAACACGGCAGAGGGCATTTAATTTGATGACAACTGCAATGCCTGAGTTGCCCATGAAGGCAGAGGTGCTTGGAACATAACAGGAGAACCTGTAACAGGGTGCTCAAAAGACAAGCTTTCTGCATGAAGTTCATGGCCCTCGTATATCCTCCCATTCCACTCATAGACACCCTCATATTTCACATCCCCTCTTATTGAAATTCCAAGATACTGGCAATGCAAGCGAATTTGATGTGTCCTTCCACTCCGAGGAAATGCTCTCACCAAAATCTCATCCCTCTTTGCATCATCGTCTATCGATGCTTTTTTGTCAATTACTATAGTACTATCTTCATCTTTTTGAAATTCAGATGGCTCTTTGATGCTTCCCTGTCCGTTTACTGATAAAACTTCGAAGGAAGTAACCATGTCTCTAACTACAGACCCACCTGGTAGAACCCGACCCACATCTGATACAGCATACACACGCCAGGCTCCAAACTTTGACCTACCATGGCCCGATTTAATGGTGATTCTTTCCCATTTCGGAGCTGGACCGATGCAGAGAGCAATGTATGTTTTAATGATCTTGTGATTAGTAAATGCCTTCACAAGCTTAGAAGCTACTTTGTGAGACTTGGTAATGACCATTACACCACTTGTGTCACGATCAAGACGATTAGCAAGATGAAGCTCCAGAAGGTTGAGTTCGGTTGCTGAAATTTAAAGTTTTTAACACAATTCAATAGTCAACAAAAAATGTAATTTAAGTAATATGCAAGGTACTTCCAATAATGAAAATAATCTAACTAATCGTAATAATCTATCATAAGATGATCTAAGAAAAAAGTCAACCTAAAACTAACTAATCAGAATCCTGAACAACTGACCTAATCTAAGGTGCCAGCATAAGTTTTATCATTTAGAGAAGTCTTGGAAAACTAAATTGGACTTTTTGGCAGTTCTATTCATAAAAATCAATTAAGCCATCACAGCAGTGAATTTCTCTGCATTGCAGAGTTATTAAGTTTAAGGGGTTCCAAAAAGGGTTAAGTTTTTGTAACCCAAAAACAAAACTTGTGTAACTGACCTTCACCCAGTCGCCCTGAATCTGACTCGGCCGAGTTACCAGTAAGAAGACAAGGAACGGAAGCCAAAACACTCTCACAGTAAATCCCTTGAGGCTTGTTAACAGCAATGAGCCACTCGTCTTCATATAACACATCACTTCTCGACAACTTAAAAAGGCTTGAATTTGAAGAAGCAGACATGGCTCTTGTCAGCTCTATCTGCTTTGATATGGCTGGTAATGGAGGTGACAGCGGTGAAGGATAATTTTGTTGGGTTTGAGGGTTATCGCGGGCAGTGGGTTCTGTTGGGTTTGACATATTCGCGACACAGAATTGGATTCCGCTGAGTTTGGGGAAAGCTTTTGGAGCAAAAATGATGGGACGAAGAGAAGAAAGTAGGGGCATTTGTGTCAGTTAATCATTGTGCATTGCCCTAAAATATAGCACATGTGTAACGGTGTCGTTTAATGTACAGATCAACATTGTCTCCGCTTGAGTTTCGATGCAATAAACCTCGTTGAGAATCAGAACCTGATTTTCTGTTAAACCCTTCCCATTGATAGACCAGAAAAAAACTAGTTTTGTTCATTCGTTACGGAAAAAAATGTCATTTTTTAAACTCAAAAGGTCACGCAGGAGCTTTTCGATGCTGTTTCAGAACCCTAGAACTGAATCTACACCACTTAACTCCCCACAAGTCAACAATTTGACTGATTCCAGGCATAATCACACGGCTTTTCATTCTGGGTTCACTTCATTTTTCATCAATAAAATGAAAACCCCCTTTCGGTCTTATAGCACTCTGTCCACAACAATGCATAGGAATTTAAAAGATACGATTTTGGCTTCTGGATATTCCATTTTGAGCGTGAAAAGTTCATCTCTGTCAAATGATGTCGTGGTTTTTCCACGATGGTGTAGGCTTTTTGCTACACAGGCTGCTGTTGAACCTTCTACTTCTGATGGTCTTACAGTTGATGGAATTGTGGCTAATCACTGGACAATTCTTGACGAGAGTGAGAATGACTGGAAGAGTCATGCTGCTGCTATCGCTCAATCCATTCAAGTGATCAAGAGGCGCTTACAGGTAGAACTATGTTCATATTCAAGTTAAATATTTGGTTTATGGGAATTGAGTTTAGTACCACGTTGTGGTTTTGTAATTGCCTTTGAAGCAATTTCTCAATTCAGGATGTAGTGTAATTATACTTTTGTATTGATAAGTCATTCGTGTGGTTATTTCAATGGATGAGGATCTGATTATGTGGTTATGTGTCTGCACTGTAATGAAAATTCTGTTGGGTGTAATTTGCTAACCTAGATATCATTTGTCTAACATGGGGTCATTCAAGTTCTACTTTTGGTATTGATTCGGCGTATTCTTGTTCAATGTCAAGCTTAATTATTGTTCTTTGTATTTGCAGTGGAAGAAATTGAAGTTTAGGTTGAATCTGCTCTCGGTTGAGCTCAGTAAGCCTAATCTTTGGGATGATCCTGTACATGCTGGGAAGATAAGTCGTGAGCATGGTTCACTAATGGGTAAAATGAAAGAAGTGAAGGCATTTGAACAAGAACTGCTCGAACATATTGACATGATAAAGCTTGCTCGGGAAGAGAATGACACTGAGTTGGAATCGGTGGGCTCTCATTTCTTATACTAGGCACGTGCTTGTTACATTTGATGATTATTTTCTTGCATCTCATACGATTTAATAACTTCTTGAAAATTATTTTCTGATTGTTCTAGATTTTGATATATGGCTTAGTTGTTACAAAATTGTATCAAAAATTTAATTTAGCTTGCAAAGCAAATGACTTTGTCACAAAACATTGTAGTTAGCGGCATTTTGAGATAACATTAGAGAATAGTTCTACAGTTACCTTAAATCACTGATGGCAACTGCTATTAGATCAATTATATTCAAAATAATTGATGAGATCTTACAGCAAGGCACTGTCTTACTTAATATTGCTTTGAGAATGATACCATGGCTCGTATTTGCTTGTAAGAATAATATAATTAATTAACATCTTGCTTCTTCTTCCCGTACAGGAATCATTGAAAGCTTTGCTTATGATGAGAAGAAATTCAAAAGAGAAAGAACTAGAAGCTCTGTTATCCGGAGAGCAGGATCCATGCTCTTGTTATATTGAGGTTATTTGCATATATTTCTGCCCTTCTTTTCATTGCATCATCATTTTTTCTGCGAAGATGCCTTTGCGTGTTCTGCAGCTCACAATTTAAGAGTCTAAAAGAGCATGCAATTGCTCTGTAGTGCAGTAGTACTTTTCTTTTTTCATCTCTGTTCGTAATTGATAGATAATATAGGTCCAAGCTGGAGCGGGAGGTACAGAGAGCATGGATTGGGCATCAATGGTTATGCAAATGTATAAATCATGGGCTCAACAGCGTGGGTACGGAGTAACCTTGGTGGATGAAATGCCTGGTGAGATTGCAGGGATCAAGGTTCACTCTCTTACTTACCATCTTCCACCTTTTATTGATTATGGCAAAACATATTATCACATAATTACTTATCCATTGCCAAAGAAATTCGATGTGCATTTTCTTAACTACAATGTAATATGTCATTTGGATGGCTGTTAAATTTTACATCTCTTGCTTCTTGAACTTGGAATAGTTTCAGACAATGGGTAGATCTGTTTTTTTTTCAGCGAGCAACTATCAAAGTAGATGGTGAATATGCATTTGGACACGCCAAAGCAGAAGTAGGAGTGCACAGGTTGGTACGTATCTCACCCTTTGACAGTGGAAAGCGTCGACATACATCATTTGCTGCTGTTGCTGTAATTCCAATCTTGGGTGATGAATCTACTCGTGTACAAATAAATGAGTCAGATCTCCGTATTGAGCGATTCCGTGCTGGGGGAGCTGGCGGTCAGCATGTCAACACAACCGAAAGTGCTGTGAGAATAGTTCATATTCCTACGGGAGTCACTGCCACCTGCCAAAATGAAAGGTGTGCACTTTGCTTCTGATAATGAACGAGTGGGGAGCTATGTATTTCTCAATTGTAAATCATTTGTTGCATTCTTATCACAGATCACAACATCAAAACAAGGCTTCTGCGATGGCTGTGCTTCAGTCTCGATTAGACCAGCTGGAGGTGGCTCGCCAAGCTCAGATGAACGCGCAACATACACAATCTCTGACGGAAATAAGTTGGGGCAACCAGATACGTACTTATGTGCTCCATGTATGGGTGCAATCTAAGCAACTTCCTTAAATTTTTTTCTTTTTTCCTTTGCATTCTCAGTGCAACTCACACTAATTTCTAATTACTTTCTCTGGCGTCTATATCTTTTACTTCAGCCTTACCGGATGGTGAAGGATCTTAGAACAAACTATGAAGTTTCCGATCCTGATTCTGTGCTCGAGGGAGATCTAGATGGCTTCATCTTGAGCTATTTGTCAGCTTGGTTGGATAAAGATGAAGATGGGGGAGAATAAGATTTTGTTAGTAAAGACTACCGAAAACCCTGTTCAACAAATTGAGAGTGAGGTGCAAACGGCAGCACTGGATGCTTGATCATCCAACTTTCATGGCAGATTCAAGTGAGCTGACTGTAAAGCCAAAGGTGGAATGAAAGATATACATTTATACATTTTAGTGGGAAGGATGTGATGTGCATGGATGGAATTTCAATTCATCCTTCTCCAAAGTAATTTAACTGTGATATGAAACAAATGTAGTATTATTCTTCATTGATTATGAGTTTTGGGTACACTATTGTTTTTGATGCAATAGTTTTGTTAACAGAGAGAGAGAGAGAGAAGTTACAATTTTAATAAATTAATCACAATTATTATTAATTAATTTTGTAATTTAATCTTTAAATATGATTTTAATATTTTCAAATTTTTATACTTTGACGAGAGTATTATTGTAAATAAACGATGGTTGTTACATACTTGACATTAATTTACCTACTATTATTTTAATATTTAATAAATTCATCGATTAAAAACTAATCAATCTATCATTACATTTCATATTAAGATTTAATGTTAATTAACTATATTTTAATATTGATTATTAATATACTAAACGATGTCGTTGGCGATCGGGCATGAGAAAAAATCGGATGGAATGTTCTCTGTTCGAAAATCAATCCATCAGACCGCACAGTCTCGGAGACAAGGTACGATGATTTCTCAGATGACGAATTGTTTCAACTTGTAGATTTTTTTTTTCTTTTGTTATTTTATTGAATCAAACCAAAGGGTTCATCACTCTTTTCTCAAAAAAAAAAAAAAAAGCGTTTTTTAAGGAAGAAGCGGACGTTTGAAGGTTAAGAATTGTTGTTTTGTTTTTGTGGGCAGGTTAGGTTTCACGCAAGGGAAATAAACCTTAGTTTAGTTTGCTTGGTAAAAGGAAAATGGGTTCGTCTTCAGTGATTACACCGGAAGATGTTTTAGAATCCCTGATGAATGATGGTACTATTGATTCTATTAGGTTGAAGATCATTAATCAGCTCAAAGCTAATGTAATTCCGTCTGTTTCTCTCTGTGTATTTTCGTTACAGGGTTGTGGATTTTGTGATGGAATTCTGTGAATTATGACTATTGACGTTAGATAGATTTGGAAATTTGTGTTTTGTTGTGTATTTTTTCGAGTTTTTTTGTGCAAAAAAAAAAAAAAAAATGCAACTTTGCACATGGTTTTAAACTTTGCAAGTGAAATAACAAGACTAGTCGAAAAATGTTGTTTTAGTTTAAGTGAATTGTTGTTATTTACTAGGAAGTATGTTATGTCTGCTAATATCAACATTATGGTTTTAATTGGTCATATCCCGAAACGAATGTATAAGTGTTTTGCATGGATTGGCTGAAACGGTTATTGGGCAGTATGGCATGGAATATTTGACACTCGGATATTCTAATATGGCTTTCCTTTGTTCTTTTCCTGATATGTAGTCATTTTATAGTTCTAGGTCATGGTCTTGTGGCTGCTATTAGGTTTTATTGTCGGCCTAAATTATACCTTTTTCAAATAGTAATATGAAAGAAATGTAGTTTGGCCAGTTGTTAGCTATTTAATTTCGTTGAGATGACAATATTATGACTTTGACATGTTGCAATCTCTGGAGTTCAAGACTAACAAGGTTCATTGTCCCTTGTTTTCAAAAAATTCGATACAAGCACTGAAGGATTTTCTAAGAAAATGGAGTTCATATGTGGTTGCTAGTATAAGTTTTGCATGTACATCGAGATAATTAAAGAAAATTGCCAATGATATGAACTATAAAAATATAAAATCTGAACGTGTTGAAGTTGATGGTTGAAATGGTATGATAGGTGATTATCGTTCTTGAGTTTGCAGTTTCTATATGTATAATATCTCTTTTGCAGGAAGAGCTGAAGAATACAACCATTAAAATGGCAGAACAAAGTAAAGTTCTCAACACGCCTGGGGCAGAGAAACAGACAAAAAGAGAGCTCTTTGACGCACTTCGGCAGGAACTTGAGTGAGTTTTGCTGTATATAACTGTTTTTCCACGTATTTAGAAGGTCAGATAGACCCCATCTGTTCAGTCCTGTTCAAAGTTGCAATACTTCTTGGCGAACTTGTAATACCATTTCAGTGTGAGGTTTTAGATGCAGCAGATGCACCAGTTTGTGGTTAGTCCTCATATTAGTGAATCAAAGTTAATGGGGCATAAGATCCTGCGTAAAATTATGTCTTTTAGAACAGTTGTTTCTGCAACATTTTTGATGCTATTCTTTCATGATTTAGATGTGCCGGTCTTTCTATCTATGCGGAAACTATGTTTGATCTTTCTTATTTGGCAGAGCTCCCGTGCTCGAGAAGGCCTCCAAATCAGTTTGGGATTTGATTCTGGACAACAATGGGCTGGGAAAGGAAATAAGTGAAACAGTTGAAAGAGTATTTTGTCGATTAAGTGACAGGGAACCTCCTTTATTTCCTCTTCCCACTTGTGAGGCTCAACCTGGTAAAGAAGCTGAGGATGAAAAAGGAAAAGGAAAAGGAAAAGGAAAGGAGAGGGAACATGAAAATGAGAAGGACAGATCAAATTCCAGATCAAAGAAAAGGAGTTTAAGTGACATGCATGAGGAGAGCAGGACTGACGAAGTTACAACAAAATGTGGTGATCCCTTGCCTGCAAAGGAAAACTGTTAACTTAATCATGTTGTGAATTTGAAGATACAAGAGACTATCAACTGAAGCGATCAATGCAAATCTGTCAATCCATTCACTAAAGTTTTGCCTCTCATCAAGTTTTTCCATGTTGAGTGACAACAGTTTTAGGGTTTGTCTGGAACAGAGTGAGTTGGTTGTTAAACTCTGACATTTAGTGCATCCAACCACCATGTTCTATGTTCATATTACCTAATCAATTTCATTTAGTTTAGTGAGTGCTGTGAGTAGCAACTGTTTAAGTTGTTTTTTAAACCTGAACTTCCATTTATTTTTATTTCTGTATTTAGTTCCAGAATTAAATCAAGCATCCTTATGTTTAGGTATTGTGTATTCCTATTTTTTGACCCATTTTAACATTCGAAACAAAAACTGATATATCATGTGCTGTTATCTTTGATTGAGAAATAATTTGGCGAACTATTAATACATTGATATGTTTTTGTTTTCTTCTGTATTCAACTGGTTTCTGATGGTGTACTCTCCTCGCCACATTTTGTTGTATAGAATTGAGATTGGTGAAATTATGATTTGGATGGCAGGAAATGACTAGCTTCTGCTTATTTCATGGCATGCTCAGTCAATCTGCTTGAATATTTAAGTCCAGAATATCTAAAATTGCAGCGTAGATAAAATCAGGACATAGGTAGAAGCCTCTGATGCTTTAGCGTAGATGTATGTTTCATCGGTCATTCCAAATGCAAATCGATGACAGTTTCGAATGCTTTTGAGAAGATAAATAAATGCAAGGCATTGATAATTTCGATTACTCTGGAGAAGATGAAAGTGAAAAGAAAGCACCCTTTTTGCGAACTGTTTTCATATTTGTACTTCCACAAAAGAAGCAAAGAGCAAACTGTGAAGAGACTAAAAGGCTAAAATACAAACCAAGGGATGATTTCCACGACAGATATTTACACTCTTCTCCAGTAAAAAACTCCTGTAATTCTACCTCCTCATTTCTATTCCATCTCAGGGCCATCCAATCACTCCATTGTTATTATTAACGCGGAAAAATCATCCCACTTGGATAAAAAAGAGCTGCTGTTCCTGAACTGGAAATTTTCGTCAGTTTATAGCCGGGGAATCCAAGAAACAGGCTGAGGAATATCATCTGTAACTTGATGAGGCGTCCAGGAAACTGGCTGCGGATAAAGTTGCGCAAGCGTGGTCTCAGTTGAATTCTCGTTGGCACTGAAATCCATATCGAGCGAAGTACACGTGTTGTGTACATAGTTTGCCACGTGATTTATACCAAGATTTCCTTCCATGGATTGATTGATCAATGCACCAAACGATGCTATACTTGCGAGGCTGGATTTTTCATCATCGGGGTAATCGATTTCCGAGTCAGTCATCAAAATCTGTTTGAGGCTTTCTATTTGCATTTGATGAGCATCAAGAGGATGCTGCATGTTTCCGGATTCATTGTAATTGTTGTCTTGATAAGAAACAGCTGGTGGAGTTGTAGAGGCATTTGTAAACTGTCCTTGAACTTGATTTCTGGCAATGCTTTCTGCAGCAGCAAAATTGTCAGCTGCTTGACCCCAGAATGCCATACTCAGATTTTCAGCTATATTCGAAAATTCCATGACTATGTTATGACCAAAACATCGAAAGGGAGAAAAAATAATGTGTTTAATTTATGCTTCTTAGTGTTAAAAGCGTTTGAAACGGAATGCAAAAGACTGTGAATTACCTGAATTCGGTGAAGCAGAATCCTCAAAGGTGAAAGACTGTTGGATAGGTGGATATGCTTGAGCTTGTTGGGCTGGAAAATATTGTTCATGGTAATGCAAATTGCAGTAGATCTGAGGTCTTTTTGGATTGAAGTTAAGGGAAAAATCTTGAATCCCATAAAAACTTGAGTGGAAATAAGGAGATTCTAAACTTGGGAAAGGTTTCTGACTGAGTTCAAACAGTCTGTTGTCAAATTCTAAAAGCTTCTCAAACTGTCTGTCAAGAACTCCTGGTGGAAATTTCAGATAGTGTCTCCTGAAGATAGAAAAAAATATGACAACACAAGATAGATAAATTAGAAAGGAATGTTTGAATTATGCAACCACTCGGACTCGAACCGAGATGCAGAACACTGCTTTCCTTGGGAGGAGGTGCAGCGTGTCTACCGTTTTCGCTATGACAGCTTGCACCAATTGATTATATGTGCTTGAAGAAAACATGTAAAGCAAGGAAATGATGTAAACCTCCACAAGGGAGCCTGCCCTTCGGTGAAATCTGCTATCGGTCTCCAATTTGTATGTTTTCTTGGTTGAGGATCAGTCTCATGGTAGAATGAAGGAGGCTGCTGTAACTGCACACAGGTTTAAATTTAGTCTGTGACCTTAAAATAAATTTCCTTAAAAAAAAAAAAAAAAAAAAAACAAAGCACTTTTACTTCTACTTCAAGAATTCCTGGCTCATTTTCTTGGATTATTGCTCTGATTGCCAAAATCTCAGCCCATTGTATTTCAATCTTTCTTTTCAATGAGCCCTCCAAAATTTCCCAAACCAATTTTTTCTTGGCAGGGTAACATTTTGCCACCAAATGTCCTTCATGTCTACTAACTCTCTGCCATTTTCAATCAATGAATTAGTTGTTTTTTTTTTTTTGTTCCTTTTCTCTTTATTTTTAGATTATTATTTCATATAAAGATCATGAAAATTTACCTCCCATGTGCCAATTCTGAGTACTGATGCAGAAAAGTTTGTGGCCTTCCTTTTCTCACTCATTTGTTGAGAAACATAACTCATTTGCTGAGTTATGTTGTTTTGTTGTGATAATATGCTGTCCAATTGGTGCATCAAACTTGTTGATATTCGTAGTTTCAAGTTGAGAGAAGGTAATTTCCGAAGCTTTTCGAATAAATTATCCTGGAAAAATTAAAGTAAAGCGATCAAAAAGAACTTTATGGTGTCATGCATGCATGCTAAAAGTCACTGACAGGATGTAAACTAAGGCTTGGGATTCATCTAAAAAAAACCATCAAAATCCACGCACATTTATCAAACGAACGTAAACCAAATCCCCCCAATCTTGATTTGAACGAGATTTGAACTAGCGGTTTTAGTAGTTGAACCAACCAGGGTGAGCCCCATTCAAAAACAAACAGGGAAAAAAAAAAGGCAAATCTTATTGTTTCTTGCAAAACCTGGGGGCAGAAAGAAAGATTTGAATGAAGTAAAAACCTGCTCAGGGGAATGAGTTTGATTCTGGTCAGAACTCTCCAGAGCAGGAAGTTGAAAACAAGGTGCTGAACCGAAACCTAAAGTCTCAAGGAATCCATCAATGGTTGCAGCAGCTGCTCCATCACTGAAGAAAGATTCATTGTCAGACTCAAAAACTTGTTCCATAGTTTTTTTTGCTCGTAGACCCTTTTGAGAGAAGGGAAGGAAAATGCAGAATTGGTGGAATTGAAGAAGAAAGAATAAGAACAGAGAAGAGAAGAAAGAGAGGAGGGTCTTGGGAGTGTTTTGATGGGAGCCAATGATGAGTTAATTTATATTGTATTGATTCCTTCCAACGAAAAATACGATCGTATCAGCTTTAAGGGCACGTGAGAATTCCCATGTTTAACTCATCCTCCTCCTGCTCGGTGCTCTGTTTTGAGATATCAAATGGAATGGCGGTTGGGAAATTGAGATTAAATCCAAAACAAAATCTCATGGTTTGTTTTCTAATACTAATACTATACTGTATTTCGTTGAGGAGTTAAAAATGTAATTTTTTTTTTTTTTTTTTTTACTTTTACTGCTTATTAATTACCGCAGCAACTAACCTCTGATTGCTCAAGGATTACACTTGTCACGTAATTTTTACTTCTACTGTTTTTTTTTTTACCTTTAATATTTTCTATAAAATTTATTTTATTAAATGTAATCCGAATTTGTCGCTAACCCTAACCCTATTCTACTGCATTGAGAGAGTATATAATAGTTTACCCATGAAACTTTGATTAACATCTGCACATGTACGTGTGTATGTATGTATATTAATTAATGAAATGCAATCGATGCGAAGAAGTATATGATATTTTATTACTAGTCTATGATGGTGGGGAGGGATTGTGTAGCTTGCATGGAACACGGCTCCTTCTGTGACTATGAAAAGCATACAACTTTACGAGCAGAAGCAGCCAGTTGGTGCTCAGTAAGCAGAAGTCGTGCCGTCATCATGCACTGCCACGCTCGCTGATGTTACGGGTGGGTCATAAGTACACGTTTGATTATCATCGAACAAAATCTCACTTTCCATTTTCATTCAGTCTTTCAGAGTCAAACGGCAATTAGCAACATGCGGAGAGTAACAATCCAGTCGGAACATGGAATTATGGAAAGAATTATGTTAAATCCACCGTATAATTATTATCAGTTAATGTCATATTGTTGGGATTGGCAATCGTTATGTATTCAATCGTCACGAAATTATTTTAAAAAAGGATTAGTATTATAAGTTAAATTATTATTCCCTCTTCTAAAAAAATAATTAATAAAACATGTAATATTAATTTTTATAAATTTTAAAAAAATTTTATTTATTTATATTTTTTAATTTAATGTTATAATACTTTTCTCACACGTGAAATTTTTTATCTAAATATTTTGTTTTATTTTAAAATTTATAAATTTTTTAATAAATATATTTATTATACGTAAGTGTTTAATAAGATTTTAATATAATTATTATAAATTTAACTCTAATATAATTATTATATGTGAATTTTTAATGAAATGTCAAAATTAAATTATTATGTAATTTATTACAAATTAAATTATTATCCTTTTTCTTCGGAGATATATCTAATAAGACGTGTCGAAAACTCACCCTACAAAATCTAAAAATTTTCGTTTTCTCTATGACGTGGGATTCCTTTCCAATTGATGACTTCATTTGTTGTTGTGCTCGCGGCGGCCCGAAGGTAGCCGCCAGCCATACGTGATGCAAAATCTGGAGCACGAAGAATAACAGGTACCTTGGTATCACATTCAAAAAGCAACAACCATCCAATCCATCAATATCAAAATAATGATTAGCAAAAGAACAAAAATAAAATGAGAATGGGAGATGAAATGACAAATGAGGTGATCGATTGATTTAACAACCCATTTTCTTTTCAATCATCATTAAGAGCAGAACATTGAATATGAAATAACCAAAATCTTTTACATACTAAAAATTTCCTATCATTTGGGATCATTCTTCGGAAAGAACGAATACTAACTGGGATTAAACATGATTCCATCGTCAAACGGGTCTTGACATTCACGGTGGGGTGCTACGTAAGCTCTCAGGGAGGGCAGGGAAGGGGAGGGGAAAAACAGAAGTTGACACACGTGCATAAGCATAGCAATTTGGCTGCTAAAATAAATAATTGTTATAATGAAACAAAAGTGGATAATGTAATCAAATGTCAGTTAGGCGCCGACTTCCATCTCAGATTTCCTTTCCTATTCCTTTCCTTTGCTTTGCTTGCTTCATATTTTCACTTTGCTTTCATTTCATATCAAGAGGGAAAATTTAATAAAAAAACAAAACAAAAAGATGAGGACCCAATACCAAATATACCGGAACAAGGACAAATAATAATAACAATAATAAAAACCCAAACCTTTTTGACCATTTAATATAATGCATGTGATTTTAATAGTCTTTTTTCAATTGAGATGCAAATATTTGAAAGTAATGGTTTCAATTATATCATCATCTCATCAACTAATAATAACTAATGGTCACAAGAATAACTAGTCTACATGACCTCCTCGAATTTTGAAAAATAAAACCATTCATTTTCATTCTCTCTTTTCTTTCGGTGGAAGTATGACCCAACAATGGTCCCAGCAAATCTCCTCTCTTTCTTCCCTATCCATTTTCCTCTCTACGTGGACGGGTCCTATTGGATTTTATCAAATAGTACTAGCTAGCTAATTGGGTTGCTCAAGTGCCCTTTCCTCTTTCTCCCAGTTTAAAATTTATACACACACACACACACACACACATATATATATGTATGGATAAATAAGTTATAGGAAGCTCAACTCAACTAAAGCATGAAAATCTTATCTTAGGTAGGGTGGGGCACGCGTAATCCTTTCTCTCTTTTCACTTTTTGTGTGTTTTGCTCTCCAAGGTTCATGCACTCTCTTCTATGCATATCTCCATCCATCCATCCATCCCTCTTTCTTAACCCACGCATGCAATGCAGCAACTGCTTACAGGTTTATTTTTCTGGTTGTTCATTTTAAGTGCTTCTAGATCTTTTTTTACCATGCATCTAATAAGTTCTATTTTCTCTTTATTTACAGATTTTTATCCTAAGAAAAATCAAGAAGAAATGATAGGTTCAATAGGTCAAACATCATCCTCCTAATTATCACAACAACAACACACTATAACCATGCCTGCCTGCAGACTACAAACAAGCAATCACCATCACACTAAACTAATGAGTGTCCTAAATCATTAGCATAAGAAATGAGACATTAATTACCGTTAAATTCTGCACAATCTGTCCTGAAAACACTAACAACCATCTCTAATTCTTATGCTTCAGTTCAGTTTTGAAAACACAATACCTAAAATGAAGAAGAATAACTTAACAGCTAATAACTCTATTGCACAGCTACAGATTCAAAGACAAGATACAGCAAGTCAAAACCCCAATTTCAAATGAAGTCTAAATTAAGGTAACAGCATGCAGCAAATGCTAGGATTTTGGAGTAATAGTTAGCATCATATGACAAAAGTCTAATTGTATTTACTTCGTGAAGATGACACCAACCCACTCTAGTTCAATAAAATGCAAGGACCACACTTTTATTCTATTCATTTTGGTTTCAGAAATTTAAAGAATGATTAAGATAACAAATAGCAAAAGTAGTGCACCTGTCAGGTCCGCACTCTGGATTTCCAAGCCTCATCTTCCCAATTAGATTTTATTGGTTGCATGTGTCATCTCAACTGTTGCATACATTTCTATCTACAGAATGCACTCTGTATAATCTCTTTCTTTTTGTATGCCCAGCCCATTGACCAAAAAAAAAAATGTTTAATTCAAAATATTCAATATCACCTCAAAGATTGAAATAACTGTTGTTCCAGATGAACCTTTTTCAATTTTACATGAAAACTAACATATTAGTTTATCATTTAGCATTCTTACAATGACAAACAAATCTCACCCGAGTTTTGCGAGTGTCTGAATGACAATCTAATTTGACATGGTATAAAACTGGGTTTGGTTCCCGACAGGGTTCAAAAGATTACTTATCAGGAGACCCAGAAAATGGGGGGGTGGGGTTTTCTCAAGAATCAGTAGATGTGAAGGGCTCGGTTTTCTTTATTTTATTCATCACTGAAGGCCAAATCAAATATCTGACTGTAGTCATCGACAAAGTGAACATTGAGGCCTTCTTTTACATTTGGAGCAAGCTCATCAAAGTCCCTCCTATTAGCTGAAGGGAATATGATGGTCTTGACATCACTCCTCCTTGCTGCAATTGTTTTCTCCTTAACCTGATTATTTCACAAGAAATAGAAATTTGTAAGCGAAGCCCACATCAATATGTGGCAAGATGTACATAACTTGTTAAACAATAATTAAGAGCAAACAAAATTAGAAATGATTTTGTGTAACATACCCCACCGATTGGAAGGATTTTCCCTGTAAGTGTTACTTCCCCAGTCATTGCTAGATCCTTCCTGACAGGCTTTTTCATGGCGAGTGACAACAAGGACGTGATCATTGTGCAACCTGCACTGGGCCCATCTTTTGGAGTGGCCCCAGCAGGAACATGGAGATGAAGCTTGGAGCTGGCAAAGAAAGGGTTATCGGGTTCTTTCTCGAGCAAGATTGCTCTTGCCACTGTGTGAGCAATTTGGGCACTTTCTTTCATGACATCTCCCAATTGTCCCGTGACATGGAGAGCACCTTTTCCGTCCCCTTGCTCAACCTGAGTTGTCTCTATGTACAAAGTGGAACCGCCCATTGCAGTCCAAGCAAGTCCCATCACAACGCCAATGGGTGTTTGATCATAAATGCGCTCAGCATGGAAAACAGGTTTGCCAACATAATCAGCTAGAGTCGATGTGTCGACCAATATTCTCTCAACTGTATTAGCTGCTTCAGCATCCAGTATTTTAATACTTTCTGTTCTATGACCTTCTCTCGCAGACTGTCAATAAGATTACAAGTGTGAGCATCTAAGAAACTGCCTTGCCAGGATTTTGAATCAAAATAACTACTGAAATATCCTTCAACACAACATTAATTAAACTCTAGTGGCACAACCTGTTAATAACCATTTTTGGGAGGTTTATAATAATATCAAGGATAAAACAGAAGTTTGCTCACTTAAGAGCTCATACCCATTCTGGCAGAAATTTAAAATTTGTAAAATACCTCCATAAAAGATTGTAAGATCCTTACCGCATCCTCAACTGACCCTTGTTTCCGCATTGTGACATCCTCATCAGAGGATTCAGCAGTTTCCTTATCAGTGCTAGTCTCCACTATTTCTGCTTCAACCTGAGTGTCACCACTAACCTTGTTTTGACTTGATTCATCAATGCATTCTGCCTTTGCTACATTGGGCTCCACAACCTCTCCAGCAAACGCAGATTCACTTACTGCTCCTTGGCGCACAAGCTGCAGAGCAATCTGCCCAAACATACAGGAATTACACATTGCAGAACCGGACATAAATTTCAAACCAATGTACAAAAACTCCATGCAGATGCTTACACTCACAAGGAATCAAAAAAAACCATAAGTTATGAGTGTATGCTAACTTACAAAAAACCAAATTTGCATCTCATACAAACCTTGCGGTAAATCTTTTCTATCTGCTTCTGAAGATTCCTAACCCCTGCTTCCCGGCAGTAATTTTCTATCAGAGTAAGAAGAGCTGCATCAGTCACTTCAACCTGGAATGATTTAAGCTAGGTTATCCTCTCTTTGCAAGTAATATAATCAAACAAACAACTCTTAAAAATTTCCAATGCACACGAGTTTACAAGAGAAGAGATGAGGACCTGTTCAGGTTTGATACCACATGCTTCACGCGTAGTCTTCTCCAAGTAGTCTCTGGCGATGTGCATTTTCTCATCAGTAATATACCCAGCAATAGCAATTACTTCCATTCTGTCCAAGAGAGGGTTGGGTATATTCTCAATGACATTTGCTGTGCAAACAAACAGAACCTGCAACAAAACACTCAGAAGGATGAGTAACAAATTTTTTTTTTAAAAAAAAAATCAACTGACTCAGTGAAGCAAACACAACAGGGTAAACACAGAAAATAAAGCTTATTACAGACTATGCCCATGATTCATTAATGTAGTGATGTTTAACTTAAATCAGATACTTTAACATTACATGGTGAATCTGGATACAACATGTAAACAAATAAGACACAAACATGTCCCAAATCAACTGTAAGTTCTCCAACATACTTTCTTGATACATTTCTTCTATACCCCAGAGGGATTTGTTTTGGAGATTCCAAGTCCATTTAAAAGAATCTTTGTATCCTTGCTAAATTGTATTTGATTTAGGAACTTCATATCCTGGTTGCAATTGGATAACAATCTAACATCTAAAATTTAAAATTGAAATGGAGACATATGGAGAAAAAAATATTATTCTTGGTTTTCAACAAGGTGAAACGGCAAAAAGACCTGTGTTCATGCAAACACCATTTTATGAAACTTAGGAAAAAATAAAAAATACCTAATAGATCCAAATCACTGGAATTACTAACCTTTGATAAATCAATTGGAACATCAAGATAGTGATCCAGGAAATTAGCATTTTGCTCTGGATCAAGCAGTTCCAACAATGCACTAGCAGGATCACCAGCATGTCCTCTTCCCAACTGCCACACAAGATGATGAATATTTTAAAAAGTCAAAAATCAATGATTATTGAAAATCTGAAAATGCTGGTATTGCAGTAAATTTCTAAATTAGAAATTAAATATAATCCCAACACACAGCCATGTGCTAACAAAGTCAAAAACTTATTATTCTGGATAACATAAAAGATCACAAAAGAAAACTACTCTGCTTAGACAAAGAATGAAAACCAAACCATACAATTCTAATATTAATCAAACTTTACATCTGCAGTACCTTGTCTATTTCATCAATCAGGACAAGAGGATTAGCTGTTCCCACATTTTTTAGGCACTGTACCATCTTTCCTGGCATAGCTCCAATATAAGTTCTGCGATGCCCCTGGATGTAATTTGGGAGGCAATCATAAACAGTTCATAAACTATACCAAACATACAGTTATCTATTGATTTAATTCCACAGATAACAAGACTTTAACTACCTTGATTTCAGCAACATCAGCTAATCCTCCGACAGAAAACCTGAAGAACTTACGGTTTAAAGCACGTGCAATGGAACGACCAATGCTTGTTTTTCCCACTCCAGGAGGGCCAGAAAGACAAATGATTTTTCCTGCAAAATGTAAAATAAAAATCACTGGTTTCCCTTGCTTAAAAAAAGAACATGAACATAGGAATAACAAATATTTAAAACTTAGAAAACAAGATGAGAAGTGATAATGCTGATAATGCAAGCTTCAACATCCATAAGCACTTATAAAGGATTGTAATAGTTAAGAGAAGAAATCTCCACAGACTCATCCTAAGTGCCCGTTGTTGTAATGGAAAATCCAAAATGCAAAGAAAACTCGTAACAAGATTATTATTTGACTGCATTTTCAGTATACATTCATGGTAGAGAAGAAACTTCACCAACCTTGAGAGATTCCCCTGAGTTTTCCAACAGCAATAAATTCCAATATCCTTTCCTTAACGTCATTCAATCCATAATGGTCTTCATCAAGAATTTTTTGTGCTCGAATGACATCAAAATTCTCATCACTGCATTTGGAATAGAGGAAGAATAAGAAGTAAATGGAAAATCTCTTACCAATACTCCCATAAAATTACAAAATTAACAACCTAAGACACATTTGCAAGAGATTTATCTATCTTTGTACTTGGCACATAAGGTCAACGTCATCTTCCATAACTTTCAAGGAAAACTATGAGCATGCTGACAACACTTGGAAAACAATAAATAATTGTCATGATGACTGAATGAAAGAATTAAAGAGTATGAAACCTGTAATTTCCCCAAGGCAGGGCAGTCAACCAATCCAAATAGTTACGAGTTACATTAAATTCACTAGAACTGGCCTCTAACAGCTGCAGCTTGGTAAGTTCATCTTCAATAACTTGCAGAACCTGAGGTGGGCATTTATCCCTGTACTGTTCAATCCTTTCCCTGAACTTTGCTGCAGAAATGGATCAGAATACAGTCACAGTAATTTTATTTCATTATGATGTATCATGATCCTTAGAAAAGGTATTTTAATACAAGTTTACAGCCGCCTCAAACTATCTTTCTTTATCTTAAATGGTCTCAAAACACACTATCATTAAATCTGACAAAAGATAACAAAATTTTATTTGAAACAGAACTAACCAGAAAGGGCTGTCTTGTCATCCGTCTCTAAACCCAGTTCCTGCCAGAGGGCAATTAAAATCTATATAATTCAGTCCATATTCAAGATAAAGAAATCAGTGTATAACCCAGCTATATCTGAATGCAACATTTGATAACAATCCACCAAACTTTTTAAAGATGCAGTAATATACATACAAGCAAACACAGCTGAACCAAATACCTTCTTAATGGCCTTAAGCTGCTCATTCAACAAATACCGGCGCTGCTCACCACTTATCTTTTCTTCAATGGCTTTTGCAATTGATTCCTACATATGACCACAAACGGGGAAACCTATTGAACAAGAATCAAATAACAATGAAGAAATAAAAGTAGCCATGTTTTGAAAATAATATCATGAAAGTACCTGAATTTTGCTGATTTCCATTTCTTTCTTTACCAACTCTAATGTAAGTTTCAAACGTTTATACACCTGTGTTAGACAGTACAAGGTGATTAAAAATGAAAGGCAGGAAGGACATTTAAGGATGAAATAACCTCAGTTAAGAAGTCTTAAAGGTGAAATTGACAACAGATAGCAAAAGGTTTTCATGTTTCATTTTTCCAGAGTAAAAGTGCTTTATTGTTGTTCCAAAAAAAATAAAAAATAGACTGGGTCATTCAAGCTAAGTCAGCAATTAAGATATGCAACATACATCCAACTCTTCAAGTACTTGCTGGCATTGCAATTTGTTTGCACCAGATATTGCAGCTCCAAAATCTGCTAACCTAGGAAAGCTAAAGTCTCCGATATGCTGCAAAAACAAAACACAATAGATTAGTTATAAGGATCTAATTACAGAAACCAACCATTAATCAATCAGTGTGCAATAATCAAATGTATCGAACAGATAGAAGCATGTATGTAAAATGCTTTCTCTCAGGCCACAGGAATTGGCACGCAAATATTATTAACTCTTATGACATCAACTAATCAAAAAACAATGTGAAGCGGCAACTTTTACTCAGACACCAAAATGGAGACAAAAACCATGAGCATGGAAAATGAGAAGAATTAAAAGAAAATGAACACACACACACACACACCTGAGTATATGTTTGAACATGATCTCTCCAAAGGGAACTTGTCTTCAGAACATCTCTTAAGGTAGATATAACCTCAAATGACGTTGCCTTTATAACATCATCATCCTTGTCATATGGTTTATCCTGCCATGTTTAAAGAGGAGTGTATAGAATACCTCTTGCATACATGAAACCAATGATTCTGGACATGGGAAAAATCCGAACATAGAGTGTACCTTGAGGTGATCAACTTTGACGGTAAGGGGATCTCCACTAACCTGTACAAAAGTCATAATTTTTAGTTTATAAAATTTTCTGGCACATTCAAGTGTGATTTGTAGAAGTCCAGAATTCAAAAGCCTTAAGAAAACCTACTCACCATCTCTGTTATTCGAAGTCGCCTGTGGCCAATAAGGACAACCTGGTCTCCTTGAATACTTGTAATCTGTAACATTACATGAAGAACATAAATAGAAGTAACCATAGACACACAATTCCTTTTAGTAGCATTTATACAAGTATTTGATGTCATTAAATAGTCAGACAGATACCCACGATTTCAATACCTGGGCAAGTGTACCGACTTCATGAAGGCGATTGAACAACTCCTTTCCTTTAAGATCTGATACACTTTTCTCAGTATCAGAACCTGAAGTATCCCTCCCTGGTTCATCTTTAAGAAGGAAGGCCCCAGCATAAGGGGCTTGCCTCTTTCGGCTTTCCTGTAAAGCTGCTAACAATTTTGGATCCTGCATAAAATGTAAAACATTGGTAAGAGAAGCAACAGATTCAAATCCCAACAAAATCCATTCCATGATATGTAGCAATAGTATCAGCTTACAAAACTACCAGCCCATACAACATAAGACATACATGTCCCGAAAACAAAAGCTTGAAAGAATTTTTCCTTCAATATAACTAGACAAGAACTCCTATACCTTTACATAAATTGGCATGTAGAAACCTGGAAAAAGAGGTCTATGTGGCAATGGTAATGCCAAAACCTGCAACATACAAAATCAATTAATAAGATAATTCTGAATGAAAAAAATTAAAATGAAAAATCATGCAACGGGCCAAATAATAGAATGCTACTGAGGAGTTCTCTAATTCATCAACCCAAACTAATCACTGCAATCATCAAAATACCCTATTCTCAACTGAAGTTGAACCTTTTTCTTATCTATATTCTTTTCAGGATGAAAATGACACTTGGAAAGAGATTAAAATGACATTTGGAGTTGCTTCCAGAGAAATGTTTTCTAGGCATTTACCCAAATATGCTTTTTAAAAAAAAAAAATACAAAAACACTTAAAATGTTCATTTTGTATCCCTAATCAAACAACAGCATCATAAAAACCAAAACTTTTTCAACCAACCGTTAAATAATCCTCGGGCCTGGGATTTGTAGACACGATAGCGGACGAACTCTTGGAGTCTGGTCCTTCAGAATCCGACTTTGCATCCTTAAGGTCGACCTCGACCACCGACCCGTCTTCATTACCCTCTCCAGAAGAATCGGAGCAGAAAAACCTTCTGTACCCAACGCTACGGTTCCTGACAGTCGCCGTGAACCCAGTGAGTTGACTCAAAGATTTAAAAAAGGGCAACGGCGACGTTTCAGTTGCGGTTCTAAGAGTGGCAGAGGTTAAAGCGTGGGCGCGACATGACTTTGCGGAGGTGGACGAGAGTAGTTTCAACATTGGCGATTTGCGGTGGGTTGAATGGTAGAATTGGTAATTTCGAGGAAATTGGAGGACTATTTTGCGTAGAAGGGAGGTGCCATTGATGAGAATGAAGAGGTTTTGGAAAGCTGAGTGTTGGCGGTAAACCCTGGATTTCCCGTATGGTTTGGGGAGGGATTTTAAGTTGAATTGACGAACATATCCTTGTATTTGCTTTTAATGTACGAATTTGTTTTAAAACCTTTATTAAATAACCTTCTTTATATGAAAGAAAGTTTCTTTGCAGTTCAATGATCCAAGACACACAACACAGCCCAGCCCAGCCCAACCCAACCCAACTTTTTCATACTTCGCAAGTAAGAAAACCTTCACATTAATATTTTCCAAAAATAAATATTTGTAAATTATTTTATTTTATTTGACGAAGATTAAATAGTTTATAAAAATATTATTATGGTAAAATAATTAATTTCGATCACAATAAAATATACATAGTCTTTTTTTAAAAAAAAAAAAAAAGATGATATATTCCTTCAATAAATCGAAGAAGGAATTTTTTGTATTACGTAAATTTTATATTAATTAAATCTTAATAATAAATATATTTTACTTTCCATAGTTTTTTGAATGGTTTTCTCGAGAACCGAACAGGCCCCCTGTGCGGCCGTTCTGCTGTGTAGATTCAACCATGCAAGACATATTCTCCGCTACAGAGCTGATAAAAAAAAGGCAACACTGGTCAAAACTCTAAACTATAAATACCACCACACATCATCTGCAACTCTTCAATTCTGATGCTCACCCAGTGATAATTCTGAGGTACTTTTGTGAGTCGAAGAAAGAGCTGAGAGTTTCAAACACTTTAGTATTCACTGGCAGAGCATTGTATTCGTTAGTAGCCGCTTACCAAAAAAGCCAAAATTGAGATCTTTTCTGCATGAGTCTGTTAAAAAAAAAAAGAGCTTTAGTTCTGCTTCTTCGAGTTTTCATGCATTTTCGACGTGCAGTGATTGTCTGTGTCATAAATAGAAAATTATCGATATGTTACTGTTGGCTTGTATGAGAAATATGAGGCTTTGAGGAGGGCTGGTGATCACGGGCTGAAGTTGTGTCAGTTCTTTCTTGTAATCAGTTGTTGTCTGGTTGGCTAAAGGGGGGTAGAATTGAGATGTAGACTACATGTTTAAGGAGATGAGATGAAGGAGAGTTGAGCCTAATTTTATTAGTTTTAATATTGTGATCAATGGGTTGTGTAAAGTTGGGAAATCATATAAAGCAAGCGATCGATGTTATACGAAATCTTTGGGGGGCTTTTGCAAATGTTGTTACTTGGGATACTCTTAACTCATGATTTTGCAAGACCAACAATGGTAGGATTGGAAAAATGTATAAAGTTGATGCAATTTTTAGGGGCATGGAAGAAACTGGAATTTGCCCAAATGGGATGAGTTTCAATATCTTGTAGAATGGTAAGCCAGAAGATGCAGACATGTTTCTTCATGAGCTATTGGAAAAAGTGAAACAACTTACATGATAGTTAGAGTGCAAATGATAGAGAAAAGCTTTGTTCCAGACAGAGAACTAGAAGACCATCTTCCTGACATTTATTTCAGGCACCTCATAACATAAAGTTAACCACGTTCAGATTCAGTTTCTGATCTACATGTAAATGTGGTTTCTGGTCCGTCGGGGGCAGAGGAGGGGGTTCCTGCAACCTTGCATTGGAAGTTAATTGAACCTTTCTATTAACCACAAGCATGCTAATTATGCAGGAAACCATAATTTCTATTTCTACATTGCATTGCAATTTGGGAAATCAATCAGTACTGCCGTGTTAGATATCAATAAAAAGTTCACCATACAAATCTTTGATTGTCCGTAATTTCTTGACTACCGCATTATCTTCCTACATTTTTCAGGAAAACTTGTACATATCATATACCGATTCTTTGCAGTTTCTTCGATTCTCTGCACTGGATTTCAATACTGTTTAGGAAAAAAGTTAACTTTCCATAACTGGGTTATAATGATGACTTGTTTCCCATACTGAATCATACTAAAAGTTAATAGATCTTCTGCGCAGAAGGCAAAATACTCTCTTTTTGATTATTAAGGAAAATTTTACTTTCTCAGAGTTGAGACCGTACTCAAACAGTATAAACATATATCTCTGCAATGCAAACCCTTTATATAATTTTTGAAGAAGAGAACGAAAGCATGTCAACCTCGGGAGCCAAAGATGATGTTGCCACGAAGGTGGAAGAACGTAGGAGGAAAAACCGCGAAAGCAGCCAGAAGATCATGGGCGAAGAAGGAGGAAAAACTCAGAAACTTGATGAACGAATTCAGTATGCTGGAAGTTGAAAAAGGTGCAATGGAGAAGAAGGTTAGCGAGATTGAGCAAAAGTACAATAACCTAAGCGTGGAACATAGCAAGTTGAAAGCGTAGGAGGAGGAGGAGGAGTTGAAGCAAAGGTTACTGTTTGCAAAAATAGATTATGACTTGTCTATAATTAATTAATACTAGCCTTTCTCCATTGTGGGAATTTAATTGTTTACCGTATGGATATTCTGTAATCTAATATTCACGCATAAAGGTTATTGATTATTTCATTCATAATAAATATGATTCTTCTTTAATATGGTATGGTTCAAATCCTATAATCAGTTGAATGAACAAAAGAAAAGAATTCCTGAAATTCAAGTTCAAATCAAGAATGAATTTGATTTAAAAGATTGAAGATTTTTTTTTTATAATTTTCTCTTTTTCTTTGTCCCAAGAAAAGTGTGTTGTTTATTGTTTTAGAAATTCTTGAAAAATAAAAACGATGCGTTTTGAAGCTGCAAAGACACAACTCGAATAAAGCGGTCCGACAAAGAGACAAAGAACCTGGATGGACGGTCAACGCCCTCGTGTTTGAAGTAAAACTGAAAACGGTGCGTTTAAGCCGTCTTGGCAAGAATCTCCAGTTGCAACGAACAGGAAGTAAACTCGAGATCACGATTTGGAAACTGGTATCAACATTTATTTCTGATCTCATCGATAGAGTAATTATTTTGAGTTTTTAGCTTTCTTGATTATGGATTTCCAGAAAAGAAGAGTCCAGTTTCTTCTCTTCGTCGCTGGGATCATCTCTCTCAGTATTACAGGTACTTATCGCTGTTATCTGATTCCCTTTTTCTGGGATTTCATTAACTTTTGATTTAGATAAGCGTTTTATCGAAAGCTGAGAGATTTTTATATGGTGGCAACTATAGTTCTTGTTCAAATCTAGTGATCTAGAAATAGCTGTAATCTGATATTATCAATAGCTGATTAAACCGTAATAGGAATTAAAAAATTAATAATAATCATCTTACCAAAGTTGTAGCTGTATATGTTTCATGTTGGAGAAATTGTTGAATGAGTAAGACTAAATAATGTGGGATAATTAAGCTAAGCTCGATGCTCTGGCGATTTAATGATATAAATGATTTTGTGAAGAGCTGTCTTCGACAGTAATATCTCTTCGTTTGTGGCTTAGTCCTTTTTTTTTTTTTTTGGGTGGGCTCAATTATTTTGAAGAATTCGGCATTTTCTTTTTGTTTGGATTGGTGGGGGAGGAGAGTTCAGATTATGTTGGTGATTTTCGGTTAAAGTAAAAGAGTTGTGGCCTTTTGACGAGAGTATCACGGTTGGTTTTATTTTTAAAGAAAATTCATTCAGAAGTGTTAAACTTTTCAGTGCTAATTCAAATCACAGTTGGTAACTTTTAAACTCCCTTCTATGAGTTCTTTTCAATTAGTAGTTGCATGTTTTCCTTTGTTTCAATCAAACATAAATATGATTCTACCTTACACATGTTTCTTATTTTGTTATGTTGCATCGTATATGAGGTTTGAGTACTCGTATTTTCTGAACTACTGTGATGTCCTTTTAAGTTACTTAAATGCAATTTTTCCTTCCGTTTGAGATCTTGTAAAATTATGGTCCCCCTAAGGTTGTGCATGCATTTCTCTTCATTTGCTCTGTGTTGTTTGCATGTTTGTGTGCACCATAGCATGTGTACTCAAGTTTATGCTACTCTTCGGAGACAGACTCTTACCACTGGCTTTTTACAGCTGAGAAATGTAGGCAGTTGGTTGGGGAAAATGCCTCATCCCAGAGTGGGAAGTTCACAATATTGAACTGCTTTGACATGGGATCTGGAACCTTAGCATGTGGAGTAAAGGAGGGTGTTAAGCTCTACTTCTACAACATCAGAGCTGCTCATGTCGAGAGAGCAAGAAATATAGCAATTGAGAAATCATTAGCAGATGCAGTATCACAAGGACTCTCTGCTACAGATGCTGCCAAACTAGCACAGAAAGAAGGAGCAAAGGCCGCAAAACTAGCAACCCGCCAAGCCAAGCGCATTATAGGCCCCATTATTGCTGCTGGATGGGATTTTTTTGAAGCTTTATACTATGGCGGTACGTTGACAGAAGGTTTTCTCAGGGGTACTGGAACTTTGTGTGGAACTTATGCTGGAGGGTTTCTTGGAGAGCAAAGGCTTGGGAGGTTTGGTTACCTAGTTGGCAGTCATTTGGGCAGTTGGGTTGGCGGTAGGATAGGATTAATGGTATATGACGTGGTTAATGGAGTGCATTTCTTGCTTCAATTTGTCCAAATCGAAGAAAGTGAATCTCATGAGACTCCGGTTGATGAAAAGTTTCAAGCTTCTGAAGACTCCTATGCCAATGAAGCTCCTGCTTTTGGGCGTTCAGAAGCGATAGAAGACTCCAACGTACATGACTCTCCTCCCTATGAGAACTCGGAAACAAACGAAAATTATGATCTTTGGTGAAGAGCAAGAATTGCATTATACAATTATTATTATTATTATTATTTAATTTTGCAACAATATTTAGAATGCAGATGCTATGTAAGATAGATTTTACAGGCTCATTCAAATTTGTATGCAAATACTTGCAATGATGTTATAAAATCATGAGAATTTGTCTTGGCCGTGTTGTTATTTCAGTTTAGAAGATGTCTTTTGTCAGAAATAGACCTGTTTTATTCACCTATTTGAGGCAATTAGAACTTCTTAGCTGAGAGCTACGCTTGCATGTTCTATGAGATGATGGTGCACGTGCAAATCACAGTTCTTGAATTCAAGAACTGATTCAGCTCAGCTGCGCAAGAGGGTTGTGGGGATTTAAGCAGATTGGTGGGCTTCATGGCCATGTGGGAAAAGTAAACCCATCGAGGAAGTAGAACCTGTTCTTCGTTCCTTTTTTCTTTTGCCAGAAATTATGGCACAACTCTACTTACCAATTATGGGGAGCCAAACCACAAGGAAATGAGATGTAACCTCTTTCTTTCTTTCTTTCTTCTCTTTTCCTTCCCTCCTATCAACCATAATATCTAGGATCTTTATATTTTTTATATTTCTGCTCATTAGTTAAAGCCTTTTGATATAAATTGACATTTGAGGTTTAACATTGATCAACTATTTGCTCTTTTCTATCAGACAATCAATCTTTACTCAGTAATTCACTTTCACAATGGACAACACGTAATTTCAAATAAACTCTGGCCATAGAATGACTATAAAGATCTTTCTAAACCAGAAAAGTAATCAATGCACAGGCAACCGAAAACCCATTTCATAAAATGAGAAAAAGAAAAAGAAGAAGATGGTGGCAAAAGATTGTGAAGACGTGCATAACCTAAAATGGGACAAACAAACTGACAATCCTAAAACTGTATGAAAAGATCAAGAGCCGAAAGCTGCTTGAGATTTTGCGGATAGTGTTGAATGAAGTAATAGAATACAGAACACAGAGGTCTAATCAGAGAATGGGCATGCAGCAGTCGCTTTCGGTTATCAGCAGAAGAGTGTGTGTGTGTGGGGTCATGGCGGCACTTAGTGTCGTGTGGCAGCCACACGGCCAGCTCAATGCAATGCCCCAAGTGGCTGTGGCTACAATATTTTCTTTAATTTGACTTCACTGGTAACCAACCAAGTTTGTTCTCTTTCGCTTTCAATTGCTCCGTATGTTTCATGGAACCATTTTCATTTTGTGGACACCTCCCCTGCATTCATAGATTTTTTATTTTATATTATTATTAAAAATTAGTCATGCAGAGTAATATAGCCGAGTGAATTTGATTCCTCTCTATATGGGAGAGTACATTCTTCCCAATTAAGAGTAGATATTTGTCTTTTTAAATACAGAATTTTAAGTTATTCTATCGTAATAGTAATAAAAGAATAATTTTGACACACACATGATTAAAAATATCTTCAAATCGACAAAAGAAAACGCACCCACTAAAAAGTGATGCACAGCAAAAATGACTTCATCGTGGCATCAATTTCACTTGACTGTATTAGAGGTGCTTGCGCTAGTCCTACGCTTGAAAAAGTTCTTTTTCAAAAAGTAAAAACCAATTTCAGTGTCGAGTAGTCGCATTTAGGCATCTTTTTGGTGGTGAAAGTGGCCAATTTGGCTGAAAAAAGAAAAATGAAAACCAGTCATGACACATGTACATGCTCTCATGTCTGAAATCAAAATATTGAATATTAATGCTTAAAATATTGCTTGGCGCTCTCTCAAAGTGTTTATTTGCCTGCCTCTTCCGTTTGTCATTAGTTGCAGCAAAAGCTTGTATACTTTTTACTGTGCTGATTTCAATTAAGTACATGTATTTTTTAAGGTCGAGCATTTATAGGTTTGTTTATAGTTTTATTTAAAATCAGAATCTATTATAAATAAAATCAATTTTTAAAATTTTGAATCAAAACTTACCCTATACATTATTTTCGGTTCCAATTTGATTTTAGTTTCAAAATAGAATACCTTATTTTAATTTTTTTAACAAAATTTATATTATAAAGATTAATTTAAGTATAATATTATAAATATTTATTTAAATTATAAATTTAACTCGATAAAAAAATTAAAAAATAAAATCAATAATATCAAATTATAAAGTAATAAAATATATAAACAAAAAAAAAATTGAGTAAAGAAAAAAAAAAGAGAATTAAGTTATCAAAGACAATTGATATACGCAAAATTATTATAAAAAATATTATAATATTATTCAAGTTAATACAACACATTACCAAAAAAAAATTTAATTTTTATAATAATAAAATTATATCGTATATATATTTATTTATTACAATTGTTAACTTGTTCAATAATTTTAAAATAAATATATGTAAAATATAGTTTTATTAAATTATTGTATAAATAAAATAATAAATTAAGTTAAACAAAAATTATAAAATATTGATTAATTCTTTCTTTGTAACTCAATTGTTAAAGATTATTTTTTAAAATTATTTAGTAAATTAAATATGAACATATTTTATTTCAAAGTTATATTTACACAAATTCAATAACAGATTTCTACCATATGTGATGTGTTTTAGATAAAAGTATTCATTTAAAAATAATAAAATTAATTTTTTTTTATAATGTTAATGAAAAATTTTAAATATTATTATTTTATTAATTAGATAATTGTTGTATTTTTTATTTTGATGAAAATTACTTTAAATAAATGTTATAAACAAAATTTTCAAGTCAAATTGTGCAGCTTGGCTGCAAGAGTGCTATGTTTTGAGTATGAAATTATGTGTTCCAACCTTGTGTGTGTAATGATTTTGCTGATTCGGTTCTTGGTTCAATTTGGACCGATCGGTCCAATTTCATAAAGTTTCAGGTTGGCTCGAACCTATGCTCAGCCCTAGATTAAACAACTTAAAGAAACAAATGAAGGAAATGCATCCGGGTGTGCAATAAAACGTTTAGCAATGCCAAAGGCACTTCCTGTTCTTCTACACTGATACTCAAACCCCAAGTCTCAGAAGGGGTCAACTAGAGAATAGGTAGAAGTGCAAAAGGCACATCGGATTGATTGACAGCACTAGTGCTAGCGTAAAGAGACTGATGAATTCTTCTTAATTTGCACCAAGGCATCTAAAAGAAAAAGCATATCAATATCTCCTTCTCACGACGAAGTTGATTTTTTCGGTCAAAACGAAAAGATTTCGTGACATGAAATGTCAACAAAATTCACTCCAAAGTTGGCCATCCAGTTTGTTTAAAGGGCACGGAATAGAATAAAAAAACTGAGAACTAGGGCAAGAGAACCGTGTCCGTTAATGTAAAGAAAGAATTGATCGGTGGTGGTGGTGCCAGACCGGTGGTGCATTTCCTTGTCTTGTCTCCAGAGAATCTATAAAAAGAAGTCTAAGATGTCGCTGTAAATTCGGGGATCCCAAGAGTGGCAAGCTGGCCCCATCCTTTTTTGTGTCAATTGTTATGATTACAATTATTTAGAGAGTGTCGATTCCATGGTTGGTTGGTTGGTTGGTTGGTTGGTTTATATAATCTACCACCTAGTCGACCCCATATATATATATATATATAATCTAAAACTATCTAGGTATCATCGGGCTTGAAACGATAAAAATGGCCGATGCACTTGCAAGATAAAACGAGAATAAACAAATAGCAAATCATTAATTACATAAGAGTGCTGATTTTCTTTCAAAGATTCCAAATGGTAAAAAGCTTTTTTTTTTTTTTTTTAAATCTTGCTCATCTCAATAGAATAATTAATACCGCAGATATAAGGTGGGAACTTTGTTAAAATTACTTGTTTCCCCATATCATTTTTGTAGATTTGATGGAAAATCCTTGCTTATTCTCATGTGTAGATAGATACATACATGATGCTACAAGGAGAAGGAGAAGAAGAACCAATAATATGCTAGACTAATTACGGGGTTTCGTCCTGATAATTTAATATTAATTAGAGATATAGCATTAAATTGTAGTCTTCGAATTAACTCGCAGTTAAGATGAGAAATCTGATGTTGACTTTTGCATTACTTTATATTATCCAAAACAAACTATAATCGTCTAATGAGGTAAGTGTCTACTCTACAATCTAGACCAACCAGAATGCTTGCCTTTTTAAATCAAAAGCATGCAGCTCCCACTAAGAAGAATTTACAAGACTTTACACAAATGACAAATCATAGTTGGTAACAGTTTAAAAACAAACTAGTATTGTGTATGTTATCTTCAGATGTGTATAAATATATGCACACAAATTGACATGAACATCTTTAATTGTCAACAATCAGCCAAAAGTAAAACGCCTCCATCAATCAGCAGCTGGTTGATCATTCCAATGTGACTCGTGAAGATCATTTACTCCGGGGTGGACCCAATTTCGTCTGGTTTTTTTCACATATAATATGTTAAGACAAATGGGGCTCACCTTAAACATTACTGATAATATTAAATGTAGTGTGAACTGAATGATGCTCATCACTTGATTGATGTCACTCGATAAGAAGAATATGGTTTACTTTTGTCGTTGGTGAATTGATTACTACATAAACTTGTTTTGTTCTCACAATTAAACAAAATTTGACAAACAAATTAAAGAGATATATAATGTGAAAAGATTTAAGACTTAAGAATCAACAATGTGAAACCCACAAGAAGAGAATCTTACTAGAGTTACTATTTGCCTTCATGAATTAACGTTTTCTCCGAGGTTTGTAATGCAAAATAATATTGGAAAATGGTCTCACCATTATTTCACATGCAGTTTCATGGGGGGAAGACTGAAAATAACTACTGTATCTTCAGAATTAAGTGGGGGTGAAGAATGAACCCGATCTTCCGTGACCATATGAAATCAAAAATGCCTCGGCATGGGGATCGTGGGCTTGATCCCAACTCCCAAGAAAGTTGCGTATATATCCTTAATATGTGGTCCATTAAAGTCAAACGTGCAATGTTCTTAAGCGTGAGAAGAGACAACGTACATACACCAATGCAAAACTTCTTAAAACTGAAAACTCTGCCGCCCATGAGTTTTCTGTCTTAATCATCAGAAACACTTTCTTCCTTGTAAATAGCTAAAATCAATGGAAATTTTTTCATATTTGATGAAGTTTTGCATGATTTTTTTTATGATGAATTATGAAAAATAAAAATAAAAATTGGAGACGAAAAAAGGGTCCGACTTACTGTTAACAATGCAAAAGCAAAGCCAATCTTCTGTGCAGAGTGGACCCTACAAATGCCCATAAATATTAACCCCATTGGAGGGCCGAAGCTTGTCCTGAGCCCTGATACAACAATCTCTGCGGGAGAGTTTTAAATAGTTGTAAAATTCTGTGTCAAAAATTTTTTTTTTTTTTTTTAATTTTCCTTCTGATAGAGTATTCTTTCTCAACATCATATCCTCGTAGTGTCGACATGGGTTGCCGAAACGATGTTTTGGTACAAACAATCTGCGATTTGTACGAGCAAATCTCAAGCCTTGAGAGTCTCAAACCCTGCAAAGATGTCAACATGCTCTTCACACAACTTGTTGACACATGCATCCCACCGAACCCAATCGATGTTACCAAGCTTTGCAGAAGAGTTCAAGAAATTAGGTCTAAGCTTATTAGACTCAGCGGAGAAGCCGAAGGCCTTTTGGAAAGCCATTTCTCTTCTATCTTAGCTTCCTTTGAAAACCCTCTTCAGAATCTTAATATTTTCCCTTATTATTCAAACTATCTCAAGCTTAGCCAACTTGAATTCGACATTCTTATCAAACACTGCACAAAGGTTCCTAGCAAAGTTGCCTTTGTGGGTTCTGGTCCTCTTCCCTTAACATCAATTGTTTTAGCCATTAATCATCTCACCAATACTTCTTTCCACAACTATGATATTGAACCGTCCGCAAATTCCCAAGCACTTTGCTTGGTTTCATCCGATCCTGACTTGTCAAAACGAATGTTCTTTCATACTAGTGATATATTGAATGTTTCTTCTGCTCTAAAAGATTATGAAGTTGTTTTCTTAGCTGCTCTAGTGGGAATGGACAAGGAAGAAAAGCTTAAAGTTATTGATCATTTGGCTAAGTACATGGCTCCTGGATCTCTTTTGATGCTGAGGAGTGCTCATGGTGCTCGAGCTTTTCTTTATCCGATTGTTGATCCTTGTGATCTTCGAGGATTCGAGGTTTTATCTGTGTTTCATCCTACTGATGAAGTAATCAATTCAGTGATAATTGCGCGTAAATATCCAATGCCTTCACTTGAGCAACAAGAACTTAGCCCCATAATACTGCCCAAGAAATGTTCAGAGATTGAAGCTTTCAATCCTCTCAACCATGGAAGCATGATTGATGAACTGGCCATTGAAGAGAAACGCTCATGAGTCTCTTTCTCCATGATAGGAATTGGATCCTAGACGTTGATCATCGTAATTTATGTCTAACATCTAAGTATTATCTGCTTGTACTGTGCTACTATTTTGCTTCTTTGCATCTTATTTATGTCTGAATAAACTATATAATTACAACCTAGTTGGGCATATCATATATGAATTCGAATTCTCTCCTTATATGAGTTTAATTATATTTAATTTGAAAGATTTTGTTACAGGAGATCACCATTGATAATGAACACTTAAAGGTGAGTTTCTTTTTCTATTCTGTTTCATTGTTGAGATCAGAAGAGTATCCTGATCCGTCATCCACAATCATGCATGTTCCTTCCTCCTCTTCCTGTTTAATTTCTTGCCGGCAAAGCAAAACGATTGCAAGCATGCATTTTGCTTACCCTTTTCAATTGTGTAAGAACAAAATAACATACGTAGCGATGCCTACTCGATTAGAATGTTGACTTTAAAACTCTAACCCAAATCAATTAAGTAAGAAAAGGACAGTCTGTATACTATTTCCAACTCGTCTACAAGTTGACATGTGGGTATTTTGAATCAAACATCTGCAATCATTCCTTTTATTTTCTTCTTCATCATCTTCTTCTTCCTCCTCTTCTTCTTTTCGTTTGTTTGCTTGTTTGTTTGTTTAGTTTTGTGTCCCTATGGATGTGCTTATCTTGTTAGGATAACAAAGTGAGTGAGGAAGCTACAGCAGAAAGAGATAACTTAAAAAGTCTAAATGAGAAGACCTTCAATTTTGTTTTGTCGTGGCAATCACCCTTTAATTTTGTCGATCACTGCAAATTGCCAAAATAGGATATATTCTTGTTATCATGTATATCTGATGGCGAGTTCTCTGGAGACTGTTTATATAATAATTTGAAAAAAGGAATATATAGTCATTCTGTCAAGGTAGCAAACTGTGGTTGGTTCAACAAAGACGAAATGGATGGTTGTTGTCACTCTATATCCTCATTCTCTGGCTCCTTAATCATCACATAAATTAACTGCTTGAGCTTCACTTTAAGCCTCTCCTTTTTTATTTTACCACAATCTTGTTTCATATTTAGGGAGAAAATTTTCTGTAATGCTCTAATGATCCTGAGAGAAAAATAATATTGAACTTAATTAACTGATGGGAATCCTCGTCAGAAATTTTGGGATGTGTATGAACTCTTGATGATGACAATTAACTTTGAATGAATCAAAATAGTATATAATGTCAATCTTGAGTTAATCAATATGTGAAAGCATACATGCAATCACACGTAATGTCATCGCTAGTTGAAATTTGAACAAACCTGAAACTTGAAAATAAGCTTATCTTCAATTAGTATATGCAAAAACAATATGACACCATAATCAAAACTCGTATGTGTGTGTGTGTGTGTGTGTGTGTGTGTTGTTGTTGTTGTTTTGATGATGCCACACTAAGTTCCAAAGCATATACCTGTTGAGGTCCAACTCCTGCCAATCATATTTTCTTTGCAAAACTCCGGGCACTGGTTCTACCCTACAAATTTAATTTCTTGATGATGCCCTCGAACTTCTAGTTGAATTGCAGAACAAAAGATTGACAGCTTTACATTATCGTATCTGTAGACTTATTTTAAAATCTTTGAAGGTTGAATGCCGCACCGGCCACAAGCCCAAGAAAAATATACTGCATACGACAAAAATATTTGAAGCCCAAATCCCAGAGAACAATTATAAAATGATTACTTATAATTTATTCCAAGGGATGCGCCTCTGCCAGTGGCTCCTTTTCTATTTTCAGAAATTAATTTGCTGACAAGAAATAATTTCCTTCTAAATGAAATATACGACTCGTCGTCTTCAATAGAGACACAAAACGATTTGTCGTCGTTTATCCATAAAGACGAAATTAGGCTATTAGGTTAATACTCGAAAAGCTTATGCACATTGCAGAGTGAACAGTGACATCATTAGAGTCGTGGAAAAGTAGGTTAGAGTTAAAAGCATACGAGTTCATGGAATCTAAGCGTGCTTTTATGACAACAAAATTAAAAAAGAGGGCCCAACTTTAAAAGAAAAAGCTGCTGCATGCATGCCGGGTAATTCAACAATACTGGGGAAGCATATTGTCCAGAGGATATTGGTAGAAATCTAACACTTGACTTGTAAGTGTGAATAACATGTAAATCCATGGACTAATTAATCATGTAAAACCAAATAAACTGTGTTTCAGAAATGCATCCAGATGATGTATTTGTTGTTCAATCCGAAGTAGTAGTGTTAAAGAACATGGATTCCCCCTTGATATTATTGCTGGAACCGAGTCTGACACCATCCAAGAGAGCAAATCTCATATCTTCTGATGGTTTCCAATGCCTCTTCCTCTGGTTGATAAACCAATTGTTGATTTGCTTTTGGTCTAGCCCAGTTTCCTCTGAGAGTTTCAACTTCTCCTCTTCCTGTGTACATGAATATCACCCATCATTATTTAGCCTCAAATCACAATTTTATAACGTCCGACTAATTTTGTAATTTATCAATCCTTGAAGTTTCTTTCTGCATTGAACAACAATTTGTTATATGATTACCGTAGGATATGGCCATCTATAATGGGAGTTCCACCAGTCCATTAGAGTAGTCCTTGCATCTTTGGGTAGCTTACCCTTCTTTCTTTTCTTCAAGAATTCCTTCTTCAAGCTGCTAAGATAGCCGCTGTACTTGCGCATTAGCATTCCTTTTATATCATCATGTTCAGCACCTGGAACCGGAGCACCAGCACCAGGGCCATAAGAATCTTGATATTCCAGTGCTTCAGCCTCTCCTCCGCTGCCACTGTAGCCTAATTCCTCCTCTGACGTTCCAGCTGCTTCATCTAAAAATTAAAAGCAATGAATCGCCGAGTTTTTCGCATAACCAATGAGATTTAGATTAGAACCTCTTTGATTTCTTCATGTTCTTATTAATTAACATCTGATGACCTCCCATTAGTACTCTATGAAGGGAATAGACAATTCAAAAAGTGATTCCAAACTTGAAATTTCAAACATAAGCATGCACGACTTTTCTTGTGCTTTCACAATCAGTTGATCATTTAAGAAATTATATATGCTCTTATGAAATCATAGTTAAGAATTAATAAAGATAGTGTTAAGACCCTTCATTCCTTACACCAATTAATTTAGTGAACGTATATTAGTTAACAAAGAAGTTAAAATAGAAAATCGAAGATGCATCTAAGTGGCTTCCAATATTCTTCCGAAAGAAGCCAACCTCCACAAAATTTCCTAAATAACAAACTGTTCAACTTACAATACTTAAGGTACAAATTTATTGATTGAAGTATTGTGACTTCGACGAAGTTATGTATGATTGTGTCAAATATGAGTGAATAACTTTTATTAACAATTACTACTCACTAAACACAATAACTATTTTGCTTCAAAGTTAAGTAGAAGAGCAATAATTTCAAAGATACCATTAACTAAAAAATTAGCGTGAATGATGTTAGAACATACACTTCGCTCCATTTGCAATTGTTTTTATAGAGAATCACAAGCATTCTACTTCCCAACATTGTCCATGAACTTGAAATTCTATCCTCATGTGACACAATCAGCCAAAATTTTTGAACAGCATCATTGGTAACTATTAAAATCAACTCTCACACTGTAAATCAATGATATCATGAACACAATCCGCAAATCACTCTTCGTCATTTCTAGAAAAAAAAAAAAATCTGCTGATTGTCTTTTCATCAAATATGGTAAACAACAACAGATTTGGGAGACAAAAAAGAACAAAAAAAAAAAAAGGCCCTATGGATCGTACACTCTCCTTAGTACTAATTACACATATCCATAGCTTTCCCCTAGAACTATTCTTTTAACATGAACAGTGTTTCCAAGTTAAAATAGTGTAGAATATAGGGAATAAACAGTGAAAAGCTATAAGATTTAATTACCTGAGCGATAATCCAATGTTCTTGTAATGAATAACTCTCCTTTACAAAGATTAATTAATTGTGATTCCATGTTGCTAAAGAAAGTAGTTGCTTCATCAAATGGCTTTGATAGCTCCTCCTTGTATCTCTGCAGTATTTCACAGTACGATTCCTGGAAGAAAAAAAAAAATTCAATTCATTCCTTTATCCATTGGATATTCACACACACGCGCGCGCGCACACACACATCACCAATTAATAAATTAAACCCACCAAGAAAACAAGAAAAGAACATATATATATATATATATATAAAATTCTATATACGCTTAGAAGAGAGGAAAATTTACTAAAGTTTGTATTTACCATGAATTCATCAAGCTCCGGATCAGCTCCAATTTCACTATTGCTTCTTGTAGCGTTATTTTCTCGACGGATATCTTCCAGAAAAGAACCCATTTCTGGGGGAGCTCCAATCTTAAGAAACAACAAAATATAAGGGCATGAAAATTTTGATGGAAAAAAGAAATTGAAAACCATTGAAGAGATATAATGGAAACCTAAACAGTCATATTCATACCTTTTGGCACTCGATGTATGCAGATAGTAAATTTGGATAGCGAGGATGATTTGCGATCTGTGCTTTCATCAGACTAAAATCAGACATATCTGAACCAGTAGTATCGAATTGAAGCATAGAATTGCTGTGAAATTCAATAGTAGTAGTGTAGTTTCCGAGAGAAGAATTTCCCATTCGCATGGTCATATCATCTGAACAAGATATGGTTGCTGCTGCTGGAAGACCAAGTCTATACAAATCTTCCATGAGAAAACTGCAATCAGAACAACAGTAGACTGATAATCAAGTCCTCGACTAGCTTGAGCAAAACTTTATTTGTAAATAAAAATCAGCAGTATTTGTTTTATGTATCTGAATCTGTAGTACATGAGCCGTAATCATGTGTCTAGTTTCTGCAACAAGAAAAAGAGCAGTGACTACAGTAATTCTCCTAGTTCAGATTCCAGGAATCTAATTTATGAGATTCTGCAACAGGAGCTGATCAAACAACTGAGAGTAGCAGCCATCAGAGAAACTTAAGGGAAAGAGAAACCCTAAACCTAGATAAGTAAGAGAGTAATAAGGGGCCTGGGGGAAAAAAGCACATAAAGAAGGGAAGCTGAAAGCGATACTAACATTACAGTTGGATGAGTTGTTAGTTGAAAAAGACTAGACCTCACAGTCTCTCTCTTTCTTTCTTTTCCAAGAAGAGACATAAGCTGAGAGAAAAAGAGAGAGAGAATGTTATTTGCATCGATGACCTCAATTTTTTCAGCAGTAAACAACACGTTCTCGCACGCTTTGAAACAGTGAAGATTCATTGATTCATTGAGGGAGGATTGATTGATTCATTGATTAAAGTTTCTGAAAAACGTTACAAACGTTTTTGTAACCCCGAGTAGCGGTAAGTTAGCGGGGTATATGATTTTATTATATTAATATTATAAATATAAAAAAATTATTTAATTAATAAAATAAACATATATTTATAAAAAAATTATAAATTTTTTTATTATATTTTAATAATAATTTTTTTATTTTATTAATTAAATAATATCATTCTTTTAACATAAATTCTGCCAGTTTTCGAAATCTGGTTGGTCAACGTATGCTGGGTCGCCATACACGCATGACATAAATCAAGGAAGACAGTTGCAGTATACGTACACGACTGTTCTCTTCTTTCATCTTCCATTTCTAACCCCGCTATCATAAGTCGATTGATTTTATTGTCTTTTTTCTCTTTGATTTGGGTAAAACTACAATAAAAACATTATATGACTTCATATTTTTCAGATAAGATGGGATATGTAATAAATTGAAAAACAAAAATGTAATTAGAAACTTCAGAAATGAACGACATACTGCAAGTGTTGCATCATGTTCATGTAATAATAATAATAATCAAAGAAAAAACCAGGTGGCTTTTGGTTTTAATATGCTTAAATAACTTTTGGTTATTATATCTCTTTTTTTTTTTTTTGTGCTCAACAAAAAAACTAGCAAAGGGATTGTTTAAGCGGGAATAGCTTTCAAAGTTGCTGATTATAGATGATTTGAAGAACATACCTTTTGGGACGTAATTATGTACCTTTCTTAATTAGAGAGCATAACGAGAGAAAATCTTCAGAGACAAGATATAATACATCATTGCCAGATTATTTTTTTTTTTTTTTAAAAAAAAATGATTTTGTGTTCAAAAGTTCTTTTTCTGAAGAACGTAAATTCAAACCCAAGTGGGATGTAATATATTGTTCTATTTTACTGCAAAAATGATGAACACAAACCACTTTTCCAAATATGCTTTTGACCGGCATGATCTGCAGCTTGAACCACTATTGCTTTTCTTGGAAGCCATGGCAATACATGTATAGCAATCTTGCCAAGTATATATACCTAAATGCAAAGACAAAGGTTTGGCTAGAATTTAGTGATGCAGAAAGTTCAAAAAACTTGGGAATTTGTCCCATCACATGTTGAAAGAGAGAGGAGAGAAAACTAGAACGTGGCCACATACCACAATACCATAAAAAGTAGAGACACTAACGAGTGTTAGGATAAGGAATTGAGGCAATTCATCACTTAAGGACAAATATATTCCATAAACATACATAAATCTTTCGGCTGATTACACTATACACTGGCTTTGGCTTTCTGGGATAATTATTGGCTTCTAATGATGCTTGCCCCCACCATCACATAAACAATAGAAATATTTTACTCGTATAATGCTGCTTGTTAAAAGCATTAGGTGGTCTGTCTATATAATCTACGAGTGGATAGATTTCTTCTCTTTAAAATTTTAAACTACAAAGGTTTTATGTGCAATCAAATAGTAAAGAGAAAGATAGATGATATTAGCATTAACTTCAAACACATGGCGAATTGGTTAGAAAGGATTGATGTTATGAAAACTGTTCGTTTAAAGCTTTTAGGCGAGACAGATGCATCGTGATTTATGCGAAGCGAAAAGAGGCTTATCTCGAGCAAGGTGGGGTGGCGGAGAATGATTGATTGGTGGAATGGAAGCCTGCAGACGCTGGCAACAATCTTTATTTTCACAAATGAATATAGTAGCTGAACATCAACGGGTTAATGAGTTGTACAAGTCGTTATATGTCTGGCCCCCGACCAATGAAAGAATGGGTTTAGGGATAAGATTTCTGTAATATGATATCATACACTTGTCATATCAAACCCTGCATTCTCTTTACCATAACTTGAATTCAAATCCACAACTTGGAAGCACGTTCTTGCTTTTTGTTGTGAATAACAGATTTCCATTCGATACATGCTTGGTGCACGTTCACAATCAAACAGACTATGAGCCTTTTAGTCATTGCCACTACTATAACATAAAATTCTAGTTGTCCAATAGAAGTCACGAAAATAAACATTACTACCAAGTAGAAATAGTTGTTTACAAGACATTTCGGCCATGGTGCTTTCCATAGCATGGCAGATTCAAAATAATTACATGTTGCCCATAATGAGAGTATTGTAACTGGACTCTTAAGTGATTTATTAAAACAGATATTAACGTAGAAACAGAAGCATTTCAATATAAATCTTATGCCAGCATTTTTTTTTTTTTGCTCTTTTACACATCAAAATGGTTTATAGAGAGAAAAAGTACTTCCATGCAAACCATGAATCTCAAAATTGAATTTTTCCACCGCTAAAATGTAGATACTACCAAAGTTGATGTTCTGGCATTTCCATCGGTTTCAAATATGCATCTGCTTGCCAATCTGTACATGAAACCTACAGTTATGGTTTTGGGTTTCCAGTTCATTGTGTACAACTTTCCGACAGGACTACTGATAGGAAAGCTACAACCAAAACCTCGCTACAGTCATAGGGTTAAGTTGAAACACTTGCTTTGAATTTCACTGATTGGCAGCAGCTATTACCGGCTGTAGAACCTTGTGAGGATTCATGATGACACCATCTATAAGACCATAGTCTTTAGCTTCTTGTGCACTCATGAAGAAGTCGCAGTCAGCATCCTGGTTGATCTTCTCAAGAGTTTGACCAGTCTAGGAAGAGAGAGATCCATTCAAATTTGCTTTGTGATGTAGCATCTCATTTGCCTAGAAGCAAAATTATAAGTGGATTATTGTTTATGACTCAACAAGGAACATAGAAAAGAAAATATAACAGCCAGAAAAAGCAGCAATTTTTCATAGAAATAAATATTCTGGCATCATGAATTCTACGAATAACTTTAAGCATCCGCGACAAATAGTAAAATTTAGCATGCATTCTCATTTCTGAACACATTTGCTGCAGCTCTAAATCCATAATCTAGGATCAAATAAATATGGGAAGGCCAAACACTAACACATCTTGCATTTTCTTTCGCTTAACCAGTAAAATCTAAAGCGTGTAAGATTCCATATTATTAATAAACTTGTTTATGTCCACTGATCAATCCAATGAGCCAATTTCAGGTTCTGCAGCTTAACATGCAAAAAACCCCATGAATGCTCAGCACATTTTGTTTGGATTGATTAAAATCTTGAATTAAACCAAGCACAAGGAAGAACAAATGCATGAAACTAAAATTGACAAAGTGAAAATCTGATATGATAAATACCTGGATGTCAACATCACTCTGCCCTCCTTGTACCCCACCAAGAGGTTGATGGATCATTATCCTTGACTTTGGCAAGCTGTACCTTTTGTCTGCATAATTTGGAACAATAGTTACCAAAAAGGAAGGCAAATAGAGAAATCACATAGTTAGGACAAGTGCCAAAGTAAGATGTTCATGAAAAAAAAAAGAGGGCAAAGTGCACAAATGGTTTACCTTTAGTGCCAGCACTGTGCAGAAATGCCCCCATACTATCACCAAAAAAAAAACAAAATTAGTAGAAAGAGAGGTAACAATCATTACAGGTAATTTGATTCCAGTTTAAAAAGAAAAAAAATCATAAATATTATGTCTACTTTCATTTACCTAGCTGCCAGTCCAATGCATACAGTGGAAACATCAGGTCGTATGTGCCTGATGGTATCAAATATGGCCATACAGCTGTTACTGGTCCTCCCGGAGAATTTACATACATGCTAATATCCTGTTCAGGAGATAAGACATGCATTAATTGGAGAGAAACATAAAAATGCAAAATTAAACTTGCAGTGGCACTGGGGAGAAGGATATTGAAAATTTATAGGAAAAAATTTACATATGAGTAGAGCATAAATCCACGCAGAATGGGACACTAACCTTGTTTGGGTCCCCAGCATCGAGGTAGAGGAGTTGAGACACAATAATATTTGCCATATCATCATCAACTGGTCCTCCATACCCAATAACCCCCTAAAATTTCAATATGCACCAATCAATTAAATGTATGGTAGCATCATGATTTTAAAACTCAAACAGAATCAATTATGGTGAAACAAATTCCCAATCCTTAGATGCCGAAAGAGCTGGCCGAGCACATTTTGAAACCGACCTTGCAACATCAGGGAAGGACCCTGCTCTTCTGGTGCATAGACAGGAATATAAGGTGAAGATGGAACTTCCAAATCATTTCTGCAGGACCAAAAGTAAAAGAAAATTAGCACTTGCTAAGAGAATGCACAAACAAAAAAATGATCATGCTTTCCATTTTGACAATTTCACAATTGTGAAGTTATAATATAAAGAGACAACCACCAATCAACAGTCAACCCTAAATTACTTAAACTACCTTTTTCTATCAACCAAGCAGCACGTTAGTAGAAACTATATTAAAAATAATACATTACTTAATGTCATTCATGCAAAGCAACCTTACCGTCAAGTATTGCATGCAAAAACTTGAGCATGCAATCACTGGAGTCTAGAGAAATTTGAGTATATAACAATATAAACAGCATCACACTCACAATTTCAATTTTTTTCAGTTACCTGCAAGCAAACTAATTATCATTCAACAATATAAAAACTAATTAAAATATTCATAAACAGACTTGCCTTATCGACCAAATTCCTTTCCAAGTACTTTCATGCTCATCAACAATTGAATAAGCACTTAAATATGCCGCTTTCACTGTATTACTCTCGCATTTCCTTTCTTTTCCTCCTGATACTATTGCTTTCCTGGAAAAAAAATAACATAAACCCTTCAAGATAAAACTCAATTCAATTTTAATTTTTTATTTCTAAATTTCCATATGCTCATATATACAAACAATAAAGTTTCACCCTATCTTTTTTTATCTCACTTGTTCAATATTCGCAGATACACTAAAAATAAATCCCAAAGTTAGAATATTTTCCCGTTTCTTTTCGTCCTTTATTGCCCCTCACTGCATTTTCTTAGCTTCCGCGGCAAAACAGAGCATAAGAAAGCAAAAACACTTAATATCGAACCTTCAAAAATTCGTATTTTTCGCCTTTCTTTCATAGTCCAGCCAACGAGATTGAAGCTTAAAGACTCAAAACTTTATATTGATTGATTAATTATTGAGAAATACCAAAAAAATAAAAAGAGGGAGAGAGAATTATTCTTCTGTTCCTGTTCACTCCTCGAATTTTCTAGGAAACGAAACACAAAAATAAATAAATAACAATTATAGAACCTTAGTCGAAGAGGACTGAAGCGAAGAGAGGGAGAGGGAGATTAAGTTGGAGAGTGATTGCAGAGAGCGCCAAACACGGTGGATGAAGATAACGTGGCAACACATGATTGGGCCATCAGGAAGAAAATGTTCGAGCTTTGAGTTGGAAGTTTTAGACGAGGTTTTGCCAAAGAGTGAACGGGACGGAACAGAACAAGAAGATCCTTTCGGTTTTAATGTGCACAGACGCACTAGGTTTATCTTGGCATTTTTATCAATTTCGGTGCGCGCCACTGTTATTTTAGTGCGATCGGGTGCATGAAATGACACCGCCAAGCATGCCCCATTGATTTGGTGTATGCCACGTCCGAGAAATTACTTTTTACATTTTTTTTTTTTAAATCAACATACTTGTATATGGCGTTGGAGCAAAACAAAAGGGGAGAGCGAGGAGGAATAACTGTGCTAATTGCTAAATGCTGACGTTAATAATGTTCGAGCATAGAATAAAAACTACCAACAGGCAAGCTCTGAAAAGTTTTCCTAGTTCAAATAAAACGACTACCAACAGCCACCATCCCCTACAACTACAAAGTTCTAAAGCACTTCCCAAGACTTTACAAGATTTGCCAATACACTAATTATGCATGCCATGGCAGCTTCTCTTCTCCTAACATCCAGCTGCTTTTAGAAAGTTATCAAAAGGGCTTGCAGGCGGCAGCTTCATTGCCATGCATGGATTATGCGGCATCATAGCTCCTTGAGCAGGCTCGTCACACCTCATTATCTGCATTAAGCAGGTAAACATTAGCTATTTCCAATGACTAAAGGGTTATCTTGATTTTTTTTATTGTTAATCACTGTTGTGAAAACGAGAACAGAGGAATACAGGGAAATAATAGATGTGAAAAAGACTTACCTTCTCGAGTGCTAGGTATCCATATGCAGGAAATGCTGGAGAAAATGTGCCGGTAGATCTAGCATAATGGTTTTCATGGACCAACCAATTGGATAGCTTCTTCCTCGAACCGGAGCCAAGAGCTTCACAATGTCCAGCAAGAGTACCGTATGGGAGTGGTGATGTGGCGATAGTTGATCCTGCTACTTGACCAGCAATCTTGAGTGCCTGGAAACACATTACTCGAGTTTGTGAACAACAAACAAATTATGCAAATATTCACAACTCGAAGAGAGATTTTAGGGTGTGAAGGTTGGGAAAGAAATAGATTACCGATTCCATAAGCTGTCCAATGCTAATAATGTGGGAGCTTGAAGGAGATGGTGGCATTTTTGGAATGAAATGAGAGAGATTGACAACAGATGCTCCACTTATGGCATCATCCTCAACCAATGAATTTGTTACCATATCCTGCAACACGAGAAACAATTATTAACCACCATTGCCATAGTTTCAATCTCTTTATTTGCCAAAAACAAATAAAACATGTAAAAACTTCCCAATTCATGTCATCCAGATGAACATAAAAAAACTACTATGAGAATACCTCATCAAATGATACTGATTCCCTGGAATGGGAAATCATCTGATTGTGGTCTGCTGCAAGTATTGATTGTGGGCCAAACATGAATGCATCATCTGGTGTGAATGTTTCTGACAGTTGCTTGGCCAGGTCTTCTACCTCCACCTTAGAAAACATAGATGAATGTTTAAAATACGAGAATAAAAGAGAAGGATTGGTGAGAGCAGAGAGAATATCATTGACAGAAGCTGTACCTCAGTGATGTTAGACAAATTTTTAACTATGATGTCCAATATGAGTTTGTCAGATTCGTATATCTTGTTCAGTATCTCAAAGAGTCTAGATGCAGCCTGCTGATTGTCCGCAAAAGATCCATATTCTTTCACATCTACCTGTGGCCTTACATATACTTGAAGGTCATCACCGATGATCAGATAAGGATCGACCTGATTCAAAGAAAATTAATTTTTGCTTAGAAATTTGAAGTATATTATACCAGATGAAAATGAAAAAAACTCTTCCAATCTCCACTAGTAAAGCATGAGAATGCAGAAAGAAAAAGGACATATAAAATGCAAACAACACTCACATCATTAGGGATTAAGGTCTTAAGCAAATCATTCAAATCCAAAATACTATATATTTTAGCCACAAACATCAACATGCTGGTTGATAGTACAAGAATTGATCTCTGGCAAGCGGAAGGCAACAACCCTGACAAGAGGTTGTAATATATTAGTTACATACTTGGACTTTTGAAGTTCGTAAGGCCGTTAAGAAGAAAACAATTATACCATTGTTAGTATCCAAGGATATATTCCTGAGAGACAAGGGAAGCTGAAAGAAGCGAGCCATGAGATTGTCATTTGGGTTCTGTCACCATCACATGTTAAAGAAATTGTTAACAGTTTATGGGACATTCATGTATAACTTCAACATATTAAGACTGGAATAGACTCCCTTGGGGGGCTGAAAACAAATTGAGAAGCAAAAGATAGTAAAAAATGAGGAAAAAACCCAAGCAAACTTGTGCTTGCTGAAAACCTTACCTTCAAGCGCAATGAAATAAGTGTTAAGATGAAAGAATGAGCTATAGCTTCAAAATTTGAAGGCAAGTTATCAGGGAGAGTGGCTTGTATCCAGAATGCAGAAAGCAACTGCACTATTTGATCCTCACTGAACTTCATAACAGATGGTTCCTGCACAATCAGGGAACGAGATTTATTGTGTTAATGACTCAGTAAGATAGATTTGAACTACTCATCAGCTAAAGCACGCATCCAATATATGAAAATGAGAAAATAACATACTGCATCAGTCAAGTTGGTTAAGGGTCCAGCTGTCCTGTCAATAACAGAACTTAATTTGTAAAAATTAGGAGAAGTATTTTGGGCACGGCCCTGTTTCCAGTCATCTTCCGCAAAGTTCCTTCCTCGAATATCATCATGAGCACTATATCCATTCTTGTCCATTTTGGCACCATGCTTATCTTGCCGGAGCTTTTCAAGCAGAGCACAAATTGAAGCAGTAGAAGTGGTATTTGAACTCCATTTTTGTGGTTCGAGGAGATAACCAGATCGCAGAGAAGCAACTCCATGGTGCTGATTATTAGAACTAGGAATGAGAAGAGCAGAAAATATCTGATGTGCTCGAACACGTGTCTCAGCATTTGGATGCAGCATTGCTTTCAAAATTTGGACAAGTAGTGCTTCTGGAAACACCTAAATGAACATATGAACTAGTAAAGTAAGCAGTAAGCAAGTAACCAAGACAAATTCAAAGAAAAGTGACTTCAAGGTAAGAAAACGCTTATCCCTGATCAAAACTTCAAAAATTAGGATCCAAGTCTAACAAGAGGAGTGATTTCTTTGGAGAAGTTAAAAAGGGTCATTTTAGAAGACAGCAACAACTGGAATCTCATCCAACATTTTTTATGGTTGTAGTTTCAAGGTATCATGAATCTAAAATGAATAGATGGAGTTCAAGGAGCTGGTTGACATACAATAAATTACAATACGTAACACAAGACATTGAATTCATCTCACCTGCTGTGAACGAGATGATATTGATGCCAAAGCAATCATACGAGCAAGAATCATCAACAATCCAACGGTAGCATGAGCAACAACTCCAGAAGACGGCAGCTTTTCCAGTGTTATCGCCATCATGTCAAATAGTGCTCTTGCATCACCGATCTAGTAAAAGTGAATTTGCGTAAATTACAAAGCAAAAGCCATCAAACACATGTACCATAAGAGTTTCAAATTACCCCCTTAGCTATTTCAAGTAAACAATCTTCAATAGAATTCTGGAGTGTGATATTCAAGTTTGCCTCTTGCTCCCCTACTGATTCCAATGTAGCTTGAAAATTTTTTCTCAAATGCCTGCACAGGTCACTCACAAATCCAATTTCTGCCAGCAATGCACCTGATCTAATTTGCCTAGCCAAAGCTGATGCAACTTGAACGACACAAGATTTAAGCTTAAGATCATGCACAACATTTTTGTGGTCCAGATGGCGTATCACAGCTGCTAAAATCAACTGTTGATTACCTGAATTATAAAATAACATTAGAAAGGCACATACATCCAAATTGACAAAAGGCTATATTTGCAAATTGGAGTGCATAAAATATAAGATACAGACTTGGCAAGAAATAAAAGATAAGTGGCTGTACCAGAAGTCTCCATCAAGTAGGACATGTCAGACAGAACAATCATGGCCAAACCCTGCCGAGGACTCCAGTACCATCTAGAATCGAAGTACATAAACATTGGATCCAATACTCGGCGCATAGTTGTACTCTCCTTGGCCAGTTCAACCATTCTCTGAATACAAATTTGGGCCCATGCTTTAGGTGTTTCCATCTCTTCTCTGAAATTGAAAAAAAAAAACACACACACATTAGAAAAGAATAGAATTTCAAAAAGGATTCTGAGACAAGTTCAAAATCTAGTTTGCTGTGTAACAGTTTTGCTTTAGTCTTCTAAACAAACAACTACCTTGTAAAAAGAGATGGATCTTTCTTCTCTGGACGAAGCCTGATCATTGTACAGCTAGAGTCAGTATCGATACCAATGGCTACACTTCTACCCTCGCATCTAACCACTTCATCTACCCAATTATGATGCAGTTCCCCTCTCTCATCATCATCATCTTCACTATGTTTATCAGGCTCATAGTTATCTAAAGTGGCATTTACTATCTGCAGTTTGAACAGAGTTAAGTAATCTCTTAGAAACGGATTGAAGTCATCATGGGAAAAACTTATTCTCGCGTTCAGTGTGATAATATGACATCAATTCCCAAACAAATCATAGACACTAACAGAAAATTCACAAAGCATTAAGTAGCTTCAAATGAACTTAAATGCACTAACCTCATCAAAATCATAAAAAATGCATGAAAATTCTGTCATGAACCATACCTAGCAAAAACAAGATGTGAAACAGATAAAAGCACAATTATACAAAGAACAGGAAGAGCCAAGATAATAATGAAGTTTATATTCAACCAGTGGCAAGGTTCATAAGAAAAAAAGAAGATAGAAAATCATATTATTTTTTTTCCTTTTGTTAAATTACTTTTGGTCTGTCTAAATCAGAAAATATAAAGGAGAAAATCAAGTTATCCAACTACCATTGCTGAAAGGCACTGCAAGCTTGAGGCCCGTAAACAGAGGCTTTGATTTTCCATGCCGTTTTCAAGAGCCAGCTTACTTACTTTATGAACAAACTTTTCAATGTTATGAGTGAAAGTGCCATCTGCCTGTCTGACATCAGGTCAAAACATAAAGAAAGCAGTTCTGGTTAATATAGCTTACAGTAGAAGGGAGTGTCTCGAAGTGAACATAATAAGATGCTACTTAATATACATGGAAAATGCCATCAACACATATAAAAAATTTTATTTTTACTCTGCTTGGCATATTGGCATAGTTCTTTCAAAAGAAAAGGGAATGTCATAAATGACCTGGCTATAGATGAACCTTGTCAAGGTTTGGCATCCAAGTATTTGAATAGCATCTTGCTTAGAGTTATCCAGAAGTTCAGTAGAAACGCTCAGCAAACTAATAGCAAAATATGCCCTGCACATTTTGACATTTTAAATATAATATCAAGAGAGAAATGAAAAATAGATTAAAATAAAAGAAATCAGATCATCTTTACACTAAGCTTGAAGGTAATATTAGTTAAAAACATATAACAGTGCTGATAAGAAAAAGAGTACTCTAATATGAAAAAACAACTGAATGAAGAACTATCAATTATCAACTATCCGGAATTGATTTGGCGACACATTAATAGTACAAGAGAAGACCAAAATTTGACTTACATCTGCTCTTTACACATGCAAAGCAACTTATTGTAAGCCTCTGTAACAATATTGATTAATTTAATGTGCTCACATTGCAACTCTTTGTAGCACCTTTCTTCAAGATATTTTGCAATCTGTTAACAATCAGAGAAAACCAGCAGTGCCTCAGTGGTGTACACACTAGTTTGAAGGCCAAGCATTCTGCTCATCAAAAGATGAATCTTAAAAAAGAAAATAGGTAAGTACCGTTGGGATTCGAAATGGGTTCTTGGCAGCATATTCACATAACTTGACAATTTTCCTTTCATTTGGAGGGCTATCCTGCAAAAGGTTTTATAACTTCAAACTTCAGCATATTGGAATGAATAAAATAATTCTAATAATCTAAATTTGTGATGCATGCATTGGTGTGTTAGATCCAAATGGACAGAACTTTCGCTGAACTGTATTTTTTGGTCCAATATCACAACATACATAAACCAATATCTGTAAGTAAGCCTCATTTTGAGCTTAGTGACCATTGAGGAGAGAGAAAGTTGATATGCGGCTGTTTAACTAATTGTCATATTGTCTTTGGCTAGATTTCTTATTTTCATTCCAAACAGCCATGTCCATGACTGATATGCTAAATTTACACGTTTAGTTAAACAAATAGAACCTCTTACACTAAGTGTATGAGAACACGTTAGCATTATATGACAATTAAAAAATGTATGATGCACCGACAACCCACATTGCACGACCAAAGTTCCCATTGTTATCCGCTATGTAAATTCAAAAGAAATCTAGCCATGCTACCTTAGATACACCTAGCAGAAATCTAAATTATTGCAGAAAAGAAAGCATCCGACAATAGAGTAATTTAGAAGATAAACAGCGAACGCTCACATGGGATTTAGGGAAGATCTCTGCAAGCAATTTTTTGTAACGCTTAACAGGTTGTCGGGATCTCGATCTCATAGCAGGACAACATACACACAAGCTCCCGCAAGCTGGGAAAATCTTTCTAGAAATGAATCCCATTTCCTGCACAATTTTGAAGAGAGATAACTACTGAAATCTTAAGAAAGCAAAAACCTTTAAGCAAAACATATGCACATTACAGTTTGCCAGAAGCTCACAACAAGAAAACCAAACAGTTGGAGAAGATAGAAAGAAAAATAAAAATACAGAACCAAAAGAAGCGAAATATCAAGGGAAAAAAGCAGAAAATTCAAAAAAAAAAAAAAAAAGACAACTCTGCAGGAAAATAAGGATCCTATCTTCTTCTAGAAAGTTTCTTATAGAGAAAAAAGAACAAGAACAAGACACGATAATATGTAAAAAATAAAAAAATAATAGCATGTCTTAACAGAATGCATTTTGCTGCATGCTTTGTAGAGACTAAACAAGAATCGCACAAACACAGAAATTGCGCAAAAAAAAGATCCCAAAAAGGAGCGCACAGCGAGAGAATCACCAACCAGAAAGAAGGAGCTAGAAAGGAAATGTTTTTGAGCTATATTAACAACATGAACAGTACATACATACCAGAGACAGCCGCAGCAAAAAAAGACAATTTTTTTAACCCATAAAGAAAAATAAAGTGTAAGAGAGAAAATATGAACAACCCAGAAATAGGAAGAGTTTAAAAATTCAATTAGTGTAATAAAACAAACACAGAAAACATTAAAATAGAATAATAAAGAGGGAAGAAGAATGGAACATACCTTGCCTTGCAGTGGCAGATCTGCAAGAGTAAAGAAACACGAATAGAACTTAAAAAAGTGTAACAGGAGAAAGAAAACACCAAATTACACAGTGATCAAGCCAGAGAAAAACAGAGAGCGGAAGACAATTGGCGCGTGGATTGATACAACTCGAAGGAACAGAACACACACAGCAGAAAAAAAGAGAAAAATCACGTGAGGGGCTGTGAGGATTTTTAGTGTTTACCGCTGGAAAAAGTGAATGTGATTTGCCTTCTGTTTGAAAATTTGTTTACATTTTTGTTGGCAAATAGACTTTGAATTACAGTGGAGTGGTCATTCATACAAAAGGGTCACGCTCTCAACTCTTGATGCGTATGGTTTTGCTTTATTTTGAACTCAAAAGTGAAATGATGATGGCAATACTTAGATTTTTCTTATCACTTCACGATGTATTTCAGTGCTCAATAATATAGGTTACACAAGAAAGTCTCGCGCATCCCTGCAACGTTGTCATGTATATGTTCGTGTTAAAAAAACCCAAAAATGAAATTGTGACTACTAATTCGATTGAATTGAAGTAAAAATTGGTACTATTTAGTGTTATTTTATTCATTTATGATTAAAGTTATATTAACTGCTACTCTAAGCACCCGTTCGTTTATTTGAATGATCACTAATGGGAACTTTCGATGTTTATTTTGACAAAGGAGAAGCTACGGGCCATGATCAATTCACCGGGTATTTTGTTTGATTTGAACCACAAACAAATTTTGGTCTGCCATTCAATTTAGCTCAATACTAAGATGACAGGTGTTGTAAATAATAAATTACAATTGAAATCTTAGCCATTATCATTGTAGCAAAAACAGAGATTTTGCCGTCCCATTTGGGAAGCTTTGATAGCTCTGACAAGTTTTGATTACCTTACTACAGAATACGAAAACATCGTATTTTTATGCATGAGTGAGTTTTACGCGGACAATTCTAAGAAGTTAATATTTTTAATATAATAAAATTATTTAATTAATAAAAAAATATTTATTAATAATATAAATTTTTTTTATTATATTAATTAAATAATTATAATTTTAATAAAATTATATTTATTAAAATCATACAAAGTCCTGATTAGTTAAAAAGTGAATGGGCTGATATTTAATACAAATGACCCACGAATTTCAGAAAACAAAAAAAACCATGCACGCAAGGCAAATGGCAGTGACCAGCAAAGAAGTAAACAATAAAACGAGGAATCTCAAGTTAAAAATTCTAGGGTAGGTCTCCTAGATTTTGTAGTTATGGGAAAAAAAAAATCTAATCTTTTATTTAGAAATAGGCAAAAGGATTGGCTGGATTTTGAAAATATGCTTAAATAATTTAAACATTAGTACGCTGTTTTATGTCATTTCTTTCGACTTAAAAAGTATGACATCTACTTCCACGTAAAGCAAGTCTAAGTATCTTGAAATATTTTATATATTTCATTGGGTTATTTGCTTCGGTGACCATGCGGATTGGCTTGTGACAGCCACCGCACGTAGAATAAAGAGAATTATCTAGCAGTCACTCACCCAACAGCTTGGAAAATATATAAAGCAAACTGCCGTGCCAGCCTTGAAATATCAAATGGTGTGTTGGACATAAGACAAGAAATGGTCAAATGGCTTTAAAACCTGGACCAGTTTTGACTATGATTGATCAACGACCTGGCCAGCCAGAACAAGTAATGGGCAGAAAGTTGGGGAAAAGCAGAGAATAATTTATTTCAATGGCTTTTAATGATGGTCCAGGAGAGAATTATAGCATCATGACTACAAAATTTCATAGTAAAATCAGACTCTAAATTGAAAGATTAGCGTTTGAAGGGCCAATAATTACACCTCCAGTTGCGAGGACAACGTGACGTTCAACCATATTGAAATTCTGTTTTTGAATTCTTCACCTACAAAACTACGACAGCAACAGTAACTTGAACCACGTCAATCCCAATCTTGAAACATATTCGGTGAACATGATTGACAAGAATTTGAATTTCATTGACTATAACAATACCTTACGCAATGCTCACAATCTAATTATGACCTGTCGTAACTTAGAAAGAACCGAATATCCACGATATCATCACCATCCGTTACAAATGCCACCAATTGGGAGAAAAGAAAGAACAAAAATTTGGTGGAACATCAGAAGGAGACATGCATGATTTCCAGTTTCAATAGTTAAGGAAAGAGAAAACAATCGGATCGAAACATCTCCTTGAGACATTTTTCTTCATGGCCCGTGGCAGTATTTGGAACGCATATTATCAAGTATCTCTGCATAATCGATTGTAGTAGCCTCCTTCTGAAACGTTTCATCCCATAGTTTCTGGAGATCTGCACAGAAGGCAATCAAGTCAAACGAGTGATGTCTCTACTTCTCTCCAGCATACAATTTGAAGTGAATTCTATTTGCAAACTCAATATGCTACAGAATGCTAGATTTATGTAGCTCTAATGAAGTTCCAACCATTAAAAACATACCAGCCTTGTCCGCCGACGAAAGACACATGATGAGCAAGTCAAATCTCGGGACTTTTGTTAAATTTTCTAGATATTTGATAGCCAAATCCATTTCTTCACTGACAACAAAATAAAGGGAGTCCAGCATCTAATAAAGCTCAAACATAACCCATAAATATGAGACTGATTAAAAAAAGTTTAAAACAAACAACTTTACTTACGTGAAAAAGGAGGCAACTGCCTTAACAATGTCAATTAATACAGGAGCAGACAATGCATTTTTAAATATTTGTGGCAGCGCAATTGGAGAGGTAGCCTAATAATTGAAAAAACAATCATGAGAAGATGAGGCAACTGAAACAATAAAAGAGTTATCTTTAAACCGAACATTAACACATACATAGTAATTGGCTCATCCACTTCTTAACTAATCAGGTTTAGAGCTAGTTAAAAAGCTGCATGGCTACTAGCAGACACGTACATTAAGATCAGAATAACGCTACTGCTATTAACAAACCTTCAACAGACAAGCTTGTAGGGTGCGATCACCAGAGAAGCCTCTCCAAGAGACCTCAAACTCATAAGCTGACTTCGGAGGTGTGATGCTTTTGGCAGCTTCAGCAACGGCTCTCGAAGCTGCTTGAGTAGCTAGTTCTTGTACTGATGGATCCAACTCCCGTTTTCTAGCATTGTGATTTCTCTGTGGAAAATTAAGAGAGTCAATGTCAAATGCATAAAGGAATAAAAAGTTTGCCCAAAACAAAGTAAGTGCAATCTGGATCAAGGGGAAGGAAAACCAGATCATAGATATCTTATTAACACATCTTCTTTAACAAATTATTATGAAACCTACGACAGATAGAAGGAATAGGCAAGATATTTTTTCAAGAAATACCTAATATATTTGACATTTTTATAAAGTTTAACATCAAGAAATTCCCAATATATTTAGAAAAGAATCTCGATTGCATGACCATCATAGAACTGAGAGCCATGACCACATTGCATGCATGGCCATAAAACAAGGAGAAAGAGTGATATGTTTTTCTTGCTTATCATCTGATTTGGTGGCCATTAATTAGGAAATGCAGCTCTCAGGACTGGACGCAAGCAATAAAGACAGCGCAACTCAACAAGCAAGAATCTGATACTACCTTCTTGAAACCAGAACTTTGAGTTGCATTTGTGCCAGAACCATCTTGCTGGCCTTCAGTTCTGCTTCTGACTCTCATACTTTTGTTTTCTGTTTCCTCCACAGATGAAGAAATTCTCAAAGGATCCTCTCCATCAATCTTCTGCTGATAGAGTTAAGATTTAGGAAAATAGAGATTGTATTAAGAATAAGCTATTGAGGACAAAATTAGCATCAAGGACAACAAAACAAGAGCCAATACCTTAGTATGATCTTCTTGAATTGCTATCACTCCTGTAGTATGTGCAGTATTTGGGACAGCACAGGCCTCATGCCCATTCACTTTTGTTCCCGACTTACCAGCTTTCTGCACTCCTTGTGTAGTGCTTTTCAGTGTTTTAGATGACTTCTGAAGAATCTCCTGGGGGAATCAATATCCATGACTTCAAAAGCAAAGAAATGAATCTAATATAACAGCATACATTAATTTTTCAACAAGCACCTTATGAAATTACCAATAAGGAAAACAGGAAAAAAAAAATATACTATTGATCTCAATGAAGCTACAAACCATTTGGTCAATACCATTACGGGGAAATAGCAAAACTGAAAGCTAGAATTCCATCCATAATTCTAGTCCACTACCCTCCCGCTATCAATACTACAAACACTTAAACTAAATGTAAAACATCTACTGCTACCTATAAAACAATTAATTAATCATGTCTATAAATACACAAGGCAGAATAGGCATTTTGATCACAGCTTATGAAATTGGTAAGGCATGCTCATATACTAACTTGATAAAGAACATAATTATATCTATATATATATATATATATATATATATATATAAATGATAGAAAGGGCATAAAAAAACTCACACCATAAAATTCATTAGATGCCAGGATCTTAAAATAAGAAATGGTTACATGTGTCAATGTGCCTTAATCCGGCATAATACAATAAATTTCCAATTATAACTTGCGAATTTCTACAGGTTGCCATTATTTTAAAATCTACAGTTACTAATAACTATGTGGACATAAGGTATACAGGAAAATCGACATCCCTACCAAGAAGCATAGAACAATAATTAGAAGCAACAACATAAAAATATAAAGTAAGCCTTACATTCTCATATAGAGATTTTACTTCAGCATATTGTTTCTTGATTTCTTGGTTCTGAGGTTCCAACCTAAGGGCAAACTCAGAATCTGCAATCAGCTATATTCACAGTGTCAGACATCAAACTAACAAAACAATGCATGCGCCTCTTAATAACAACAGAACACAGGCAGAACATAACATACCCTCAATGGACTCTTTTAGTTTCCCAAGTTCCTTTCTAGCTGTAGCTCGACGTGAGTATGCTTTTATGTTGCGATCATCTAGATTTAAGGCCTCTGTACAGTCATCCACAGCTTCCTGAAATCTAATAAATAGGAAAAAGAAAGCAAAAAGAAACAATTAAAGTTACCTTCAATCAAAAGGATTGAGATTTTAAGATCAACCACAAGAGACAGCTATTCAATAACTCAGTAAAAAGGAACACAATAAAACTCTTCTGGAAGAGAAAAATCCAGCATGTGCTCTATACAAGCACCAAATATTTGATTTGCAAAATTTTTCTCAATAATAAAAGCACATATGTGTGTTTCTCATTTTCAATATAGTGCATGTTCAACTTAACTTGCCTTTTGAGTTTGAGATAGGCCATGGCTCTATTTGCATATGCTACTGCAGTTGGGGATAGGGCAATGCTTCTTGAATAGCAATCAATAGCTTCATTAAACTTCTTCTGCTTGAAATAGTCATTGCCCTATAAATATTAAATAATTAGTCATCAAAACTGAATGAGAATCTTTGAAATTAGACTAAAGAGGTAAATTCCTACCTGTTCTTTCTCTGAATTAGCATCTGGAACACTATCTTCATTCATTAAACCACTTGATATGCAACTGACTGAGTCATAATTCCTTGAATAAGAACCAACTGAAGGTGGATTTTCACCTGGTCTTGATTTCTCATTAAATTTCTGAAAAAAAGAATAACACCTTTAAGATAATCCTATTATAGTATCTATATCATATGTGCAAATACACAAAACCATTAACCCACCTCCCAACAAACCATCCACCCACATGCACAAGCAAGACGTGAGCCATAATCTCATTAAATGAATGTCTGCATAAACCTCTAAAATGATGCTCAATAAAGTATCTTCATCGCATGCATGAATAGATACTTAACTGCAATTTTAAGTGCTCTCTAAATTGGCAACATCTACAGCTGATCCATAAACCATAATATGCTATACTATCACACGTTGCTTAAAATTTCAATTTGATAACATGTACTTGGTTCCTTAAAATTTTTCAAACAACTAAACACAATTAGCAGAATAAAAATCAAACTCATTACATTGATTAACTCATAACATCACCTAAAGCAGAAGTAAATTTTCTCCACATCAAAGATCCTTCACAATAATAGAAACAAAATAGACAAGCAAATAACAGAAAAAAAAAATTACCCTTTTATTGATCACAACCAATGCAAGCATTAACACTTACTAATATTGAAAATAAAAGCCCAAAACAATTATTCTAAAAAAAAAAGAAGTTACCAAACTATCAACCAATGCAAGCATTAACACTTACTAATATTGAAAATAAAACCCCAAAACAATTATTCTAAAAAAAAAGAAGTTACCAAACTATCTTTTTGAGAAGCTTTGGGCTTCATTTTTTTGCCTTTGTCCTTGAGTGAAAGCTCCCAATCCTGCAAGTCATTCAAAAACCCCTGGAAATCCTGTAAGATAGTAGCAATTCAACCTTTAACCAAAACAGCACTTACTGGCAAGAATTGGCAGCAGTAATCCATAAAAACGCTAAATTTATTACTTAATTAAACTGTATTAAAATCAAGAACAAAAAGGATTAGAATATCACAAAAAGGACTAACAAAATAATAATTAGATAACTACCAGAGCTTGATCGCGATTGTGCTTCGCCATAGCAAAAGCAAGAACTGAACTCTGTTTCGGTTTCGATGTTTCTCGAAGGAGCTTGTCGACCTTTATAAATGTACGGGTTGGTTGACGGTAAGAACGGTATATAGTAGTTGGTATTTGGGCATCTCTGTTGGGCCCATTAAAGCCCAACCCGATAATCTGATGCTTTGCAATTGCAATTGAGTATCAGATGACCAGCGACATGTCGACTTTTTAGTGTACGTAAAAACGATTTGGCATTTATGTTGAAGTATGAGAAGCGTCGTGTCGACATTTGGCTTTCAGTATAACAGGAACGAATCGTATTATTCTTTTGCAATGACCAATCGTTTCTCTAACAGATTTATGTACGACGTGTCCTGCTTAGAATTCACCTCGAAAGTTGCTAATGCTCTTGTTTTTAATCATTTCAACGCAAAAACAATCAATATTTTATTTAATTAATAAAATAAAAAATATATTTATTAATAATAAATAAAAAAATTAATAATAAAATTTATTATTTAATTAATATAATAAAAAATTAACATAATTCTTTTAATTATTTTTTATTTATTATTAATAAATATATATTTTATTTATTAATTAAATAATATTATCACATTAATAATATTAAAATAATAAAACTATTTTCTTTAAAATTTTCTCGCATTTATCGTATACAAACCATATTTATTATAAAACAAGAATATTTATGTTCAATAAAACAAGAATTGCTACCAAGAATAAACAGCTCCTGGTGCAAGGGTACGGAGATCAACACCAACACTTTGATCTTAAGGTACGTGTAATGGTGCGGAGTAGGTATGTATTACATGAGCAAGACGACTTGATCAACAGTAGTTTTTTTGCGAGATGAGAACAAAAGAAGTAATGAACTAATTAACAGGCAGATACTGGCGGCACCTTTTCCTGCATGGCCTTGTAGCATTGGAGACTGCATAGAGGAATATTGGACTTCGAATCCCGGTACTTGTATGGATTCGTACATGATGGACCAGCACATTTCTCACGGGGAGGAGGGTAACTGAAATTCCATGTTGAAAGAAAAATCATTAGAAGGAAGGTTGCCAATGTCGTGCACACAGTTGCAAAGAAGTTAATACACAACGCAATCCAGCAGCTTAAATCAACAGAAGACATTTTCAACAAAACAATTCCCTCCTCTTCCAAACCAGTCCATTTTTAGGAGTCTCGTAATAACTGAAAACTGTTTCTTCCCCATTCATTTAATTCTTTTTTCCTTTTTCTCAAATTCTAAATCCCACAGCTGACCACCCAAGTCATGGATGATTTTGGGATAAAAGAAGAATCAGAATATTATAAATTTGATTTGCAAAAAGAAAGCATATATACATACCTGCAAGGCTTATGGTCAAAAATACTTGGCAAACCCACCTCGCTGGGGAAAGTTACGATTGTCCCCGAGGGACCCATGATCCATCTAACGGTGTCTGATGCAAGTATCATTGCATTTGCAGCTTTCTCCTGAAAGAATTATGGGGCTACCATATTAGTGGAAAATAGTCCGCTAGAACATCTAGAGAAACAAGGTTTTGATTTTGTATCGCCTGTTACCTGTGCTAATTCCTCTTGTCGTTTCTTCATCTTCTCCTCCCTCTTTTTTCTGCTGGAATCTTGGCCTAGTATTTTTCTGATTGCCTCGGCCTACAATTTTAATGCATGTTTTCCTTGTAATACATGCATTTCACAAGGTAGAGAGAGCCAGAGGGAGCAGAAAAAAATGCAACGAAGGAAAAGAAGGCAAACCTCAGATTCCCTTGCTGCCTTCTCCACTTGCATCCTTCTTCGCTGAAGCGCTTCTGCTCTTTTCAGTTGCTGCTCCACTTCAGAAAGTTTCTCCTTTTGTTCTGTCACCAAAAACCAACAATAAATGCATGTGGGAAGATCAATAAACATTCAACAGAAGAACCTTTACAGAAAGAACTGCACAATAGAACAGCAAAAACTACTCACTTCTAGGTGGTACCGGGGGCAAACCATTGGGGAACTCAAGTAGACTTGCACCCATACTGGAAGTGACGTCTTTGCTAGTCTGAAGAGCACGTTGACGAGTGGTGACTGTCATTTCCTTCTTAGACTCTCCCAATAAATCAACAAACTCCTTTCTGGCTCTCTTCTTCTTGATTTCAGGTTCACCATCCGACACCAGTTCTTCTTCTTGTAAAGAATCATTATCTTCAGACGCTCTTCCTGTTTTGGACTTCTTAGCCACCTCGCCTAATTTTGATGAGCCATACTTGTCCACATTTACTTCATATAGTACATCAACATTCTTCTTTAATACCCTCGATAGCTTCCTTTGTTTTCTGCTTCCTCCTTCCTCATCATCTCCATATTGTGCACCATGACTGGTGTTGACATTAGATTTTACTTTTTCAAGGTATCGGATCTCCCCATCATCATCGCCATTTACATCATCAAAAACTCCATCCAAAGAACGTTTCTTAGGGACCCGCTTGCTCTTTCGGACCGGCTGGTATTTTTCTGCGTGCTTTGTAGCTATGTCAGAAGATATCCTACTCCTAGAACCATCTCCTCTTAAATCACTTTCAGAGGAATCCTTCCATGTTGACCCTTGCAAGCTATCCCTGTTATCTGAGCTAAAGGAATGGTTGTCATCAGAATTTTCCTACAGCCAAAGATAAAATTAGATTAGAAAGCCCTATTAAGATGCCTAGTGATCTCTAAATCTCACCAAAAGAGTCAGTAGATAACATTATTAGAAATTGAAATAGAAAAAGGAGGCTAGCTGGGTAGGGAATGGAATTTAGCAGGTAAAAGAAACGGGAAACAAGAAACAATAACTCCTATATGAAATCCCGCCATAATTTCTTATAATTAAATACAGAATATTGATTAAGTAATGTTAGAATTTGCACATAACCATATATAAATAAACCAAATGTGCAAATACAAATTTTTGATAAAGGGGTTACTTTAACACACCTAAAAAGCACATGAAATCGACTCTATGAGACAATTATGGATATGACTGCCAAATTTTAGCAGAATTAAGTAGCAAATTTGGATTGGTGTATACCTGGAGAGTTGGCTTCTGAGATGGCTGAGGGGCATCCAAATAACGATAAGACTTCGTTGAAGAAGACCCAGCACCAGCATTGCCGTCTGGGGCAGACCTGGCATTAATTGTATGTGTAATACCACCAACTTTAAGCTTAACCTTTTTTACTTTATTTTCATTTCCTAATCCATCTGAAACATCTCGGAAATGCCCCGTGTTACTAGTGGCTCTCCAATTAAATGGGGCAAGAACTCCACTGTACCTTTTGGAATTGTCACCATTGTGCCTCTTCTCATTACTGTCCCGGAAAGAGCTGCTGTTGGAAGCCTCATCAGATTCTCCAAATCCTCCATCGTCAATCTTGATAATATTCTGTGAAGATTCAAGTTTCAACAATGTTACTAAATGAAGCCCCTGAACCACATAGGATCAAATTGACTTCTCTCTTCTGAGAGATAGAATTGCAATCATTATTGTCCTTGCTGGATACTTACATTGTCCGAAGGGGGTGTGGATGAGAAGGATGAAATATCACGAAAATCTGAGAGTGGCTGCGAGTCATTTCGAGGACGACGGGAAACATTACTCCTCTTCTTCCTTGCTGTACCAGTTACGTTACTGAATCTTAATCCTCCCAGACCTTCCATATTAGTCAAACTTGTCAAAGCACGAACCTAGTGCTGCTGTTATTATCCAGACAAGAAAGCTGTGTAAGTCATTGGTTTGCATACACAGCAAGCATATTGCCAATGCACCCCTTTCCTAGTCCTAATTTTTTCCAGATACACAAGATAGTTGCGTATCTTAGTATTTCCTATGTAATCCTTTCCTAATCTTAGTCTTTCTCAGTGAAGTTACCCAAGATAGTTATTTTAGCAATTGAAAAACAATGAATCCTTTCCTAATCTTAGATTTTCTCGGTAAAGTTGTGCACGAGCGAAAACATCATTGACCTACTTGATTCTAGCAGTAACAGCAGCAAAATTGACACATCTAAGATCAGCCTATTCATACAAAAATGAAATTCTGTAAATCAAGAAATCGAAACTGATGTACGAGCCCTGACTGAGATGAACAAAATCAAATTTAAAGAAACAAAATTGAATAATAACAATAAGTATAGAAGAAATCAGTTTTTTGTACTAAAAGAAAAATAGAAACTATCGCTTACTAAATCATTTGCAAATATTATGACAAAATCAGAACATTCCAGATGCAAAAATGACTCCAGAAACCATCGACAATAAAGAAAATCATAACAGATCCATGTAAACCAGAAAAAAAAAACCCAGCTCATCGATCATAACTACTAAGCTAAATGAGAAAAATTGAAGCAAACTCAGATAAAAAAAATCCCGTAAATGAGCAATAATCGAAACAGTAGCCCACAATTTCACAGAGGAAATAACACAGAGACCAAAAAAAGAACTTAACCTTCGTCAACTTATCTACAAAAGCCCTAAATGACAAATTTTGATGCTAAACGATATACAAGCACCTCCTAAACCATCCAAAATAGAAATACCGACACCATTAAACCTCACAACGTCTCCAAAACACAAACTCAAGCCCCAAATAAGGGATCTTAATATTTTACCTTTCTGGGTTGTGCGGAAAATCCCAAAAACCCTGGATCACCGTCAAGAAAAATCAATCGTAAAGATAGATATTGGTGGTAAAGTTGGGTCTTCGTATGGGTCTAAGCAAACGGGTGGACGGGTAGAATATCTAGCCAGGTGGTGCGCTGTGACTGGACAAAAAAGATGGCGAGACATTAAGGTTAGAGTTGCAAGATGAGATTTGTAAACCCAACGTGACGTTTTTGAATTAGCCAGTTCTGTGCTTTTTGTTTGGGTCACCACCGCCTTGTTCTCTTTTGCTGCACTGTAGTTTTTGATGATTCTGCTGCTTGTGGGTTGGGTTGCCCAAATTACCAATCTATGATTTCCCTCTTTGACTGCGTGGTGGGGATATACAAGCGACAGTGACAGGGACAATTGTAAATAATTCAGTAGTCCTTTGCTGCTATTATTGATTATTGGCAAATAAATTCTTACTTCGAAGGTTCATGATAAAAGCTATTATATAAAAGGAATATGTCTGTATTGAAATGTTGATTCATTTTGCATCTCAGTTTGTGGTATTCTCTCGAGTTTGTGAGGATGTTGAGCTGCAGCTCAAGTGCTCAAATCTGTTGCCTCTTGCTTCAAAACGTATCCAGAATAATACAACAAGAAATATAAGTAGAAACAGTGGAGAATAGAACCAATAACTGTGGAAAGTATGCACTAGTTGACCATAAGAGAAGAAAACTTACATGCTTCAGTAAAACGCCACAAACAAAATTTATAGACATCACGTCTTAGTAATGGAGTTTGAAGAGGACGTTAACTATCTATCATGTCTCCTTGACTTTTTTCCTACGGTGAAATTTCCGCTTCCAAAGCGAACAATTTACCGAGTCTCATGATCATAGGCTGGAGCAGTTGGATTGATAATCCAGGCTTCACTTCTGACCACGGTAGTTGCTGCGTACTGGGGGGGATCTTTATCCGAGCAGAACCCTCTTTTTTCCTTCTTGTACTTTATTGTGAGAATCGTTTGCTTTTTTGCTCCATCGTTATAGAAAACAATTTTTAATAGAACTCAAGATAAGAACTTTTTATTCTCTCAGTAGTCTGTACCATAACAATAAATGACTCACTTGTTCTATGCAAGTGTTATCAAGGTTGGGTCATTTGACATATGATATTGTGAGAGCACAAATTCTTCAAACTGGCATCCCGTAAATAACATTATCTTCTGTTAAATCTCTTCACTGGTTGGAAAGAAAATGGAAACTAAGCGAATTCTTTAGAATCACTTCTATTAGGAAATGTTGTCAATTTCTGTTTCTGTTTATTCCGGGGATGTCGTCGGGATTTGCATTTTGATATCCCGAAGTTAAATCCGGATACAATGGTCTGGAGCAATCTTGCAACCACGGGCCAAGGCCCGGCCTGAGGGACAGCCACAGTACTGTCCTCGTGGAGCCCAAGATGATCGTGTTCGGCTGTACAAATGGTTATATGCTGGATATTGAGTCGAAAGACTTCCCGAATTCAGAGGCATTCCGCCTTCTCCTCGCGAAAATCACGCTGCCACGCTTTTTAAATGGTGATAAAATGGTGATATTTGGGGTAGTGGCGAAGGTGAAGCAAATTACTTGAATGATTTACATGTTCTAGTCCTCAAGACTATGAGATGGGCTTCTCCTGCCGCGAAGGTTGATATTCCTGTCCCTAGAGACAGTCACAGCGCTAATGTAATATAGCTAACAGATTTTTGCGTATTGATGTTGACTGTGGTGATCTCTACCATGGACATATTGATGTGCTTGATATGAGCACATTAACTTGGTCACGAGCATGAGATTCATATTCCCTCCTCTCAAGTTTCAGTTCTAAAAACTTAAGAGTAAATAATTTCAGTTCTTTTTTTTTTTTTTTTTTTGGTTTTACCAGCAGTTGGAATTTAAAGGATCTTCGCCAGGTGTCAGGGCAGGTCATACAGCTGTTAATACAAGGAAAAAGGCAACTCATGGCTAAAAATGGATTTAGTTCTTTGATTAGCATTTTAGCATGAGCCTTTACAAAATGTTTTCCCGTTCTCAAAATGTCTACACACGGTGTTCAGGTTTGTATCGTTGGAGGAGTTGGAACTAAACATTACTGCACTGACATTCTGCAGTTGTCACAGACTCAAATGTTCTCATCTATGGAGGATAAGGTTTATCAGGAACAGGAATTCCATGTGCATTGCCTTTGTTCTTAAGTTTTAGATTCACTATTGAGTTCATTGTCTTTATATTTCTGCTGGTGAGTGGTGGATAAGCGTCCTCTCAATGAATTGTTAGTCTAGCAGCTTGGAGCAGAGCATCTCAATAGTCGTTTCGACTTTTCTCTGTGCAAAATATTTGGAAATTACTGGAACCAAGCAAAGAGAAGATTTCCAGGAGGCGTGGATGATAACTTGGGATGAATTTTTGGCAGATGTGAACAAATATAACTTGATGCAGAAATTATTATCTTTCAATGCCTGGTGGTTTATTGTTTTTGTTGTAAATCTGAAAAACATGTTCTCCGGAAATAACTAAGTACTATGAAATGCAGCTCATGAACCAGAATTAGAAGCCTCAAACTTTTCCTTTCGGTTCAGGTTAGCTTGATACATCAAAACACAGTCTTATGCATACAAAGAAATATATATTGTTTTCACTAAAAAAATTATCATTATCTTTTAGACACTCTGCATACAAAGAAGACAAGGACTTCAAATTCAGCTATTGCCTGGGAGATTGAATTGGAACAAGAAGAGAATTCACTTTTGCTCTCACAGCATTCATCGCCATCACAATATGATCAAGAACAAACCCCTGTTCTAAAAGCCTCTGAAACTGTCGCAGGCTCCCAAGGCCTTCACTTGTTTGAGCAGATAAATCAAATTCCGAAATATTTCCACCCCAACAATGTCGCAGCAAAATAATTAAAAATCACAGTATTGGACAAAATAAATGATAAATTTTGATTATTAATAATGAACAGTTTAAATTATATTTAAAATTTTTTAATTTATATAATAAAATACAAAATTAATTTATAAATTTTGTTAAAAGATATTTTAAATCATTTGTTATTAATAATAATGGATGGTTAATATTTTGTTGAAAATCAACAAAGAAAGGAACAGGAGATGTAATCGTCTTCAGACAGGTTTGCAGACAAAATAATAGACATAATAACATCTAGGTCCTTTATTTTTAGAAGCATTATATGTAAGAGCATATATTTTAATTGTTTTTATAAAGGTCCAGCAGGGCATGTTGTGGGAATCGGTTAAAAATCCACTAATTCTGATTGCAGATAGATATTAATAAAACCTCCTATTTATGCAATTATATTTATTACCATCAGTGCTTCGATATTGTAATAAATGTAAATCATATTATTAATTCTTTTTAATAAAGTTTTTATATTTTTTTAACTTCTTACTATTCTCACATTTTAAGCTAGAAATTAATCACTTTATGAGTTAATAATAATAATATAAAAAAAAAAACAACAAAAATTTTTAAGAAAAGTTGTCCGACAGAAATAATTTCAACTCATGTCAACCAAAATACAATCTCTATGGATGAGAAACTACTGGTTATTCAGGCAGGTTGTTAAGCCAGCCGTCCTGGTCGATGAAAAATGATGTTGAAAATTGATACAATTGTCTGGAATCAAAATTCTTTTCCCAGGAAACGCGATTAGATTTGTCAGATCCTGGACCTTTGCACTTAATCTCGGCACACACGAAATTGCCTCTGCTTATTGTTGCAAAAACCCCAAAAAAAAAAAAAAAAAGAGTTAATACATCAACAACAATGGCGAGATAACTATTGTCAGGCATTGTTGTGAAAGTCAACTTACTCTTTTCCCTGGAAATTCCAGGCATTCCATCCTGGAGGAATCACAACAGAAGATAACTGTGTTTCATAATATATTACTCTAGAATATGGGCCGTACGCTCTTCCAAGGTAGGTTTCACCACTGCCTGAAACTACACCTCTTCTGAATACGAAACCACCAGGATCATTTGTTGATTGACGATTTTGAGCTGTGATAAAACCTGCAACTCCTCCAGGAAGTACCGAACCAGCAGTCGAATTTATCACACAGTCCTGTAAGAGTAAAGAGAGAACATATTGAGTGAAAAATGATTCAACTTTCACCTAAAAAAATTGCAAGGCTTTTTTGCGTTAAAACCGTTACTTCATAAACAGATCGACCATCGCCAAAAATGAAGTCAACAGCTCCTTCAATGTAACAGTTTTTGAAAAAATGTTTGCCTGTAACATCCCATAATGTATCTTGCACCCCAAGAAATCCACATTCATAAAATGCAGACTGATCACCATAAATCCTAGCCGCAAGAGCTTGTGTTATGTCCTCCCCTGCTTGTAATGTGCCCAAATCTTTATTTCCTTTTGCCAATACTTCTTGTAACTCCAGTGCAAGGTTATGTGAATTCTGCAGCATACAAGAAAAATTACCCACGTCAACAACTGACAACATAGGAAAAGATAAGTGCATATTCTCTGAAATCTTCATTGAAATAACAAGATCAAAACAAATTACCTCAAACGTAATGCCTTTTGCAACAATATTGTCAGGAAATGAAGAGAAAGTAGCACTGATATCTGTTCTTTGATGACCGTTATAAGTGATTTTTGTAACACTTTGGCCTTCTCCTTCGAGAAAAATGCATGGCTTGTTATATGAAATTTCTACCTTCTCTCTGCACATCCATATTCCGTACCATCTAAAATCAATCAATCAATCGAAATATAGAGGAATTGAATCATAAGTATGATTCAACATTACATACTCGTAGGTGCCAGGTTTGATGTGAATCTTGATCCACTGATTATTTTCTGCAGGAATGGAATTTATGGCGCTTTGAACTGTTCTGTATTGATTGCTAGACTGATCAACAGTAATGGTGTATGCAACATTTGAGCCATCTTTTCTACTTTTACAATCGACAGCAGCACTAGCAAAACCGAAAAAAATGGTTAACATTGTGGAAACGAGCAAAGATCTTTGAACGGGCTGCATTTTTTTTTTCAAGCTTCTTTCCCTGATAGTAAGTTACCAACTCTAAAAGCTTGGAAGATTTGGAAAATTTTCAAAGGTATTATGGATAATATATAGAATATTGTTCATTAATGATATTTCCTATTTTTGAGATTTATAGAATCCTGAATGAAATTTCATTTCCTATGCATTAATTTATTAAATCGCCATATACATTAGAAAACATAGGAGGTTTTTGACAGTTCACAGAAAATAGATGGCGTAATACATGGAAAGATGTACAAAGTAACATAAGCTTAAAACCCATTTTCGTTTTCTATGGAAACAAACAGAAAGTGTTAAATAAATTTTATGAAATTTTGGCAGAACATGTGGCTGGAATGAGGAAAAATCTCCTTTTTAGATTGCAAATCAAACGAAATTTGCTTCCTGATTAGCATTTATTTGTTATAAGGCCATAATAGAGGCATCAATCAATGTAATACATTGGATTTTAACGATTCTAAATGAGGTAATGAAACAAGAGCATGCAGAATCAACTAACAATACTACACACAGAAGAAAAAAAAGACTGCAAAGATATTGCTACACAAAATGTTGATGTAAATATGTCTAACTCTATAATCTGCAGCGATCAGAGTTTGATACTGTGGTTTAGGCCTTTACTTGCCAGTCTAAGCTTTTGAGTCAAGTGATAATTTAACATGCAACAAAACAGAAAACTATGTTGTTTATGGTTATTATGAATCAATCTCACATATTGATTAGCAGTCCGTGACCCCGGATGAAATCTATATCACCTTGAATGTAGCAAGATTCAAAGGAATGCCAATTCTTTGCCCAAAAAGTTTGCTTATACAGTTTTCCCTGCGGAATGCCATGGATGAGCAAGGCCAGAGGAAAAGATCAGCCATGATTTTAATTTAGAAGGCGGATAGAATAATTTTTTTTTTTTTGACAATTTGGAATGCTTTAAGTATAATTCCTGCCATTGTTGGAATAGACGCGAAACTATTAAATGCAGAGGATCTGGTTCAAATAACAAGCATGGCAGCATACATTGAGATACGATTTTCAGCATGCATTGCATGATTCACTGTAACTAGTAAGAAATATATTTGTGTAAATTTGTCATAATCAAGTGTTGTTTAAGCTGAGGTGCAGAGTTAGAAATGAAAAGTTGGAGGGTTAAAATGTTATAAAAAGTGAAGTTAGTGCACTAAAATTTTAAATATAATTTGTAAATTATGGGAATAAATACTCATTTTTTTCAAAGATAAAAAATTAAAACTAGTCCGTCAAATATTTAAAAATAATTTATAAATTTTGAGTTAAATAATAACTTTTTAAAGTTAACCGGTTAAAATGTAATTAAGTATAAATTATAAATACATTATAATAATTTTAAAAAATTTATGGCAATCCAGGTTCTGTAGGCTGTTGTCCCGCCCCTGCTTAAACTTGTTAGGGAACATTATATAGTGGTTGAATGATTCTAAAATGACTTACACAAGCAATATAAATTACTGATCCTCAACATGAACTACCACCCAGAACAAACGACTTGCCTTCACAAATTAATTTACACCTTGTCGTTTTGTCTATCCATTAGAGCAACAAACATTCCCACTCCAAGTTCCAGAAGAAATATCAGCCAACAAACATTCCCACTTCCCAACTATCCAGAAAACAATTCTAGACCTCTTAAACACAAAATGCAACATTTCCTGGCAACATCTGAAGCAGGTTCTTGCTGTGATATTAAAGAGTGGACAGTTTCATGACCATCATGTATCTGGAACTTTGGTGAAGGGCTATGCAAATACTCGTTTCAGCAACTTGGATTTGGCTTTAAAGGTCTTCATTTCTGTTCCTAGACCAAATGTATTTTTTTACAGAATGCTTTACTCGGAGGTTGCTTAGAGCATAATGAGTCATGAAAGGTCATATGTTTGTATTATAAAATGGTTGCTGCAAATTCTATGCCTAAAAGTTTGCGTATCCAACGGTGATCAAGGCTTATACCATTGCAGAAGCAGATAAAGAAGGGATGCAAATTCATGCCCACGTGGTAAAAAATGGACTTTGTGGAGACGTGCATATAGAAAGTTCTGGAATTCAGATGTATGCATCTTTTGGATGTGTTAATGAGGCAAGACAAATTCTTGATGATGGTTTTGATGTCATTTGTTGGAATGCTATGATTGATGGGTACTTGAAATACGGAAAGATTGAAGCTGCTGAAGAGTTGTTTAATTCTCTGAGCGGTAAAAATATTGGATCTTATAATGCAATGATGAGTGGTTTTGCTGGGTTTGGGAAGTTTGAAGAAGCAAGAAAGCTGTTTGATGAGACGAGTGATAAGGATGAAATGACTTGGAGTGCTATAATTGATGGTTATATCAAAACTTGGTATTATAAAGAAGCATTGGAAGTATTAATGAAATGCAAGGAGATAATATTAGGCCAACGAAATTTGTTCTCTCAAGTGTGCTATCTGCTTGTGCTTACTTGGGGCACTTGATCAGGGAAGATGAATTCATGCTTATGTAGAAAGAAATTCTATCTTTTTGGATGCATTATTAGGGACTGCTTTGATTGATATGTATGCGAAATGTGGGTGTCATGACAGCTTTTTGAGAACATGAAAGTAAGAAAGTTTTTGTTAAAAATTAAGATCTAATCACTAAAAAATAACCAAAAAAATTTGAAAAAATTTATTAAAACAATTCAAAAATAAAAGAAAAGAAAAATAAGAATGAATTTAACAGAAAATTTCTCTTTTTATTTTATTATTTTTTTAAACTTGAAAGTTATTTTTAATAGAAAATAAACGTCAATTTAAAATATTATAGTTACTAATTATTACTGCTACTAACAATTTTAATTATTTTTCAATCAAAAAAATAAATTAAATTATCTGTTCAATTAACTCATTTTCCTCTCAATTGTTTTTAACCCACCATCTCAACTAACAAAACTAACAAAATTTACTTAAATGATTTTAATTACATTCACAGTTTTCTCTTGAAATGTGATGATTGGTGGGCTTGTTGTGCATAGCTGAGCAGAGGATGCAATAGAACTTTTCTTCAAGATGCGAAAGGAAAAGATTAAACCAGATAGAATCACGTTTGCTTGTATGCTAAAAGCCTGTGCTCATGACGGAATGGTTGATGAAGGTGCAAGTGTTTTGAATTACATGAACAAAATGTATGGTATTGAGCCTGAAATGGAACATTATGGGTGTGTTGTAGGCCTTTTAGGAAGGGCTGGATTTTTATCTGAGTCAGAGAAATTCATAAATTCAATGCCAATGGAAACAAATGCAGCAGTTTGGGGTGCACTTTCAGGTGCTTGTAGGAAACATGGAAATGTTGAATTGGGTGAAAAAGTGGGGAATATTTTGCTGGAGATGGAGCCTGAACATAGCGGTCGTCATGCATTGCTATCAAACATATATGCAACAGATGGAAGATGGGAAGATGTTGCACAAGTTAGGAAGTTGATGAAAGAAAGAGGAATAAAGACAAATCAAGGAACTAGCATGATTGACTTGAATGGTGTTCTTCATGAATTCAAAATTGGAGATTGATCACACCCACAAGTTAAGAAAATTACTTGGTGTTGGAAAACATTATTGAGAAGGTGAAATGGAAGGCTATTGTCCAAATTCGTCCCAAGCTTTGTTTGATATTGATGAAGAAGAGAAGGAAACTGCATTTAAGTACCACGGTGAAAAACTTGCAATTGCACTCGGATTCATTAGCACAGATCCTGGAACAACCATCCGGATAGTAAAAAACTTGTGGGCATGTGAGGATTGCCATTCTGCTACCAAGCTTATTTCAAAAGTATACAAGAGGGAAATAATTGTAAGGGATCGTGTTCGCTACCATCATTTTAGAAACGGTAAATGTTCCTGCAGTGATTTTTGTGAGGTCCTGAGAACAGATAATTCGAAACTCACATAGTATATACCATTTCAATACTACAAATTTTCTGAGTTGTGTTGCTTACACATCCAAGTAGCAGATATTAAACTGGTGGCACAGCACTGCCGCACACTTTATTCATACTAGATGTATATTTCATGACATTTTGCATAACTGGTTAACAAGTTTTGTTAGGCTGTCTCATTGGTGTAAACATGGTTAGTTTCGGTAGATAATCCGGAATGAGTCCCATAACTTCCATAGTTGCTGTTTGCTTCATCTATGCTGTTGGCATTGCTTTCAGCCGTGTTGATGGTTTTGTCATTAATGTTGGTAGCAAAACAATCTAAGTTTCCACCATGTTGAGCATTAGATGTAGACAGACAATCAATTCTCACTTTTCACCTCAAACTTAAATATTCTGGCATCAGCTTGAAGATGCAATGATGCCAATCCAAGCACAAACACAGCAACAATTACTTTCTTCGTGATCGACCTGTATTTAAATCAATATCTCAGAAGAAAATAACAATATATGAAAGCAATTTCTACCTCAAATGAGACTAAACATGCCTTATCTTCTCTCTATTGAAGCTTGTTGATGCTGCTGGTTTCATTTCTTTCAAGTAGATTCAAGTAGAGATTTATAGGCTTACGTGCATATGTTTATCATGATCAGTGGGAAAATAATATTCAGACTAATATAGACACACTGAGATTACAAAAATGTAGTGGATCAATCACAGTCTTTTAGCCTTATAGGAAGGGCAATAACATCTGCGCTCTTTAGTGGCCATTACAGAAGTAATTACGGTAAAAGTAAGATATCAATGAAGCTTTTTCCAAAAATGGTACGAGGTTTAGACGGTGCTTTTCATGTTAATGGTTTGATTATGCCTGCATTGTAGGATTCAACAAGTAATGCTGCTAGTAGAATACAGTTTCCTTCACCAACTATATCATTGTAATTGCTTAATGACAGAACTATGATGTCATTAATAAGATTAATCATCCCGAGATTACCATGTATTTTGGTTGATGAAAGCATGCTTTGTATTACTTTTTTTTTTTTCCTTTTAAATAAGAGTATAATTTGTCTATTTATTTTAATAGGTGTCCAACCTTTTCCCTTTAAATAAGAATATAATTTGTACTGAACAGGTTCCTCACCCACGTACTTTTATATGGTTATGCTCAAAATTTAATATTACGGGGTAATTTAATCATTTGAAGTAGGAATCAGGAACTTGTTCAATACAAATGGACAAATTTATTTTTATTTTAAAATTATAAAATATAGGGACTTAGATGAGAATTACCCAAAAATGGTGTTAAACGCAACATGGGCTTTGTAGGACTACAATGAACTGAAATTTGGCCCATCCCATTAACAAGTGTGGTCACAAGGTGGATAATGTACCCACCCCACTAAACGCATTTCTCCACCACTAAAAGCCAACTTAATGTGACTCAAATGCCACTCCACCCAACATCCTGCCGTCATTCACCATTTCGAGTAACACCCGCTCAAACTGCATAACCATCCCCGGCAAAATCAGTTTCCGGTTATCGGTTTAACGACCAAATCGTAACCATGACACTGCTGACATCACCGCCAGCTTCATCCTTGTCTCGTCAAACAACAACCCTCTTCTTCTGCTCTTCTTCAAACTCAAAACTACTCAAACCCGGTTCTTTTTCGAACTCTTTGTTTCAATGCAGGGCGAAACGCACACTTTTTTCGCGGAAAATGGTGATGAGAGCGTGCGCGACGAAAGTGGAGCAGACAAGTGTGAATGTTTCGTCAGGAAGTAGTTCGTTGAGCGAGTGGGGGAAAGTTTCTGCTGTGTTGTTTGACATGGATGGAGTGTTGTGTAATAGCGAGGAGCCGTCTAGAAGAGCAGCTGTAGATGTTTTTGCTGAGATGGGCGTTGAAGTTACAGTGGAAGATTTTGTGCCTTTCATGGGAACTGGTAATGAAATTATTTCTATGGGTGTAAGTTATGTACGAATTTGCTCCTTGATTTTGATTGATTAGGTACTATTTGTTGTTAATGTTTATCTCTTATAAGATTAATTGTTTTTTATGGTTGTTGCTTTGGAGACCTTGTATTTTGATGACTGTGTGGTTCAATTTTATTTGTAGTTTTCGGTTAATTGAGATCCATTTTGATTTTTAAGTAAATTATGAAGTTGGTTTTGTTTTTATGAATGCGAAAATCAAAATGAGGTTCTTTGTTGGTATGTCTGAAACCCTATTTGTAATTCTGCAAAGAAAAAAATTTTATGTTAAGAGAACTATATGTTACTATTTACTACTGTATGTGTGGATGTGATGGATTTGGATTTCCCTTTTTATATGTAACCTTGGAAATTAAACCCCTAATTATTTACATTTCCTGTGCTAATGTACTAGGCGAAGCCAATTTCTTAGGCGGTGTAGCTTCTGTTAAGGGAGTTAAGGTATTCGATACTGAGACTGCAAAAAAGAGGTTCTTTGAGATATATCTGGATAAGGTGATTAATCTTCTTGTAACAAGGTAGCCGTACTGAAAGGTGCTGCTGGATCACCACCTTTTGAAGGACAGTGAATGTGTTTTTACGCTTTTTTTATTCATAACAAATAATGTAATTCTGTAAATTCATCAATCACCTTCAAAGTTTCTTTCACTTCTTGTAGTATGCAAAACCAAATTCTGGAATAGGATTTCCAGGTGCCTTGGACCTTATCAATCAGGTGCATAAGCAAATTATTCACAAGTGGCATAATTCTATATCTTGTTGCGGCATTTGAAGATTGTGTAATATAATGCTGATGTACAACAGTGTAAAAGCAAAGGCCTGAAAGTTGCTGTTGCATCTAGTGCTGATCGTATCAAGGTTGATGCAAATTTAGCTGCTGCTGGTTTACCTGTGTCAATGTAAGCTAATCTTATGGGGCATGCTAATCATTTTTACTGAACATAATCCAATATTATCTCAAACATCAGTTGTGGAAACTTGGTAACATTCTCAGGTTTATAAACTCACCTTTGTTCTTATTACATTGTTGGCCTCATTTCATCAGGTTTGATGCTATTGTGTCAGCAGATGCTTTTGAGAATTTAAAACCTGCTCCTGATATTTTCTTAGCCGCATCAAAGATCTTGAATGCTTCCACCAAGGAGGTATGTTGACATACTCTGCACTTCTATTTCCGTTACTTATATGAAGTTGCAAGGCTTTTATTATTTTTTTGGCCTGAAGAATGAATGACTGATAATAATAATGAGTAGAGCTGTATAGTTGTTGTTTTGCATTGACTTATCTTCAGCTGCATGTATTCTATTTTTCAATAACTTGTTTTCTACCGGAATGAAAATGGTTTTTCTTAGTAAGTGCAGCAGGAGTATAAGCAAATCATTCATTGCTACACTTGCAATGTGGCAGGCATTTAGATTAACTTTTGAAGTTAATACATGATCATGGAATGTTTCATAAAATTTTCCAAAAAACTGGGTTTTGTTTTATTGAAAATGGCTGGTGATTTATATTTATGAACAATTTTGTTTTATTTTATGAAAATAATCTGTAGCCATGTTTCCCAGTGTATTGTTGTTGAAGATGCACTAGCTGGAGTACTGGCTGCTAAAGCTGCGGGAATGAGGTATATGATCTAAAATGTGTTTCTGGTTTGGTTTTTTTAGAATCACAATAGTCAGTTATGTTTTTGAATTAAGGAAGAAATTTTGAAATCGGAGTTCCTTCTTGCTCTGCTTGCAGATGTATAGCTGTGACAACTACATTGTCAGAGGAGACTCTTAAAGAAGCAGCGAGTCCATCACTCATCAGAAAAGAGATAGGAAGCATCTTACTTGATGATATTCTCACTGGTGGCTCTGGTTCTTATCGTACGTAGTCATGAGAAATATGTGCAAACATTTTTGTGCACCAGTACCGTCAATAATGCAAAATGGCGAAGAAACACTGCAGCAATTCTTTTTGGAACTATGTTTATGGATGATATATATTTTCTTGTAATGCATGTATTTTGTATTGAAAAATTTTCTCCTGCATCCAGCGTTAACCTTTGTGCTCTGGCGGAAACTGTAATCTGGTATTAGAATTTAGTAAGATGGTTGGTCTAGAACTTACATTAGAACCTCCCATTGATGATAAATCTCCAATCATTTAATCGTGTTTGCGTATCGGATGCGGTGTGTGGTTAATAAAGAAAAGAAAAGAAAAATCTAATAAAAATCTATCATTGCAGATGAGAAGATACAGGAAACTGAGCTATTGCATGCTTCATCACAAAATTCATCGGCTGTGCCTGAATTAAAAAAAAAAAAAAAAAAAAAGATAATGGTGCTACTGACGACAAGAGTTCCTCAACTTGGGGGTAACACATGTTTTATATCTACAAAATTTTAGTAAAACCATTTTGACTATTTAATCCATTCTTGATCAAGTGACAACGTTAATTTTGGACTTCCTTACCTCATAACAAAAGTTTTCTATTCTTTTCTTCAAGAAATTCTTAAGTTTCAAATTTAACCAACCCAATGACATGTTGCTCTTTTCCTATGAGAATTGGTATCCTCTTCCTATTTTGCAATTCCTTTCCGAAAAAATACAGATTTAAGATTTATTCTCAACTTGCATCAATTAAATTCTTTAAATAGGTAGGTCGGTGTGGTTAAGATTCCAAGAATGAGGGGCTCAGCGTTTCAGCAAGAGAAAAAAGTGTAAAGGATTCATTCTTTTTCTAACTAAACAAACAGCGCCCTTTCTGCCAATTTTTGAGGTTGACGCCGCAGAATTAATTTATGGGCAGGTTCTCGGTGAGAGATACTGAGATAGGGAAGTTCGGGAGTTGCTCTTTCTTGTATATTCTGACATTTCAAACTATAAGGTATAGCTAACTTTATTGAAAGAATGGTGGATGATTAGATTCAGTTGAATATTAGCATTTTAACCCTTGAGTGACTTAAAAATATGTGAAACTACTGTGCTTTTACAGGCAATGCAATATTCATCTCCTAAAGCTATTTGGAATCTGTTATTTAGAGTGAACCGTCCATCTTTTAAGAGGATTGAAGGTATCAGTATATTTTGGATTATGCATCTTTATGCAGGTTGATGGTCATATTATTCCTTCCGGGGTCACATTAGCAAAAAGAATATAGACTGCTGCCTTTTATACATAATAGAAGAATCATCGTGATTAGACAGAATCCAGCAATTTGTGACCTAGAAATCTGATGTCGAAAACAGGTAAACTAAGATCCTTCTCAATTTGTTGACCCTGAAACACTTTTCCTTCTAATTGCTAACTGTCTCTCTCAAAATCTATTGCTTATTCTGTTTTAAATGTACGCTTCACTGCATTAGGAAAACTACTCATGTTGTACCAGAGTTTCCAACAAAACTTCATTGGCTGAATACATGGCCCCTTCAGTTTTGCAGTGTAAATTATTTAACTCAAACTTATAGATTGTCATGGACGTTCCAAACAAGTGTATCGAACCTTCCTGCCTTGGTCCAACCATATCAAAATAAAAGAAAACCGAAAGAAAATTTTTCCGGTAATTTGCACAAGCAATAAAACTCTGAGCTGCCAAGAGATGATGTCTTGCCTTGAGGCATTATTTTCATAGCCGATACAAACAATAGGCTTATTAGATATCTAGACATGAACAAGGAAGGAAGAGCCTTGCGACAGAACTAGAAGGAGAAGCCCAGATCAGTTGCAAGGTGTTTCTCTTTTTTGGTCTTATAATTCAAATTTGACGGCAAAAAGCGAACTCGTGAATTATTTTATTCATAATGATTCACGTTGTAGGTTTATTATTTTAGAAGATGAAGTATATCTATGCCAATCCCCCTTCTACTTAGGTCCCACTTCAAGAATAAGTACCAGACTCGACCCCAGCCGAAATTACACTAGCTTATCTGGTCAAGCCCAAAACTTCAACTAGCAGTTTACACCTGTACGTTGCTCCGTGACAGCAACATCTCCCAAGAGAAAAAAAAAAAAAAAAAAAGACACCTTGTAAGATCCCAATAAAGTTTGCTTGCTCAAACTTATATTATATGAATACTTTATCCAACGAATTACTCTACAATTTCTTATTTCATGGACAAGTAGGAAACCATACATTATACTGCCCACGTTGTTCTAGTAACCATGAATACTGCATTGCTGATAGATTCATATGGTGGAAACATGCCAACTTTCAGGAGCAAATAGGTGTCATCCAAGCTATTTGCTACACGATCTGTACAAATAAAACCTTGTTCTAAATATCAACAGTAGCTCTTATCAGGTGAATTAAGTCTCAGATTCAAGTATTCGAGCCCCACTGGCTACTTTTTCTCCAATTATTGATGTATCAAATTCACAAACTGTCACGGCTTCTGTGATCAGGCCCCTCAATTGCCTGCCTCACTTTTAGGTGCCAGCTCTTACTTTGCAATTCTTTAAATATTCAATTACCAACTTGTAGTCTATTTTATTAGGATGGTGATCGTGTTGACTGGGTTTAAGATAAACAAAGAATAGATTGCTAACCAAGTCACACATTCGATTTTCATTGGTTAAACCATTGTGATGATATGTGATGCTGATGTTGTTGTGTCAATTAAAAACATGAAACTTTGAATTATTGAACAGAATCAAAATCGTGAACAATCTTTAATCTAAATCATGTGAGTAGAATAGTATGCATTTAGTGAAAAAAATTGAAGATTGTAAAGTAGTAGTTGACTGCTTAAAACGCGTTAGTTCTACCAAATCTCTTGCTTATCTTGCGGGCAGCCAGCATCGTTTCCGTCTAGATGTTTATTCCATGCTTATCTTCCCCATCTCTGTCCATTTCTCGCATGAATATTTTGATTAAGTTTTAAGAATTTCGTGACAGTAAGGTTATTGGCATAACGACAACGAGAGAAGGTTTTTTTTTTTACGTCTTCAAGGAATTTTGTGATTCTTGGTATTTAGGTCAAAAACACAGAGAATACAGAAATTTTAGGTCCGTGACAGAAAATACAGGAAAAGAAAAATGGTGTTTGCTTGTCAAGTTCAAGAATTAGGAATAAGTGAAAAGAAGGAATCATAGTTTAAAACATAATATAAGATGAAAAAAATATATATATAAATCATAGTTTATTTGAAGATCCCATGTTGGGGAGCAATGAATCAACAGCAATAATTAAGTAGTTTGTCTCGTGTGATTGGCCATGGGTTGTAATTAAACATAATCTCATGACTAATCGCTTTCCATCAAGAAGGGAAATAATATCTTAATAAAAGGTAGCAAGCCAACCAGAAGAGATAAGAAAGAATAATAGTATTATTCAACGTTGAATGAGTCTTCTTCTTGGGAGTAAAATCTTGATAATTATTCTGACTGAGATAACTTTGAGTACATGTTGATCAAATTATATAATATTCTTTAATGTATAAATTTCAACCGGACAATCTAATCTATAATAATTCAGAGAAAAAAATCTATCAGAAGCAACAAAAACCTGTCCTTGTTAGATGTTGTGTCTTAAGATGACTTCAAATATTTGAGAAGCAATCTAGGAGTAGGAGGGGATAGATTTTAAAGAAACAGGGGCTGCATACAGGCAGTGAGTGAGAAACTCTTGTTTGGTGTGATTTTCTGGGAAATTTTGATTTGGAGAAAAAGAGAAAGAAAGAAAGAAAAAGTTGGGTGGCATTAAAGGCCACAAGTATTAGGTTTTTGGGTTTGGTGGTTGACTGATAAAGCGAATGCCATTGTGATTGTGGCATGGGTGTAAATACGGTGGAAACTGACACATCTTTGCCCACATTCAATCCTGTCTCATGCAAGGTGGTATCACCGTTACTATTACTGTTACTATTCTCGCTGCCGTGTCTTACATATTTATTGCCCCACTCTCTCTCCCTCTCCCTCTCGCCCAGCTCCTCTTTTATGCGCGCGCGCGCGCGCGCGTGTGTGTGTGTGTGTATATATACACACACACACACACACACCCAGAATTTTTATGAATTCTCCTCTTCGTCATACTTTCTTTGTTCACCCTCGCCCACATCACAAATCATTCGGTTCCACTTAACGACTCAATAAGGGGATGCCAACACAACACTCTTAACCAGTGAATAGTCTACGCGTTGTTAATTACTTAATTAATCGAATTAAAAAAAAAAAAAGGAGGGCCGGCCGCCCGCGCAAAAATAATACAAGACACCGGCCTTGCAAGACACGACAAGGAGACAACCGCTGTGACATGTTTTGTCTTCTGTTTTTGAAAAAAAAAAATTAATTAAAAATATTAATTATTCCAATATTCAATTTACAATACAAGGACTGTGGACTTTTGGTTAAAATCTCGGTGATCGTAATTAGTACACATAAAAGGGGAAGAAAAACATAGGATGATTTAATAACAAATGGAAATGGAGATGGCTCACCTGCCAGAGATAAATATAAATAAACAGTGGACGCGTGTTTCCCCGTGACTTTCATTTATAGGTCTCTCTCTGTCTCTCTTTCTCTCTCTCTCTCTTCTCTAAACATTTACAACATAAATAAGCCAACGAAACTTTCTCATTTTCACTTCCTAGACAACACCCGCCCCGCCTTCGTCTCCATGGACTCCTTTCTCTCCGGTTCTGACAACTCGCTCGATATCGAACAACCGAACCGGAAGAAGAGAAGAACACACCACCACGACCAACACTTGTCATCGAATCCTTCCGACCAACACCATCATCAACGATGGACAACCCAGACTGCGCAACGGATCTATTCATCTAAGCTTCTGCAAGCTATTCGCTACGTTCATCTGACCTCATCATCGGGCAAACGAGGGAAAGAAATCCGCCAAACTGCCGACAGAGTCTTGGCCGTTTCGGCCAAAGGCACCACTCGATGGAGTCGCGCGATTCTAGCGACCCCGCTCAGTTTGAGGCGTAAGAAAAGCCATGTTAAAGTGAAGGCGAACACCTCTAGCCGCCGTTTGAGAAGGAAGTTACCGGTTGTTGAGAAGAAATTGCGTGTTCTCGGCCGGTTGATTCCCGGTTGCCGGAAAGTAGAGTGCGCGAGTCTTCTAGAAGAAGCGAGTGATTATATAGCGGCTTTGGAGATGCAGGTCCATGCTATGACTGCTCTCACCGAGATTCTCGGCGGTCGATGATCGGCTCGGCTCCAATGTCAGCTCGTACTCGTAGAAGAAGTTAGACCATGGCTTTGTTTGTTCTGCCAGGTGTTATTAGTTTTTGAAGATTTTTATGTTTGTGCATTTTTATTGTTTGTATATTCCATGGCTTACTCTTTTGAGCTCCCTTTCTTATTTTTTTTAATTTGTTTATTGCTGATATTTTATTTATTTTGGCTTATGGAGATTAATTTATTAATTTAATTAAAAATAATATATATATATATATATATATATATATAATATGGGAGTGGGACTCCGTTTGTTCTAGTCGGGCAAACATAACAACTGCTATACGTGCAGTAAATAAGACTGGTGGTTGTAAGATTTATGACCTGTAAATGAGATTACTTATAATGCATGGCATGCCATGGGGTAAAAATTACTGTAATATTGTATAATTATAGAGTTATTTAACTTGAAATTTGAGTAAAAATATTTCGATGAATTTTGTGCTATAAATTCAACCGTCTGAGCTTTTGACATACGATTGTGATAAAATTTAAGGCGGTGATGGAAGAGAGAGATACTCTGACAAGAATGGATATTTGGGAGATACGAAATCGCGAATAATGAGTAAATGGTGGGGAAAGGATGGCCCACAGGCACAGAGGCCTAGGAAATTTGTGCATGGAGACGGAGCCAATTCCAACTTGGGTTGTGTTGTGGTGTTGCGTTGGCCAACTCACATGTGCTTCGTTTGCCCTACCACTGCAAATACAAAACACAAATTGCAAAATACAATTGCGATTACAGTTACAACTACAACACCGACCCCATAGCCCCACCCCACCTCCTCAATGTCTTGCATGTGACTATCAACTGTTTGTGAAAAAACACCAAGAGTACTTATGCGCACGTGCTTATTATGGTCTGAAGACAAGTTTTAGACCAACCCATCATTTCTCTACTCTTTCGTACGTGCGCGTGCGTGTATCTCTGTATGTGTGTATAAATATATATATTAAAAAAAATTTATTCATTAACATTAAATATTCATTCTCTTATTATTGTTATTATTATTGGACGACATACATTTCTTTGGTTTTTCTATTATAGACCCCACACGTGTGCTTCTGCAAACACCTAGCTGTCAAAATTATTTAGTGGCATCCCCGTCAAAGTTGTGTTTTTGTAGCCAAATATATATAACATCGGGTTCAATTAAGGACCACATGTGGTTTCTTTTTGTGGATTCCTTCCTTGGGCAACACAAATCTTAACTTTATTATTATTGTGTGTGCTTTCAATATTCAAATCATGCTTGTTGCATTTGCCTCTGCCTCAGCCTTTACCTCCCTCACATCCCATGCATCCATGTGCCTTCATTTAATAACCATCTCTTTTGCTTTCCCCCTTTTATCGGCTTAGTTACCACTTGTATCATCCACTCTTAACTACAATTGCTTGGCCTATTAATCCCCTTTTACTTGTTGATTGAAATATGCATACTATCCTTTATTCAAGTTTTGGCCCAGTTCAAATTAACTGGACGACTTTATGCCAACATCCATAGCATTTTCTTATCAAAATGGATATGATACCATTTTTTAAATTGATTTATTTGTGCTTGCAGAAAGTTCGGTGTGAACAATGCGTTCGAGTATGTTGGACCATAGATTTCGTGCCTATATACGTACAACAGGTTAAATATTTGTGCCAACAAAGGTCATTTGTGGTACGGACATGATAGTGACCTAAATTAACTTGTATTGCATGTGAGAGATATCCGTAGTCCTGAAACTTTGAAAAGTATAACGCTAATTTATCAATTTTATTATGAACGCGTGATTTTTGGAGTGTCTTACCAAATATATATATATATATATATATATGACTCGAGTACATATATTACTCGAAGAACTTCTAAGTGCTTCATATTGATGTTGTTCTTTGTATCTAACTCGTTGCATTTGGTCTTTTATGTTATTTGGTGTTTACTGATTCCTTTCCCTTGAAAGCATTTTCCGCTGTTTAAGCCCCCCATCTATCTCATCCCCCAAATTAAATTCCAATACTCAGTGGTGTATATTTCGAAGTCATCCATAAATATGGTATTACTATTTTTAGACAAATTTTTTTTCCTTTTTTGAAGAAATGAAATCTGTTGCCGACAAGGTGTGGCAATCGTAGTAAACCTCCAGTCCAGGAGCGGAGATGTTAAATTGTATTGTACAAAAAGTATTTGCTGTAAAATTCTAACACGTGTTCTGTCGCTCTCTTAGTGGTGCCTCGTTCTGACACATGGCTGCCTGCCAAGTGTCACCCCTTCCTTCACTTGCTTCCAAATTACCGTGTTTCTATTGTCTTCTGTCCATCGGCAGCATATTCTACTGCATTATTTTCACTTTCTTTTATCAAAATTCTGTTCACACGAGCGCGCACGCGCGTATGTATGGTGTGGGGTAGAATATAAACCAACCTGTAATTAGTAATTAATAAATACTTTGAATTAATAGTCTAAATGACTTTAAATAATGTTATTGGATTTAGGATTGAGTTGGGCTTTTGGTCTCTATCCCATGGCTAATTAAACGACTGACTAAGTTTGTTTTGAGACGACAAAGGAAAGGAATCTCCTTTTGAGTTGTCAAGAGTGCAAAGCGAGCTGAGCTCCCAACTCCAACAAAACTGGACAAACTGAAGGGGAGATTTAGGGTGGGAAGAAGACAAAATGGATGTACGTCAAAATAATAAAATATTCTATCAATCAACCTGTTATTTGTTTTTGGCAGTTTGCTTTGCTTTCCTTTGCCAACTATGTGTTTGTGTAAATGAAACTCGTGGCACCTGTTACTATCGCAGATGGATATGGACATGGACATGCTGTGGCGGTCTTCTTCATATCATAGATCTATGATTCCTCGTCTTTGTGACACACAAAGTTTGTTGGGTTTTGGGACCTCCCCAATACACTGGTACAAGTTGGAGGATGTGAGCCCATAACCATACCTACCTGGCCATTGGATTTATTCACAGCAAGGCCATTTGCTTGCTTGCCATCTCTCCTTACAGTTTCAGCTCATTCAAAATTTAGAGAATTGTTGGGCTCTGGATTTCGCATTAGGCACATCTAGTGCTTGGGCTGAAAATTTGGAAGCCCGTTACAGTGGCCACTGAGAATGCTGCATTTGATTCCTATTTATGCTTCAGCTTTTCTCAAATTATTAGACTAGGATTCTTACGTAACGATGGAATGAAGTACTGTGTGTGCATAAAATAAAAAATTAATAACAATATGAGATTAGAATTTATTTTATTTTGATATTCTTATCTAATAACTACCCATCATTATATTAACATTTCAATGAGGAGGGGAGAACATGAGAGAAAATTAATTGACATATTAATAAAAAGGCTTTCCAGTCTTCCACACAACTCTTTATCTTCAGACGGTGGTTCATTTTCTCCACAATCACATTATCTCACCTAAGCTTATCCCACACTAGTATATATAAGCACATGCCTGCATGCAGTAAAAGCTAAGACTACAATAAAGTGAAATTAAGGATGATACCAATTCATTTTCTATCAAAAATGGGAAAAATACGAAGTTGAAGAAATTCAAGGTGATAAACTCGAAGTTATTGTAATCGATCATCCTAATTTGATAGAAAGCCACGTCAATGAATTAAAGACGTTGATGTGAAGGAGACGTGTAGCCGGGCTCGACGTCAAATTCCGTCCAAGAAGCAGCAACAAAGCTGAAATGTTAATTCTTTGTGTAAGAAATCGTTGTTCAATCGTTCAAGTTGGGCATTTAGGCTTTTTTCCCGAGAGTCTGAAGAAGTTTGCTGCTGATGAAACTATATGTCTTGTGGGTATTGAAATGAATGCCAAAGTTAGAAGTATTGGTAGATGTAGTCTGCGATGTAAGACTGGAGTGGAATTGGGTATAAGTTCATTTGGGTGAGGAAAGTTGGGTAGAGAAATTGGAATTCATACTGCTGTGGATTCAGGATTAACTACTGGGTCAGCAGACTCAGCACCAGCCTGGAATGCAAGGGCATTTTCGAATGAGCAGATCAAGTTTACAATTCGTGAAGCTTTTACTTATTACCTAATTGGAAACCAGGCGTTGAGTCAGATTTGATGCCTTAACTTTGCCAAATCGTAATTGCAATGCATCGGTTAGGCTACCTTTGTTCTTAGAAGTGTGATATATACATACATACATACACACACACACACACACACACACATATATATATATATATATATGTACACGCGCTTAACTCCTTCTAATATGTTTCTCACCGCATGTGTATGTCTGTAATTATTCTTGTAGTTGAGTTTACTTCTTATATTAACATTATCATTGTCATTAAATTAGGGTAGTATTCTTCAATGAATCCTAGTTCGATCATTGACGAATGAGATAATAAATTCTTCCAAGTTAATGAAACCACCATATATCTAAATTTATTTTGGTGGATGATCTATACCTCACTCAAAAAGAAAGGATTGCTGCAGTGAGATATAATACATGCTCTCTTATCTAATTTGCAAGGAGAATGGCTGACAATATAGTGATCGTCCTGGCACAATAATTAAACTAGTCTGTTTTGCTTCATATAACATACAATCTTTCCTTGTACCACTGGATCTTTGTTGCAGGAATTCAAATAGCAAGTGCAAGATTATAAATCTTAAAAGAAGGAAAATCAAAACTTCCAAATATTCATCTCAAATTGTCCAGTAATCACATATTGCAGCAGGGTGACATCTCGGGATAAGACCTCCAAGCACTAGTTTCTTTCAAAATTATTCGGCTTTCACTGGTGCAACTCTTGGCCTCCACAGTCCCAGTCTATATTTGTGGGTGTATTTCAGTATCAGCTTCCTCTGCCAAGCCAAAGCACACAAGTTAAAACTTGTTACATGAAAGGAAGTTCAGAAGCAAAAATCATTACAGTTCCTTCCTTTCATCAAAAGGTTGAAACAACTATTAAGCACTTGATATGCAATGCTTCTCAAAAAATCAAATATATATTCAATTGTTTGACAAAAATTATGCCACCATTTCGTCTAATAGTAGAAAGGTAAATGCATAGCAAAAATTCAAGCTAACAATTATGAATGCTTCAATCTTTGTCCTCAATGCAACTACCCGTAACCTGGTAATTCATAAACCTAAGTGGGATGTAATAAATATCAAGCATTAACTCTTCAATTTGTAAAATCTCAAACAAGTTGGAAATACTTGAATGTTGATTCTGAGAAGAAAAAACATGAGCAAACCCATTCAGCACCATTATAGCTATAAATCCATGCATATGATTTATGGCAAGATTTTTTACTTCTTACAGGGCATCAAGCAGTAGCAGACTTGCAGCTGCAGAAATCTAATACATTATAAACCAGGGAGCCACAGAGAAGTACTAGTAATAATTGCAAGGAACACTATTATGCATCTTGTCCCCAACTCAACAAATTAAGCAAAAGATGAATTCACCTTGCCTTTCTCCGGACAAGCAACCAGACATATATATTGAAGTGAAAGGTCATCGAAAACAAGAATGCATACATGTTTACAAGGAATGCCAAGTTTCTTGAGCTTAAGAGTCCGCGTAATGAGCAATTTCTGAAAGTCGCCAATATCAGACTCCAACTTCAGCACATGGGTTTCCACCCCTTTCCCAATTCCATTCAGAAACTCTGGTATGCCAACCTTCACTGCAAGCACAACAATCTCTCTCTCAAAAACCCAATTTCAGATTTCTGAAAAATCATCAAACTCATCTTACTCTCTTCTTCAGTGTTCTGATTTCTAGTCAAACTTTAACAGCACAAGTTTTAAGAGTATAAGACCAAAAATTTTCTCTTCCTAATCTTTTGTTCTCCCAGGCAAGTAACACAAAGAAAAAAGTGCGTGCGCGCGCGCACACACACACACACTGTCTTAATTTTGTCTAGAACTGATATTGAGCTAATGGGTTATTTTTCTTCTTTTTTTTTTTTTTTCACACGCAGGGATAAAGAACCCTAAAATCCGATGTTATCCCAAAATTGCATTTTCTATCTCTTCCTTCGAATTTTCATAAAATGATAAATTTCTAAAACAACAACGAACAAAGAAAAGCCCACAGTTTTCTTTTCCCTTTTCTCATCTTTCTAAAGTTTCTCAGCAACCAACGAGGCCAAACTCGTTCTCGTACATCTATCGATAACTACCCCTTTAAAAACTCTCTCATTTCTACAAAACCAGAAACAGCATATGCCACCAGAAATCCAAAAGAAATAAAAAAAAAATTGAAAGGTTACCGATGTATGGATTTGGCGATTTGGAGGAGAAGAATCTAGAAAACCCAGATGCTGCTAGGAAAGAATACGCCCTTGTGTTGTTGATTATTTGCCTCCAAGCCATCTTCACTCACTCTTCGCTTCGAATGAAGCTAGGGTTTTGTGTTTAGGAATTTGGAGAGGAAGAAGACGGAAAGCTAAAGCTGGCCAACAGAACGCCGCCGTTTTTTTACCTTTCGAAATTTGTGCCAAAAAGAGTGCATAATTTTTGTACACATAAGATTTAAAGTTTAAAAAATAAAACTATTAAGAAATCAATAAATATGCATTTTTTTTTCATTTTATTTATTTATTTTACTTCTTTTTCCGTATCCTTATCTCTGTAAACTTAATTAGGTAAAATTTAAGTATTACAAGTAATCCAAATTCAAATTAAAAAATTAACTTAATATTTTTTAGTTAACTAATAAATTTTGAAGTCAAGATAATATCAAATTCTCAAACTTTAACTTTATATTAGATTACAATCATTGAAAATTTATATGATTACTATGATCCATAAATAACACCCTCTTCTGTGGAAAGAATGTCTCTTCAATCTCTTTCCATTGAAGAAAGTTGAATGTTTCTGAAGGGCAACCAATTTGGTAACTGAAAGTCACTGCTTCTTTCATTTCACTTACAGTTGTGTTTCAAGTTTTTTCATGGAGCACATATACAGAATTGGTGAATGATTCCGATGTTGAGCTCTTTCATTGTGTGCTTGATCATCTTCGTCACAAATGGTGGACCGCTCAAGCAGTTCAGTGATTTCAGCAATGCCAAAATCTTGGATTTCCTTTCTTAATTGCTAAATATAAGCTGGATGAATGTTCTTTTAGCACAAAAATTGTGATTGCTTTACAGAAACAATGGAAGTGTAACATCCATTCCAAATTACAGCGCAACAGAATGCTGAAAGTGCAAAAGATTCTGAATCTTAGCAGAATCACTTACACCTTATCTTCTAGATCATGCGCTCGTTCTGCCAAGATTCTTTACTTGTCTTTTCTTGATAAATGCATAGCCTGAAAGCTTAAGGCTTCAGCAATCTGTTTCTGCACATAATCGGCTACTTAGAAAGTTCAATTTTTCCACCACATGTGGCTGTCAATGATTTTGGTAACTTGTCGAGAATCTTTCCCGGGCAGTCTGACATCTGATTCATGAGGATGAATATCAGGTCAAAGCATTTGAATCCGCTAGGAGTTGTACCATAAAAAATGCTCACTTGAAAATTTATGGCAGTCGGTCCAATGTCAACATTCATCTCTGCAAATAAAGGACTGAATATTAGTAAATACGGTTCCCCGCAAGTAGTTCCAAATGAACACGAGTAAAGTGACAGGAGGTGTTGGCCTGAAAGCTAATCTTCCATCATGGAAAACCAAGGGTTTTGGATCCTTTTCCCTCGGAAGAAATTGCCAATTTGTTATCACAGCTTCGTTTACAAAGTAAACCACCAGCTTTTACAGTAAAAAAAAAAAAAAAAAAAATGATAAACCGAAATGCGACACTAACTTAAGCCACAAGAAAGTTGCCTTGCATTCAGAAAAAAGTTGCTGGTCAAGAGACTTGTTCATTCAAAGCAACGGCTTCTATTAAACCTACATAGTATCCGGGAAGTGTCTTCGATTCTCTACCTACAACATCGTCAAGTCCCAACTAATCTTTTAGATATCCTTCCACCATAACTCTAGGCAAATCAGGAACCCCAAAATAAAGTAGGCAAAATCTTCTTCACGTATATTGCATGATGTCCAGAGTTTAAAAGTTGAAGGAGACTTACAACTGAAAAGATTTGCATTATACGTGAAGAAGAAGAGTAGGACTAGGGCTCGAGATGACATTCCAATCTTTGAAATTGTAAAATATATAGTAGAACAGTCTGGGAAATTACTTCTAGATTCATCTACAAATCCGCTCATTAGCCCAATCTTAATGTGCCGATTCAAGTGCAGCATCATGTTCATTGTACCAATGCACATACATACATTCCCCGCTCTTTTATCATAGCACCCCTCTCCGTTAATATATTTTATAATTAATTATTAAATTACTCTTGTTTAATTTTAATAATTAAATAAATTAATATTTGGATATGGAATTGCTTCAATTAAAACTCTGAGTAAAAATACACTAAGAAAATAAAAATTTCATGTGAATATGATAAGATAATTGAAATTCAGAAAATAAAAACTAAGATAAATAAATAAAGACATAAATTTTATAATAAAATACTAGAATTTTTCCAGCTTTTTAGATTAAACGTAAGACGAAAACAAAAATGGGGAGTAATTTCCTGCATTGGTTGTCGGGAATCTTAGCCAACAACCTAGATATCTCCGCCACCACATCTGACATCAAATCCCGACAACGAGAACATAACTTTGTGGGAAATTGAAAGAGTTTTAACTTCATTTTGATTAGACAGTACAACCGCAGAAGAGGAAGAAAAAACAGAACATGGAGACGAGAGCAACAGACTCAACCGCCGTTACAACGCTCCATATCACGTCGTCCACGCTCAACTCCGGCCACGGAAGGTACCTGCGCGAGAAGACCCATCTCGACGACATCGTGAAGTACTGCGGCCACCGTAATATTGCTGACCTTCCAAACACCATGTGTTCCAACTTTCTCTGATATGGGTTGTTCTAGGTTTCTAGCAGGGGAGGGGAGGGGAGGAGTAATAAGGTTGGGTCGAGTGGATGCTATTTATCATGGGTTTGGTGGATGGGTCTAGTCTAGACAAGCGACATATCGTGGAAATTTTTGTACTTAAAGACGAAATTAGTTTGATTTTAAATTGTTGGCTTGGAGGGAAATTTTGAAATCTTTTGGCTTCGGAAAATTGGGATGATTGATTGGAATTAGTTGTACGGCACTGACATGTAACAGCAACATCGGACAGGACTTGCTACAAAACCATGTTAGTGATGTTGGGCCGGCAGATGTCGAGACCGGCTTGGCCCAACAAAATTAATTAAGACAAGCATATAATATTCCTATAATAATATTTTTTATTTTTATTTTTTATAATCAATATCTACAAACATCTACGAGCATACGGAGTGGAGGATTGGCTAAATCTAAGAAGATTTTTGCTGTTTTTGAAGAACATTTGTCAAAAGCAACTGTAATAATAATAGCATTAGTAATGGTGTTTCTTAAGATAATTAAATTAAGTAATGTTTAACAAGAATAAATAAACAACCGAGCTCGATAGATAACTTACTTAAGATCCAATTAAAGTTCATTCCCTTTCACCACCATTTTCATTCCATCTCCCCTTGCTTCCTTTCTCTCCATCTCTGTCGTTCAATTCAGCATTTCGTAGGGCAACCGAAAAAAGGGACATGTCGTTGAGGCCGAACATGCGGACGGAGGTGAGAAAGAAGGGATACAAAACGGGAGTCGACGCGGAGGAGGCGCGTCGGAGGAGAGAGGACAATCTGGTGGAGATCAGAAAGAATAAGAGAGAAGATAACTTGTTGAAGAAACGTCGTGAAGGTCTTTTGCTTCAGTCTCAGCAACTTCTCGATGCCTCACAAAACGCTTCGGCCGCCATTGAAAAGAAGGTTAATTTAATAAATAAATAAATAATGCTTGCTTTGCTCGATTTTTATTTTTTCCTTCTGGGTTTTGATTGCATTGATCTTTGCTCTGATGGGTATTTATGAAATCTTAATAAAGTTGTGATTTGATAGTTGGAGATTGCGGTAAATTAATAAAATAGGATAGGATACGATCGCTTTCATTTGGATGGAATTTTTAACATTGCAATGACCAGGTTTTGCGGTTTTTGCTTTTTAATTGATCGTTTTCGTTTATGATCTGCAAGGAATTAGAGTTTTGCAAGTCCTTCGATAGGATGTGTTTTTAAGTGAAATTGCTTTCTCCAATGCTCTTGAAAAAGGTTATATGGAAAATCACCTATCCGTCAAGTGGTTCTGTAAAAATGCTCTCAAAGCACTTTTGTGATCTCAAAAGTAATTTGTGTATCAGCTGGACTGTAAAATATATGCAAAAGTGCTTTTGCCACTTTGCAAAGCACCCCTTGATGCACTGTTATTTATGTTAGTTTGTTTCCTTATGGAAACTAAGAAATAGACATGGTTGATAAAGCTCACATATATTTTTCCTTTTTGGCTTCATATGAGTCCTGCTGAAATCTTTCAAGAGGTGCTAAGAAGATATTCTTCTTCTTCAATGTCAACAACCATCTGATGCTTTCTAGGTTCTTGTTGGCAAATGGTCATCTACGTAAATTTTCTGAATAGCAATGGATTGTTTTTACAATGATCTCCAGACCCTGCTACCTAAATCTCATGCTTTGATTTAATTGCAATTAGCTCGTGAACTTTATTATTTCATGCAGAAAAATGTCTATTTTTGAGATTTATCCCCAAAGTTGATTTCTGTTTTCTTTCTCTTGGTGGTATTTTATTCAGTAATTACAGGGTTCATATTTTACTTTTGAATATGGTGTTATCTAACAGTTGGAAAGTATTCCTTTGATGGTACAAGGAGTGTGGTCTGATGATCCTGCATCGCAGTTGGAGGCAACTACACAGTTCAGGAAGTTGTTATCAATTGGTATGAACATGATTACTCAGCCAACATATTGCCTTTTGAGAAACATTCCTTGTTACATTGTTGACTATCTGTTCTTTATCGTTGTGTAGAACGCAGCCCTCCAATTGATGAAGTAATTAAAGCTGGTGTTGTCCCTCGCTTTGTGGAGTTTCTTGGGAGGCATGATATGCCCCAGCTTCAAGTAGGACTGTTTCTGACCTTTCTCTTCCTGTTCATTCGAATTAATGTGTTTGAAGATATTGATTCGACATTATGACTAACTTTACAATTATGAGCAGTTTGAGGCTGCATGGGCATTGACCAATGTCGCATCAGGGACATCAGAACATACACGAGTTGTCATTGAGCATGGTGCGGTTCCCATGTTTGTGCAGCTCCTTAGCTCTGGCAGTGATGATGTCAGAGAGCAGGTTGATGCTTACCTCCTTTATTTGTAAATATTTTCTTATGCAGGAGCATTGTGACTAAAATTTAATTTCTAAATCTTTGTGAATTGTTTATATTTAATTGCTAGCGAATTTTGTAGAAGCCTTGTGATTTATTTGTTTTGAACAAAACCCAGATTTTATGGAAGTTTCTGAATAAAATATGCTGGACATAGATTTTTTAACCTATCCATTCAAATTTCTCCTGCTGAATTTTTCTATTTTCTTTTTTGTGGAGAATTGTTGAATTGAACTGTGGGAAATAACATCTTTGCATAACTATATGCTGTTCTTCGTCAGGCGGTATGGGCTTTGGGAAATGTTGCCGGTGACTCTCCTAACTGCAGGGATCTTGTTCTTGCTAATGGTGTGCTAATGCCATTACTAGCTCAGTTAAATGAACATTCAAAATTATCCATGCTGAGGAATGCTACTTGGACTTTATCGAACTTTTGTCGTGGGAAGCCACCAACACCATTTGATCAGGTGGGTTGAAGAGACATCTTTCATATATAACTAGTTTGCTATATTAACTCTGTAAACTTACTTGGCATGAGAGATCTTAATAATGAAGATGTTATCCTTGGTTTCTTTCAGGTGAAGCCCGCTTTGCCTGTTCTCCAGAAACTTGTCTGCTTGAATGACGAGGAAGTTTTAACAGATGCATGCTGGGCTCTCTCTTATCTTTCAGATGGTCCGAATGACAAAATTCAGGCTGTGATTGAAGCTGGTGCCTGTCCTCGTCTTGTGGAGCTTCTGACGTAAATTCTTATGTTCTCTACAAACTTCCTGAGCCCAGAGACGACCTTCACAGCATCATCTTTTATATGTTTTCATACCACTTGTCTTTTTCATGTCCTTTGGTGTTTTTGTATTTTGTTGTTTTGGTTTAATATGGTTGTTCAATCAGTTAAGTTGCTTCTAATTTAATATTTGTTTATGCCAGGCATCCATCACCTACAGTTCTCATACCTGCCCTTCGAGCAGTTGGAAATATTGTTACGGGAGACGATGCTCAGACTCAGGCACTTCCAGTATCTGTTTCTATTTATTAGGTGTCCATGATAGTTTTTGCTGCATACAAAATCATCATTGCCATTTTATTTAAGGATTACAAAGATCTTGATTAATTTCTATTGCTGTTGACTCTTTTTTCTATTCAATATATTAAAGAAACAGTGGTGTAACTGATTGTTATGAATCTGAATAAGTCAGATTTTACTGATTTGTACAAACATGGATTAAACAGTTATTAAACCTCTCTCTCGTGTATTAAAATGTGTTCTATCTTATTCTATTTCGTAGTAAATAACTCAGATTTGTGTTCCAGTTTGTAGTTGATAATGGAGTGCTCCCATGTCTTTATCAACTTCTTACACAAAATCACAAAAAAAGCATCAAGAAAGAAGCTTGTTGGACGATCTCAAATATTACGGCTGGCAATAGAGCTCAGATACAGGTTTATATTCATTCTGTCACTGTGTTCTGCATGAAGATTTGTCTTTATGTCCAAATATATGTGTGACCTCATGGAGTTGGTGTTATCAAATCATTTCTTCTGGATGCATATCTGATGTTAGATCATTATTACTGAGCACAAAATGATGGTTGATATTTATTGGTGGACTTCATGGCTGAAATATGTTTTGTATATTCATTACTAGCTATCTTATCATTTAAGGCTTCACTGTTGAGTTCCGATTGATGTTGTGCAGCGGGTGGAGAAGAATACCCATACAGTTCTTGTCTATATGTCAAGCCTCTTATGCATCGTCTTTGGAACTATGAACCATTCTAATTTTTTTAGAAAAAAAAAATATTTTTTAAGTTTTCATTAACATTCATGTTGTACAATTGTTTTTAATTCGGAATTCTCTTGAAATGTTTCGTGGTGAGAAAATGCTTAGGAATTAATAATATTTTTTCTTTTTTGCATGCATGGGGGTAAGGAGTGAAGTAAAGTATTTTTGGGGAATGTCTATGGTTCCAGTAGCTTGTAATACAATTGCTTGATTCCCAATTGAACCATTATTTTATTTGAATGTGACTTTTTCAAATCTATTTAATGTCCAGAGAATTTTAGTTAAAAACATTCATAATTATTAGTTATTAAACATTTGTTCAACAGGCTGTTATTGAGGCCAATATTATCCTTCCTCTTGTACACCTTCTTCAACATGCAGAGTTTGAAATCAAGAAGGAGGCTGCATGGGCTATCTCAAATGCCACATCTGGGGGATCTCATGAACAGATTCAGTATGTTTTTTATTTTTGGTAATTTCATTTAATGATATTCATGTGATAGAGTTCTGCTTTAGTGTATGAGACAGACATCTTATATTACCACATTATCGCAGATTCCTGGTGAGCCAAGGTTGCATCAAGCCACTCTGTGATCTTCTGGGTTGTCCAGATCCAAGGATTGTGACAGTGTGTCTTGAGGGGCTTGAGAACATCTTAAGGGTGGGTGAGGCCGACAAGGAAATGGGAATGAATGGCGGGATTAATCTTTATGCCCAAATGATTGATGAGTGTGATGGATTGGATAAGATTGAGAATCTGCAGACCCATGACAACAATGAGATTTATGAAAAAGCGGTGAAGATTTTGGAAAGATATTGGGCTGAGGAAGAAGAGGAAGAACAGAGTACCCAAGATGGTGTTGTTGGACAACAGCAGCAGGGGTTCAGATTTGGAACCAACCAGCCAAACATTCCACCTGGTGGCTTCAAATTTGGTTGAAGCAGTGGTTTGAGGATTTCTTTACTAGCTTCATAGGCATTGTTACTTCCTCATTGCAATGAGTTTTTATAATTTTCTATATTGCTTGCCGCCAAGGGTCAGGATTTTTGGTCTGGCACGTAGGCTTTTTCTTTTTCTTTTATCTTTTTCTTTTCATTTTAACGCTTAAATTTGCAATTTTCAACTTGATTTGTATTTTCCAGATTCATAGGAAAAAATTTACATTTGTGATTTTCTTAATCTGTAATTTGGCATTTTGCTTACATTCTACTTGTAATGCTGAGAGAATCTTAGAAGATAAGCTTTTCCTTGATTTTTATGTACTCTGTTTCAATGGTAACCGAGAATCAAAGCTGTGGGAAATGCCTTGAAAATGAACATGCTTTCCTTGTTATTATATGAACAAAATCAAATTTTGCACAAATTAGTTATTAACTATACTGAAATTTGGATTTGAACGGAAAAAATCCAGGCATGTTTGGCTCAAAGCCTGAAACTGGAAAATTGGAATTATGGACACAAGCCTTGCCAATCTAAAAATGGAAAAGAGAACCAAAAATTGAAAAAATGAACGAGAAAGCAGAATAACCATGGTATTATTAGCTGCAAAATTGAATCAACACTACACAGAAGAACACCGCAAATATGTAGATGTAACTTTAGGGCATCGCTTGGCACTCAAAAACCACCACCACGTCTGACAACAACCAGAATCAAGACCAACCAAAAAATCACAACAACGTCTGATCACAATCAGAATCAAGACCAATACGGTGTATTACTGTACTACAAGTACGTAAAGATTGCCGATCTTAACTCACTCTCTACCCTCTACGACTCTTACTGCAACTCACCCGGTCTCCTCGGCGGAATTCGATTCGCACTCGACGGCGTCAATTATTACTTTATTGTTTCTGGGTGTGTTACGCATTGATTCTTGGTTGTTTTGATCAGGTTGGAGGAAAGTTATCGTCTTTGGAATCCCACATTGCTGCAGTCAAGTTCATTTGTTTATTTGAAGGAACTGATTTCAAGCTTGCATCTTCACATTATCCTTTGGATGACAAGGTTGCTCATGAATGTGCCTTCACTTCTCTCTCTGTTCGGATTGTCAAGGTTACCGCTTTTTCATTGTTTCTGTATGGTTTTTACAAGGTTTAAAAGATGTTTTGGATTGGAAGTAATGGGAATGATTCTTTGTTTGTTGCCAGGAATTGGTTATTTTTAGTTATTATCCTTTGTTGAACCCACCTGACATTTTAAATGCTGGATGGCATTTTTCTGCTGCTGCGTTCCATTCTGTTCTTCAGAGTGCTGGTTAGTAGCTTTTTGCATCTCTTTATTAGATAGCTTGTTATGGAGAGGAAATGATTAAGTTTTGAAATGGGGTTTATTGCTGATTGATTCTGTTTACGGGAATCCAGGGCAACTTCAAGTTGGAGAAAGTGCAAATGGTGATAAGAAACTGGTTGTGTTGGATGCAAGGAATTTGCATGAAACGAGAATCGAGAAGTTCCTCGCACCAAGTGTGGAAACATTGGACCCCGGCATCAGACAGCATAGTGATCTGCCCACATGGATGGATAGTCATTCTGAACAGTTACAAGGGAAACATGTTCTCATGTTAGTGCTCCTCAGCAACTTATTGTTTTTTGGATTTCCAGGTTTTGAATTCTTGTGTTTGAGGATTAGAATTCAAAAGTGATCCAGTTAGCCTAGCTGTCAATCAGATGGTTGCTCTTTATTAAAACTTGTCGAATTTTGTTACAGGTACTGCACTGTAGGAATCCGGTGTGAGATGGTGTCATCCTATGTTAGGTCAAAAGGTGCTGGCTTTGAGAATGTGTTTCAGGTGAGCTACTTAGCCGGAAAACATATCTTTATCTCCTATTTGACTCTTAAATTACATAGGAAGTTGCCTTTACTATATTGCAGTAAGGTTCATATTTCTTGATGAGGAATAAGCAAGATGATGATATCTTGGTCATGTGGGCTTTGTTGTAGTTATTTGGAACAATTTCCAGATGGCGGTTTTTTCAAAGGAAAGAATTTTGTTTTCGGTCACAGGTATGATCTCTCACACATTGTGAAAAAAGATGTTAGTATTTTCTTATCATGTCTCTGGATATATGTGGGATTAACAATTTGGAACCACTTTTTCCTTGAAATTGTTTGTGGCCCAGTTGGTGCAATATGGAATTATTTGGTGATTGACAATTTATTCAACAGAAGAAATAAGTCAAAGAGTAGTCTCTGGTGAATATGACATGGTTGTCTATCTTTTCCTATTGTTTGTTGTAGAATTTCAGTTGGGAGCTCAGATGCAGGTAATATGGGCAGGCAGGTAGCTGCCTTATTTATGATTCGTCCTTCTATGATTATTCTTCACGCTGCTGATGCACTCACCATAGAAAGCTTGTTTTGGTCTGCGATAGTTGCCGGGTATGTGTTGATTATAATCCTTTTATCATTATATATTTCAGGTATTGCCAACTTAAACTTATCGTGTTAATTTGGTCTTCATTAAGATTTCTCTTACCAATTTCTGAGGCTCTCTGCTGATGAAGTGAGATCGATCATATAATTCTCTTTATTTTTATTTTTCCATGATCAGAAAAATATGTTCTCCCCTCATTTTCCTTATTTCTGTGAACAATCTATCGGTTGCTTCTTTCGTTATCTGTATTATCCGTGTTCTGGCTTAAAAATTCTGTTATGGTCCAGCAGATGGAGGCAGGCCTGCATGTTTGTGAGCTATACCAGGAGCACGATAAGGGTGCTGCTTCAATTTCATCCATTGAAGATGACAAAATGAAATTATCACCACCATAAATTGAGCTCGAAAATGTTTCCCCAGATTCCACTCTCTCACCTCAGATACCTTGGAGGCACGGTAGGTCTGTATTCTATATGACTATATAAACTTTGCTTTCAGATGGACCAAGGATAACCAAGGAATAAAGCTCTGCAGGATTCTTGTCAGTTGTAGTTGCTATTACTGCTTCCTTCGGCAAAGTTGTCATTAAGACTGTCAATATGACAGTTTTACAATATTCTGGATATCTGTTGTTTGCTCACTTTGAACACCCAAAAATTAGTATCATTAGGGCAGAATTCATTGTAGAGCTTAAGAGCATCAATAATTTATCTTTTGAGTACTGATTTCCAATCCATTGGTCATCTGAAAACTTGAGAGTTGAATATTGAGAGTAGATCACTAACATCCTTTTCCATCCCTACTATGTTATTAGTTCTATGCTGCAGGCACTGTGGGCCCAAGAAAACTGAGAACCTTGTGCTTGCATGGGTTTGGCAGAATGCTTCCAGTTTTAAAGGAAGAACCGCATCCATAGCCAAGAAGCTTAAAAAGATTGCTGAACTTGCTTTTGTTGATGCGCCCCATGGGGTTGCTATTTATTTAACAATCTAATGGTGGATCATCTCCATTGCAAATTTGTCCTCCCCCACCCCAGAGAATTGCAAGAGGAAGTTTGCATGGTTGGTGGCACCTGATTTTAGTGGAAGGAATGAAACTGATTTGAAAATGGCAGATGTTCCCGTTTGACCCTCACCAATACCAGCGGCAAACTGATGGGTTTGATGTATCATTGGCATACTTGAAGACAGTAATCTCACAGGAAGGACCATTTGACGGGATCTTGGGCTTTGTGCAGGGAGCAGCCAAGGCTGCTTCAGTATGTGCACAACAAGAGAGACTAAAGGGTGAAATTGATGTCAGATTTGCGATTCTATGCTCAGCGTTTTGCCCTTCAGCAAGGTTTGAACATAGATTGATAAATTGCTCTTCTCTTCATATAATGGAACTTAATTCCTATTAGACCAGCTCAAAACGCTGAGAAATCTATTTTGGCAAACGGCAACATCTCACATTGTTTTCTCCGAAAATTGGGCTTATAATTGTGCTGTATTTTTGGATGAATATTTCTGGATGTTAGTAGGTAATTCATGTTTGGTATTGATAGATAATATTTCTTTTCTTCTTGGATAAGCCCACTGCATTTGAAGGCACATCCTTTCGAGGGTTGATTATCAGCAAAGTTTGAATATGAATGTAAAATGCGAGGTGCCCAGATAATGATCTACATGTTTTCCTTTCAAATGGTTGCTATCAAAGAAGTTTTTTAAATTGTATACTTTATTTTTTAACTTCATGTAGGCTTTTATGATGTTGGTGAAATAAGATGTAGAATTATAATTCAATTTAAACCTCAAAATATATATTTTGTCTTGCAAACTTTTCGGATGATCAATGATTGTTATTCATTTCTTACCAGATTTAATTGTGTTGGTGGTGGTGGCCCCAATGCTGCTGTTATACATTATTCTCGGACTGATCAGAAGGTAAGTTTAGTTATCAAAAGCTGGTTCCTGGTTTCATCCTCACTGAAAATTTACTTTATGATGATCCTACATCTGTAACTATCATAGCCACATTTTGCAGATTGACAATGGGGATCTTGATTTAATGGTCATCGGATGTCAGTTGCATGGTTATGTCAGTAATGTTACTCGTACCTGGCCCACATGTGGTAGCTTTACTTGTTTACAAGTACTCACTGTTTCATGTTGTCTAACTATCTAATCTTTGACAAAAGCTACAATGGTTTTTATGTGCACCATCTTTTCCATTAAATTTCAGAACATCTGAAATGCTGCTTCAAAAGTCTGCTCCCGGCATATATTGAATTCTTTTCCCCACATATGATAATTGAACTCATCTTGTTTTTCTTTTAACACTTCATTCCTTTGTCTTTCCCTTTGCTTGTCAATTCCTTAGTGATTGAATGTGGCATATTTTTGCTATTGCTGAGCTTTGGGACCTTTGAATGGAAGATCATTGTTCCTAGCAAACCAATAAAAGAAGGGGCCATTGTTCCAACCATTAGCCAGATTGCATGAAGAGGTTTAGTGGTAACCATTTATATTTTTAGGGAAAAGAAATTACGTCCTCAGATGTACATGCTCTTTTCCTGTTTTCTGGCCATAAATCTATTTGACAATTATTGTGATTCATTGGATCCTTTCCCATTCTTGGGTCCATAGCTATTGTTTTAACAGCTTTAAGTTTAGTTTCTTCAATTTTTGATTATTTAGTGATATTGCTGTTATTTTGTCTAGTGCTCTAAGCTGCAATGAAAGAGCCTTACTGTGCTGATGTCTATTTTTCAGGAAGAGCTTTGCGATCTCATACTTCAAACAAACAAGGAATGTCTGAAGCTCTGCAAACTGGGCACCAGCCTTCTTCAAATCCACAACCATTCAGTCTCAAATTAAGAACTTAAAATTTTAGTTTCTCTAGTTTTTCTTTGGCAGGTCGTGTCAAAAATTGACACTTCTAATATAGACCATAACTTCAATCGTTACTAGTTAAATATAACATCTACCATTCATCAAGGTTTTGAAGTTCCGTCGAAACACATTGATATATATTTCTTGTAAATCTTGGTTGTTGTAATAGTTAACTAGCTGCACCATCTATGGGAGACATCTTACGTCCTTGGTGGCAGCATAAAATTAAGCTTTGCATACTCTCGTGGAAACAGGTCAATTTCAACTTCTTTTTCCGATGGTTGAAACAGGTCCTTACAGGCTCACTACCGAAAGAACTCAAACACCTGGAGTCCCTGCTAAATAATTTCAGCTACGGAATGGCAACGGCGAGCCACGGCAAAGCCAATGCTGCAACCAGTTGAACACTGCCTTGAAATTTTGAGTTAAAGAGCCAAGAAATCACCTCCAATGATACATCTTCCCGAATAGATTGGTTTCAAGTGGAGGCCGGAATATTACTTTGGTATCCTATATCTTGCGTAAATTTTGACCTTCCAAATTCCAATTCATTCCTGTTATTGCCAAAGAGATATTGGATATAAATTGTAATCCATGTATTGTTATCCCAATTTGCTTACGTTTCGAGTCATTCTACGCTTTAGGTAATCGATATAGGTTTTTGTAATCAATAGGTCAGATCTAAATAAAGGCTCTGCAGCCGACTTAATTAGGTTATCTACTTGTGTCCTTTTTTAAGTTGAAAACTATTAACGAGGTTTGGTAAGCTATTACTACATCACCACCTGCTACCGAACTGGAATGAATGGTGATGGTCAAATCTTTTGTGACAATTCATGTATGGGCTTATGTGGTTGCCAAATTCCAAATATCCCAGAACTGTTCCTTCCCATTTCTGATAAGGCTACCCACTGTTCCTTTGCCCCCTACCCTGATTATTAAAGCAGCCAAATTAGGATTCTGCATGGTTCAAGACTCAAGAGGGTCCCCTTCTTCTCCCACCAAAAAGGGTAGGGATAGGTACATTTACATTTCAAAAAATGTGCTAGAAACTTGATGAATGTGACATCCAATACCACATTATTTGGGATAAGAATGTGAAATAATACACCTTGTCTTTTGAGATAAAAGTTTGAGTTAGTAGATATATAGTTTATTGCAAGCTAAATCCATTGATGATGGTGGGTACTTTGCTACAAAACTTTCGGTATTAATTCAATAAGTAAAAAAATAAAATGAAAATGCAATGCGGATGTTCACCATAGTTTTGGACAGATGTCAACAAATAACAACCCAATAAATAGGATTGAAACGTGTTAGTTTTTCATAGGTGGCTTCTTCCAACGAACCGTTTTCCCTTTAATTCTGCCATAAATTTCCACCTGCATCATTAATACAACACTCCCGTTACCCACTTGATACAACGATACCCTTTCTGTTTAACTAATTTGCATGTTCCAATTAAACCAACCTAACCAAGCCAATTTCATAGTGGCATTTTCACAGATTTATCTACATTTCAAGGGCAATTTAGTAGCTTGATTGATATATATATGATCACTTAAACCTCTCAATTATCTCGCGTTCCTCTCATCGGAATACAGAAAAGCAGAAGTATTTGCTTGAAACAAAAATGTCTCTAGTGACAGAAGAGATCAAAGCCAAGGCAGAGGTATACCATGGAGATGCAATTTGTCAGGAGAAGTCAAAGTTTTTGCTCAAGGAAGTTGGTTTGCCTAATGGGCTTTTGCCTTTGCATGATATTGAAGAATGTGGGTATGTGAAAGAAACAGGTTTTGTATGGCTGAAGCAGAAAAAAAGCATAACCCACAAGTTTGAGAAGATTGGGAAGCTTGTGACTTATGCAACTGAAGTGACAGCTGTTGTTGAGCCAAATAAGATCAAGAAACTCACTGGAGTAAAAACCAAAGAACTTTTGGTTTGGATTTCGTTGAGTGATATTTATGTTGATGATCCACCAACTGGTAAGATCACTTTCAAGACTCCTGCAGGGTTATCAAGGTCTTTTCCTGTTTCTGCTTTTGAGATTCAAGAGGAAACCAAAGATGTCAACGAGAAGAAAGATGTTCGTGGATCAGCTGTGGGAGTCAAGGAAATATAAAGTTTTAATTAAGAGAAAACGGGAAAAAATGTTTTATCTTATCGCTTGTATGGTTGATGCTTTATTATCTGTTAGTTTCTCTCCTTGTGTCTATAACATGTACTGTCCTTTCCTAGAGTTATTTAATAAAATGAACTTAAAATATCCTCAAGTGTTTCTATGTTTTTAGATCTGTGTGGGTTAGTTACAGTTTTCGAAAATTTGTTTTACCCGAAGGAAAGAGAGTAATTTTCACTAGTGTACTGATTTTTCATCTGAAAGCTCACAGAAGCAGAATACAACTGGGGTTAGTGTCTTCAATCTGAAATTTTTGTGGAGATAAATAGTCAAAAAGTTTTCGATTGGCTCTTTCAATGAATTTTTTGATTTTCGAATCATTTCCTCTTGAACTTTCAGTAGTTGTCCTGCCTAAGGCATTTAATCATGGACACATATCTCTTAATTGACAGCAATTGCGAGTCATTATTACATGAACTCTTTACAATGTACGTTGCTAAAGTAAATGCTATTTTGCTCGAGTGTCTTTATCAGACAATTATCAATACGTTGCAGATTTGAAGCCACAGAAGTAGGATGAATTAATTTCGAACAACATTCTAAGCCTGCAATTACACAACTAATGTCACAAGCCACTAAAAACATTACAAGCAGCGGAGACGCTATTCTCATAAGCAGAAAGTGAATTGAAACAGTTAATCCCACTGATTTCGCATCATCCTATAACCTACCCAGAGATTTACATCATAAGCTGTACTTGTGTGTTGAGAAATGCTTCATGAAAATTCAGGTTTTTATTCACAAAGTGCCTGATATTGGGATAACAAGGAAACCACCAAGTGTGCCGCAGCCAGTTAGGCCACAATGCAGGGGGCATTCCAACTAATCCTATCACCATAGAGACAAAATTTGATTCTCTCTTTATATCTCTCCATCTCCAGCAATCACAACTTCAGACCCTGACAGATTTCACACATAGCTAAAGTAAGAAAAAGGTTATCAGAACAAATTATTAGCACCAATGTCAGAAACTGAGCCATGGAAGAAAAAGAAAGGTGTGCAGTAATCATGTAAAATAACAACTTTCTACAAGCCTTCTTGGGAAGTATTCATGATAGACAATCTTGCAAATTTGCAGTTATTTTTCCCTTCTAAATTGATATATTTTTTTCATTTTTCTGCTCCTATTTGATGGATGAATTCTGGCAGACATTTAATAGAAATTTAGGAATTTGATTGACTGGTAAAAGTGAATGCAACAGAATTTAGCATGTCCAAACATATTTACCTGAAAATATTATCTAGATAGACTAGTAGAAAGCTTTTTCACCAAATGGTTGGCACCATCAGTGAAGGAAGAAGCCTTGCACACAGTGGACCGGGTTTTACAATTTAATCAAACGAATCATACACAGCATCAAATATTAATGACAAATATCATGAAGAAAACATTAAAAGTATAAAAGTCATACCTGGGAAGCTACCATCCATTTGCCATCAATCCAGTCCTGATGTATCCTTAAATCAGAGTGCTCAAACTGTATTTCCTCATTGGTGGACTTAAAGTAGACAATGTACCTTGAGTTGCTAAGAACCTTTGAAATCATGCCCACCCACCAACCATCGTTATACAAGGCATCAACCTCATCAAGCTTACTGAAACTATCAACCATGTAAGTGTCTGGTGGAGAAGGTCTTATGTGCATAAAATCAATCTCTTCTTTCAAAAACTCTTTGTCATCTTCTGTTCTCAAGCTCTGGTACTCAACAAGATACTTGTCCTTCCCTGATGGTTCAACAATAGTTGCGGCAAACCAAGCACCTTGAAAACCTTCTTCATCGCTGCTAACCTCAACTAATGCCCCCTTACTAAATTGCTCATCAGTCATAACTTTTTCAGGCTTCTCTGCATTAGCATTAGTTGGCACCCTCTGCAGAGCAAGATTTGAAAGCAGCAAATAAACTAATCAAGACACCCAAACATATAACCCACTAGCAATTAACTATTGCAAAGAAAATATATTAAGCTGCAGAACCTTTGTGGAAGACCACTTCCCATGTTTAATACACCAAATCAATAGATTATCATGAAACACACAAAATATATCAGTTATCACAAAAGTCAGATCACCCGGCACAAGTACGTGACTAAAAGCTGTAAAAAGGTTGCTTCAGAAAATGTAGAAAAATTGACTTTATTCTATAAGAAGTCGATCACCATTCCTTCTCAGTAGAATTAAATATTTGAAGACTAATTACTCTAACGTCAAATATTAAGTTTCTAATCCTGAAACCAAAGGCACAGGACATGGTTTTCTCAAAGCTAAAGGCCAATAACTAGTGATCTAACCATCTAAAACCACTCAATCAATGGGATCTCTTTTCTTTATCATTGAAGCCAATAAAAGACAATATAAATCTTAAGCATCTCACACTCCATAAATTGCAGGCCAATATTGGGTTCAAACTCCTCATCTTTCATACTCACACTACAAAGCTTGACCAAGAAAGTTTTCCACCTTATCTATCTAACTTTTACATGCCATTACTTAAAGAACCCAAGGGTTACCGACTTCGTATTCCTTTCATTAAGTATGTTAATCGGGGCTTATTCAGTAATGATGCAGGCCAGGCAAATTCATACCGGAAGCAAAAACCAGTCTGTTCATGCAATGGCTGCTTCCAACAACCATTACATTTTCTTTATACCCAAAGATCCCCGGGCAAGTGCACTAAATTTGCAAATTTGGATTATTATTAAGCCCACCGCCTTACAATATATCATCCATTCTCAAAAAACCACCAAATTACGATCCAAAACTCAACAATCCAACATGCATACTACAGCCTAACAAACATGAATTCAACAGCAACTACAGCAAAAGAAGCTGACCTCACTCTCAGTCTCTTCTTCTGAAGGAGGTTTCCACTCGCCAGCAATCCACTCTCTGTGCAGCCTTAAGTCCTCCTTGGCAAACTTGATCTGCTCTTTGGAATTCCTAAAATACACAGCAAATTTACCATCTTTAACCTCAGTTATAACTCCTTCCCACCACCCATCATTATAAAACGCATCCACTTCTTCACCAAACTTGAACTCTCTCTCCTTCTCTCTCGGAGCCAACGGCCGCAGCTGTTCAAAACCGATAGTTTCTCTCAAGTGTTTGGTCCCGGATTCGTCCGCAAATAAATGAGTGTATTCAACCAAGTACTTTGTAGGATTTTTTGACGATGCCCGACGAACTACAGTGCCAGTGAACCATGACCCGCGAAATCCGACGTCGTTGGAGGAGATTTCGACCGGCGTGCCTGCTTTGAACGCCGTAACCGAGCTGTCGCTCGTGGGTTTTGGTCTGGGTTTGGCTTTGGGCTTTCGAGGCATTACTGTCTCGTTAGGGTTTAGTTTTGGCGGGAGAGGGAGAAACAATTGGGTTGCTTACAGTAGAAGATACATGATGCGACTTTATTTATTTAGTCTTTTTTTATGCATATCGTATCTATTCATAGGGGCCTTTTTTTTAAATTACTTTTTAATTACTGGAGAAATAAATAAATAAAAAATTATGACTTCCCTGGCAAACGAGTTTGCTATGCTTGCAAGCTTCGTCTTTATTCATTGCCTCTATGACTATTGCAAAAAAATTGATCCATTTGTCTTCAACCATCAAATGTTCCGTGAATGTAAAACCAATCTTCAAACCAACCATAAACCTCTCCATTTTGGAGACCCATTTGCAGAAATGTCAAAACCTCAAACAATTCACTCAAATTCTCTCTCAAATGATTATCACAGGCTTCATTACAGACACCTTTGCTGCAAGTAGACTGCTTAGGTTCTCCACCGACTTACTACCCTTGATTGACATCAGTTACTCTTCTAAAATCTTCAATTTCATCGATAACCCAAATGCATTCATTTATAACACCATGATGAGATCTTATGTTCAGAGAAACTCTCCACAACAAGCTCTGTGTTTGTACAAATTGATGTTGAATAACAATGTGGGTGTTGATAATTACACTTACCCACTTCTAGTTCAAGCTAGCGCATTGCGGTTATCTGTTTTTGAAGGGATGTTGATTCATGATCATGTTTTTAAAATGGGTTTTGATTCTGATGTGTATGTGAATAATACGTTAATTAACATGTATGCTGTTTGTGGGAATTTGAGTGATGCCCGTAAACTCTTTGATGAAAGTCCTGTTTTGGATTTGGTTTCATGGAATTCGATCTTGGCAGGCTATGTTAATGTGGGAAATGTAGAGGAGGCAAAGCTTATTTATAATAGAATGCCGGAAAGGAACATCATTGCTTCGAATTCCATGATTGTATTGTTTGGAAGGAAAGGTAAGGTGACTGAGGCCTATAGGTTTTTCAATGAAATGCCTAAGAAAGATTTGGTTTCTTGGAGTGCGCTGATTTCTTGTTATGAGCAGAATGAGATGTATGAGGAGGCTTTGATTATGTTTATGAAAATGATCGATCATAGAGTTATTGTGGACGAGGTTGTGGTGGTTAGCGTTCTTTCCGCTTGTGCCCATTTAACAGTTTTCAAGACAGGGATATTGATCCATGCTTTGGCTGTGAAGATTGGCATTGAATCTTATGTAAATCTTCAAAATGCGTTAATTCACATGTATTCAAGATGCGGGGAAATAATATCAGCTGAAAAGCTGTTTGATGCAGGTTATGGGTTGGACTTGATATCTTGGAACTCGATGATATCTGGGTACTTGAAATGCGGCTCAGTTGAAAAAGCGAGGGCTTTATTTGATATCATGACTGAGAAGGATGTTGTCTCTTGGGGTGCGATGATATCAGGATACACTCAACATGACCGATTCTCTGACGCTTTGGGGTTGTTCATGGAGATGCAGCTTCGTGGAATTAGGCCTGATGAGACCACTTTGGTGAGTGTCATCTCAGCTTGCACTCACTTGGCTGCTCTTGACCAAGGCAAGTGGATTCATGCCTATATAAGGATGAATGGACTAAAGATAAATATCATTCTTGGTACAACTCTTATAGACATGTATATGAAACTTGGTTGTGTGGAAAATGCATTGGAGGTTTTTCAAGGGATGGAGGAAATGGGGGTTTCTACTTGGAACGCTCTAATTTTTGGCTTCGCAATGAATGGCTTGGCGGACAAGTCTCTTAAAATGTTTACAGAGATGAAGAAATGTGGTATGGTGCCTAATGAAATAACCTTTATGGGGGTTCTTGCGGCTTGTCGACACATGGGATTGGTAGATGAAGGGCACCGACATTTTAATTCTATGGTTCAAGAACACAGAATTGAACCAAATATTAAGCATTATGGATGCATGGTCGATCTTCTTGGCCGTGCTGGTATGCTCAAAGAAGCCGAGAAACTCGTTGAAAGCATGCCTATGTCACCAGATGTTGCTACCTGGGGTGCCTTGCTTGCTGCCAGTAAAAAACACTATGATCATCAGATGGGGGAGAGAGTTGGAAGAAAACTCGTGGAGCTTCAGCCTTATCATGATGGGTTCCATGTATTACTGTCAAATATACATGCTTCAAGAGGTAATTGGGATGATGTTCTCGAGGTTAGGGGGATGATGGTGCAGCGTGGGGTGATAAAGATCCCAGGCTGTAGCATGATTGAAGCAAATGGAACAGTTCATGAGTTCCTGGCAGGAGATAGATCACATCTGCACATAAATGAGATTGAAAATATGTTAGACGAAATGGCTAAAAGATTGAAGATCGATGGTTATGCACCAGATACACGTGAAGTTGCACTTGACATTGATGAAGAAGAGAAAGAAACTATTCTATTTAGACACAGTGAGAAGCTCGCAATTGCCTTCGGCCTTATCACTATAAGTCCACCAACCCCGATAAGGATAATGAAGAATCTGCGAATATGTAATGATTGTCACACTGCTGCAAAGTTCATTTCCAGAGCTTTTGATCGCGAGATTGTGGTGAGGGACCGTCATCGTTTTCACCACTTTAAGCAAGGTTATTGTTCTTGCATGGATTACTGGTAGTAGATGATCATACTCTAAGACAGTTGTGCCATAGTACAGAGAATATGGGAGGTAAGACCATCAATTAGGGATGATTTTGATGGACTATTTTGATGGACAATTACAGCTGATGTACTTAAATGTGCGATAACATTAAAAAGAGAAACAAATGTGCTTTCAGTGTTCATTTTAACTATCTTACATGACGTCATAAAAAAGTTGCACCCTGAATCAGTAGCATGCAAAGATGCATTTAACATCATACTTGATGTACACTGAAGTCATGAGTTCATTGACAAATAATCCCTAATGATTCAACCAGTAGCCAACGAAACAAAATAGCATCTTCTTTCCTATTGACTCTCAAAGATCCGCACGTGCCGGCCACCTCACAGGTCCAAGAATCTTCTTTCGTTGGCTGTCGCTTTGTCGACTATTTAGCATTTTTCTTTTCGTATCTTTTGTGTACATAATAAATCCCAGATGCCATGGCTGGTTGTTTCATGTTGCAAATTTGCACATAGATCATCTTGTAGAAATTCATTGGTGTTACTTTCTGATGAGTTCAGTTCTCTTATTTCTTTGTCTATGCTGTATTCTGTAATAACTAGCAAGAGTTCAGTTCCGTGCTTGTAATTGTATAGTGGGATTTTTCTATTTTCTAATGATACTTGGAATACTCCCGGCAGAGGTGTAAAGCAATTTATTGCTCTCTATTTGTAACTTGTAATTATAATTAAGAAAATGACCGCTCCTTATGTGCATGTTTGTTTGTTTATTCTGACAACGCAATGCAAATCTATTTTTTCCGGTCAATGTTCGTCCTACAACTTATAATAGATCTCAATGAATTACAAATAAAAAAAAAAAGGTTTTACAGCCACAATTATGCTTTTGCCAATGTACATTTGTTGTCGAATGCATTTTTGTTGCAGTTTAAAGACAATGTACATTTGTACCCTTTAATGCAAGTTATCTTCCATGTTAGCCAACATAATGTTAACGTGGAGAAACAAAAACGTCTGAAATTCTTCCTCATCCATCGACAGTCACAGTTGAGTTCTTCTCAGCTATTCAGCTTCGGCTTCTTCTCAAGTTCCATCTTCAATATCACATATCAGGCAATTTATGCCAGGCACATAGCCTGCTTCCTTCATATGCCTGATCAACAAATCCAAGACTTTGTAGACATACCGTGTATGACAGCCCATCTTCTCACCTACAACAAAACTACAAACATGGTTCCTGACTTCAATCCAGCTCCTCCCAGCCTCTTTCTTGCTCCCCATTCCTCGCATAATCTTTCTTAAATTTGCAAACTCCCCCCATTTACCTTCAGCTGCATAAATATTTGACAGTGTCAGATAGGTGCCCATCATATTAGGCCTCAAATCCAATACTCTCCATGCTGCCAATTCACCCAAATTTGGAAGCTTGTGTGCTTTACAAGCACTCAGTAGTGCTCCCCAAATGGACTCATCAGGCTTGAATGGCATACTTTCTATCAGTTCATATGCTTCTTTGACTCTCCCAGCACGGCCTAGCAAATCCACAACACAGCCATATATCTGCTGATTCGGATTCATATTATAATCACCCATCATTGATTCAAAATACCTCAAGCCTTCGTCCACAAGTCCAGCATGGCTACAAGCGCTCAGAACTGCCATAAAAACAATCTTATCAGGTCTAACACCAGATTTAACCATCTCATCAAACAACTCAACAGCCTCTTTTCCATATCCATGTGCCCCGTATCCAATCATCATTGATGTCCAAGTTACCAAATCTCTATCAGACATTTCACTAAAAAGTTTCTGGGAGTCAGATATGTTACCACACTTGGCATACATATCAATAAGGGCATTAGCTAAAGCCAAGTTTCCATCAAGGCCTCGGCGAACAATTCCAGCATGAACCTGTTGTCCACAATTCAAAACTGCCAAATTAGCACATGCAGCCATAACACTAGTAAATGTGAAGGAATTTGGACTAAATCCTTCTGACTCCATCTTTGAAAATAGACTAAGCGATTCAATCGAATCTGATCTTTCATATCCAGCTATTAACGTGTTCCACGTTGTCAGATCTTTTTCGGTCATCTCATGAAAGGATTGGTTTGCCTCCAATAAACAGCCAAACCTGCAATACATATCCAGTATAGAATTCATTACCGGAAGATTGGATCCAAACCCATGTTTAGTCACTGCTGCATGCATTAGCTTGCCAAAAACAACCAAGCCAGTGGAAGCACAAGCTCTAACTGCAATTGAAAAGCTATATGGGTTCATTTCTACTTCCTCCTGTTTGCCATAAAACACAACAACATTAAATCTATAATGCATCTACTGCATAAATTCAACAGGCAACTATGTAAAGTAAAGATTTACGTCTTTATTACAAGAAGCTTACTTCACAGGACTCAATACGCTATTACTGTTACAAAAAGAAAAGAAAGATTTTATGCATCTTTCAACATGTTCAGAGAAATATTATTATAACTGTTTCAACTACTTACCAATAGCATTTGTCTGTACACTCGAAGTCCACCGTAGCCATCACCTCTATGAGTGTAGCCAGTGATCAAGGTAGTCCATGATACAGCATTCTTCGCTTTCATATCCTTAAAGACCACGCATGCACTATCCATGCTAACACAACACGTAGCATACACGTCCATGAGTGAATTATCAACATACATAGACCCTTCCAAGCCTTTCTTTTTTGCCAACCCATGAACCAAAGCCCCATGCAAAAGGCACTTCATGCCCTTGCAAGCTTTTAGCACGCTCGATAAAGTAAACGCATTCGGGTTTTCTTCATTTCTCATCATTTCTACGAACATGATCCATGCTTTAGTGTGATAATGCAAAGACGTGTACCCAGCAATCATGGCCGTCCATGTAACTACGTCTCTTTGGGGCATTTCATCGAACAAAGTACGTGCTTCTTTGACAAGGCCTTTTTCAAAATACGACTTTATGAGATTTGTGGCTAAAATGGAAGGCCTCTTTGGAATTAAAGGTGGGTTCGACTGGAAAGAGGATATCTGAATCGATTGAAGAGAATTTATTATTATCTGTGGGATTATATTTTTAGGGGAGTGAAAACTGGCGGCGGATGATAGCAGTTTTTTAGCTCTCATGGAAAGAAGCACTTCTGGCGGGAGTAACTATGCACAAAATGAGAGACAAAGTTTAGACAAATAGTTATCGATGCTATTTCATTTCTTTTCTCATACCTTGTCCGAAGTTGTCCCATGCATGAATCCGCATTTTTATAACTAGATTTACATGGTCCACGATTCAATTAATAAAATTTCCTGAAATAACTTCAAAATTTTGAAGCCGGCTCTCCTTAGAATCAGAAAAAAAGTTACTTGATGGAAGTTTGTGCTATAATGGAGATTTTTTAAGACAAAAATGCGAACCTTGCGAAAAGGCAACTCAAACAGATTTTGGAAGTCTCATTACTATCAGTAAGTTTGAAAGACAAGATGTGAAAATCTTTCAAACCATACAACCAATTCCACACTAAATTTGAATGGCAATGTGTTATAATATAAAAATAAATGTGAATTATACGCCCACTATTGAACAATATATCCATACAGATGATCATGGGAAATCCATTATATTGTCCTGGCGCTCCCTCTACACTAGTCATTTCCAACCCTTCATCGATCACTGTACAGTGATTAAAAAAAATGATGTATGTTACAATTTGAGTCTGGAGTATCGTCCTTTATCAAACTTATTGCTACTCTGCTCGAAATTTGAGCGGCTGTACAGTACAGAGGGGCTCTCGCCTTAAGACACTGTCTTGTTACACAAGAATCTGAGATTTTGCAGCACCACGTGAGCATTTCTTTCGCCCACTCTTGCTAAGTGCACAAACACAGATCTCGAGAAGCTCGTAATCCTCCTCCCAGAACAACAAGGAAGCCATTTCCGGATTGTCCACAAGCATTTTTGATGTCAGGAATCCAGCAATAGTCCATGTCTGAAAAAGTCGGGATTGTTTACCAATAAATTTCCCTGTACGTGTGTCGTAGTATTCGGGCCAACGGTCAACTAAAAGCCTCTTTTCAGCCATGGCAACTGCCTTCTTGGCTAATTCTGATCTTCCCATCTTGATGCATGCCAATGTGAACTGAAAATGAGATAATCATGTTAGAAAGAAAGCCTCAGTTCAAAAAATTGAGCTCAAAAGCAACCGAAAACACCTGCAATACCCATGTCCGAGGATATTCAAACTGAAAATCCTCCGTAGGCATTACATCTATTTCTAAAAATTGCATATGATCAGAGCAATTATCCTGCCTCATCTTCTTTATTACTGTACCTAGTTTTGATATCATTATGTCATTGTCTCTGGATAGAAATTGGCAAGCTTAACAAATGAACCAATAAACTGACACCTTTCCATGCTCAATTACATAGTGATTCCATAAGGAAGGGGAAAAAAAAAAGAGTGAACATGGCAACCAATTGTACAAGGACGGGCAGTACAACAGCCAATCTATAATAGATTACATATGAACTGAGCATTCCTTGAAAGCCAAATTAATAATTGTCAATAGTATCCAATCTTACCTGCCACAAGAGTGTTGGCCAAGATCCGCCATTATGATATGACCAAGGGCTACATGGATCCATCAAGAGAAAAAGGAAAAATAAATAAGTGTTTGCAAAATTTTGAGTGAAAATAAGACCGTTAGCTATAGGTATAATCTCAGAGGGCGAACTTACGTGTTCTTTGGATCACTGCCAGTGATTATACGCCAGTCTTCACCCTCCAAAGAAGGGTAACATATCTTCAGAGGCATATGCCCCACAAGATCATCCCATTTGGCTTCAATAAGATTTAAGATAGCTTCATTTTGTCTTGGAGTACCTAAAGAAGAAACAATGGACCAGAGGTTTCCAAGAGTGAAGAACCTAAAATCCATGTGAGCTGGTTGCAGATTGCCAATCAGATATCCACCTTCCTCCGGTATCCAATCCATTAGCCACGAGGGAATCTGTTCAGGATAAATGTTGAACTTATTAATTGCATCCATTGAGTATTCTTCTGTTTTGTATCTATATATCTCATTGATCTTCTTCATGTCCACCCAATAATATTCTCTGATGTGGAATGACAGGGCACTGAGTCTATTGTTTATAGCTCGAACCAAATTATTGGATCCATCATTTACTGCAAGCATTTCTCGGGAGCATCGCAGAGCCGTATAAAACAAGGCCTGCAAAATTATATCAGTAAGGTCAACTGATTGCATAGGTAATTTCAAACAAGGATAATATAACATCAATAATTTTCAAAAAGTAGCCACACCAGATAACGAACAAGAGAAACAAAGAAAAAAAATAAAAATTGTTACGTGCTTATTCTCGTTCACTTCACAAATGTTAAAAGTTAAGAAATATGTACACCTTGTAAGTTAAATTAATTGAAGCAACAAATTAGAAAAAGTATTCTTCTATTACTTGATCGTGAAAACATGAAACCCTGGGACCAGTTAATAAGCAACACATAAGAAACAAAGCAATTTAAACTCACTTGGATCTCGAGTGGGTGACCATGTATACCCATCCGTCGATCTATCATGCAGGAACCATCAGTAACTAGCAGAGAAGGAAACATATCGAAACCATCAGCTAAACACAAGTTCATAATCAATTTTATGCCCATCTGAACGTCCACTCGTTCTTGTAATGCATAGTCACCAGTGATCTTTCCATATGCCCTCAACAGAATAATCCACCACAAACCTATCAGATAAGTATAAAAACCAACAAACTCAAGAGTCAATTGATGCTATAACCAAACTGAAAATCGAGGAAGAAATTACAAAAACACACGGCTAAGAACATTGTCAGTGTAACATCTTTACTAAAAATATAAAAATTAAAAATCACATATCATCAGCATGGCCATAAAGATGTAATGTACTAACCAGAATCAACGGGAGCAACACGGCCAATCGCCGATTCACCAAAATCTGGATCTAGAACTTCTTCAAACTTATTGCTATCCAGAGGCACACTTCTAACTTTAAAACTAGCAGGCATCAGTCCCTGCCCTGGGCTGTAGCAGTCCACCGTTTTCTCCCAACTCTACCATGAGAAAATAATTGTAAGTTCAAATATATCAGAGAATATATGGTTAGGTGTCAGTAGACGCTTGATTGATATAAATAGATAACCAACTCCACAACTGAGGATCAGAGAAGAAGAAAGCTTAATAACATGGCAAACTGAAAATAAGACCAATTATGACAGTGACAACAAACCGTCCTCCTTTCTCACCCCCAACACCCCACAAATCATAAGGCCAAAAAAGCTTGTAGAATTTAATTTCCGGTGGAAATGTAAAGCATTTGTTACAAATAAGTATAACAAAGATGGTAAACATGCAGCCATACTAAGTGCATAAATACTGGCACTAAAACTATTCTAAATTCCAAGGGAGGGAAAAATCATCCATTTAATACTGTATCATCGATCAGAACCAAGGCTTCCAAAGACGTTTTGACAGTAGAAATTAATCGCTTATGAGACATTAAAAACCACATAAACGGTGACATGAATTTTCCCTTCGGTAGAAATTTGGCAAGTTTGCATCAAACAATTAGCTATCACCAAAATCATCAATTTGTCATCCAAAAATGATATTGTCTCTTAAGACTTTATATCAGACATATCCTAATCAAAATGCAACGCTTAACATCATACAAAGGCATTCATAATCGGTTATCCATAATTCAAAATCAAACAAAAGTAACGTACAACAACATAAAATTGCAATAAAAATTCAAACAAAAAAATAGCAAATTGTAATCAAATAAAAGTAATCAATTGAAATATTAATTATTACCTGCAATTGCAAGGTATGAAGGAGGAAACTCCTGACAATCTCTCCTTCTCCTTTGAGCAAGAAAGCCAAAGCTGAGGGCACAAAATCACGAATGAACACTTGATCATAATTCAAAGGTAGCTTATCGCCAGCATCATTAGCTGCCACAGTCCCTATGGGACTCCCACAGTACGTCACAACAGCATCTTGCAACAATTTCCATGCCTCCTTTTCTATATCAGTCTCTTTTTTCCTCGGATTTTCAACCTTTAATCCACTAACTCCCTCTAAATCGTCTTCATGAACTCTTTCGTCCTTGCCAACTTCAATGATTGGTTCTTGCTCTCCCACAATGTCGTCATCCTCATCAATTCTTTCAACTAAAGGCTTAACATTTAGACCATTCTGCACGTAAATTCTCTCGAAGTTTGCATCATTCACACGTGTCTCGATAGAGGTTGAAAAGTTTGCAACTTTTGATGCTACACTAGAAGCTGAAACACAAAGACCATTACTTTTTGTCAAAACAACATTAAAAGGCCTCGAAATAACCCTGGCTTGGCCAAAACTGGGCATAAGAACGGGAGATGACTTCTGGGTACTTTCCAATATGCGATGCGAGCCCGAGATCTTAAAAGGGTATGCTTGGATTAGATTGCGTCGATCAAAACTGTGGCCAAAAGTTGATGAATTGTTGGATGAATTACGGTGATTGTGGTGTTTGATAAGTCCGAAGGCAGAAAATGAAACACTTCGACGAGCGATTACAAACCTACCAGAAAGCTTCATTGTAGACTTGCCCAGAAGATTGACGATATTCATAACAACAAATGAAGCGTTCAATTGACCGACAAAACAAAAAAAAAAAAAAATCAAAAAAAGGTTAAGTTTGAACACAAAAAGTATGAATCTTTATGAATACAATACAAGTATGTTAATCATAAAAGCATTTGAAGAGATAATTAAAGAACTTGCATAAGTAGAAAGAGAAAGATTAGATTGGCGAACTGAGATAAGGATTCGATAGAAAGTAAACGGTGTCCCAAATTTTGGAAAAAGGTGAGGGAAAATGGTTGCAATAGGAAGAGGTGGTTTTATAAAGAGGCATTCATGTGATGTGTTTTAAGGCAAAAATATTATTTATTTCTTTTTTAATTATTATTTTTCTTTTTATTTAAATTTTTTTAATAAAAGAATTAGAATATTAAGATAAATTTAGTAATTCAAATATTTTTTAAATAAATTAAATAAAAATTTATATTATATTTAATACAGTATTCAATTATATTATTTATTATATATATTATTATAATATATAAATATATTATATTATATATAATATATAATATTATATTTGATTAAAAAATTTATAATAAAAATATAAAATAATTTACAATATTTTTATTAATAAAATAATTTATTTTAATATTTATTATTATTTATATTCTATTATAATATAATATAATATGATTTTAATATATAATATTATATTATTTTAATATATTACATTATTGTTATTGAAAAATTAATAAAAATTGAAGTACAGGNATAAAAGAATTAGAATATTAAGATAAATTTAGTAATTCAAATATTTTTTAAATAAATTAAATAAAAATTTATATTATATTTAATACAGTATTCAATTATATTATTTATTATATATATTATTATAATATATAAATATATTATATTATATATAATATATAATATTATATTTGATTAAAAAATTTATAATAAAAATATAAAATAATTTACAATATTTTTATTAATAAAATAATTTATTTTAATATTTATTATTATTTATATTCTATTATAATATAATATAATATGATTTTAATATATAATATTATATTATTTTAATATATTACATTATTGTTATTGAAAAATTAATAAAAATTGAAGTACAGGGTGACCTGTGGGTGGCGATGGCTCAAGTCTGACATTCAAACATGTCATTGAGGTTTAAAATAGGATATTAAGATTGGGAATTTTTTTTTTTAAATCATCACCACGCAAATAGAAATGAAACCAAGTTCATTCAATTCCTTTTTGAGCTTTAGGCATGTCAAAATTACAAATCAATCCTGCTAAATATAGGCCATTAATGACTTCATGATTTCATTGAATCCAACAAGGAATTTTACAATTACTACATTTCACCCACAGAAAAAGAAAGAAAAGGCAAACAGACAACTTTAATCGAAGATTTTGTTATATCTTTGATCATGATACATTGAAAAAGCAAACATTTTTTTTAGTTTCAAAAGTTTTTTTGCTATAAAATTTAAGGAGTTATAATTATTCAATTGAGATTTAATTTGTTTTATATTGAATGTTTTAAATTTTTTTTAATATTAAAATTTAAAATTTTAAAATTTTTATAATTACACAAGATTTAAATTTTTTATTAATAGCAGAAATATTACATACATGTTTATTAGTTTAAGACCAAATACGTGATTCATTTATAGTTGGTTGGTGTTCTAAGCTTCAACAGATGGTGATTTTAATTATAGAGTTTGTCTATTTTTCGCATAAACCAATGATCCTTTTACCCTTTTAAGTAGTCTATCAAAGATTTTCATGAACAGAAAATAAAAAGATTTTATTATGCTATAAATGGGAAGTTTCATTGTAGGATGGCTCTGTTGTGGCTCCAGGTTTTTTTTTGAGATCTGCGGCTGCCATATGAAAGTGGAACTGTGAAGAATCTGATAGTGGTGGTGACGTGCAAGGAAGATTTCCATCCATTACTTTTTTTTTACCCGCATCTGAATGTACCACTAAAAATTATGGTTCTCTTTCACCATTCACATCTAGCCACGTTTCATCACTTTTTGTGAAGTTTTTGGATCTTGTTCATTTCATTACAATAATGTCAAAATATATGCGTACAAAAATAGCATTACTGCCACGTTGAAAAGTACAAGAAAATTGGGAAAAAACATCAATCATAAATATTAGTTCTTATCTACAATCTACGGGGACAGCATTCTTTGTCAATCAACATTGGCATGGAAAATTGGTTGCAGCAAAATCACAGCCAAGTGTTGTAAACAAGCACATGATTTTTGAGAATGGAACAAAAAGCCTGTTGCTTGTTCAACAGTGGACAATATTAGAGGGAGGTACACCGTACATGCATGTTTTGTAAGTGGGTTGAGCGGGTGAGAATTCAAATTCTCAACACAAAGACCGAAACTTTCTTTCTTCTAGCAAAGCTTGTCAATTTTTGAGTTATCTATTTAATTTCATTTTGGTTCATTGCACGTCAGTTTGAGAGTGTCAAGGCTAACTCATCATTTTATCTTAATCCCGCAACTGCTAACTCTGTCCCTCTTGTCCGAATCTCCTTAGCCCACTTGCGTTGACAGGTTGGTTTGATGATGTGATGCAAGTGCAAATGAGAGGCTATGAACCTAGCCCAAAAAGTGAAGTGCGTCATTTTCTTATCCAAACTTCTAAGAAAAGAAAATTTTGGGCTGATGTGTAAAAACTAATGTCTACCAAAACTCCAAACATCTAACACGAGCAAAAGCAGAATCAGCATGGCAAGGTTAGTGATGATACAGAAGCAAACAAACCCTTATTCCTCTATCCTTACTTCTTCCCTCGCAGACTTCAATGGCGCCAGACTCCATTCCCAAATCCACAGGCAGCAGACTCCACAGCCAAAAGTAGCTGCTTTTCATGTTACAGCTACAAGTGAAAAGAGGCCGTCAAAATTTCATGTGGAAGAGAGTCATCAGCTATTACCCATCACTTTTTCTCTTCGCAATTTTTTGTCAGCTCGTCTAGTTTATGATAAGATAAGAATTGAATTCAAGATTTTACTTTTCTTGCAATATATGGTGTAAATTTGACACTGCGTTCTATTGCAACGGATATTAATCCCATTTCCAGAGGAACGAAGCTAGGATTAAGTTGAAATATTTGAAATTGGGGTGTGTGCGTGTGCGCGCGTGCACGTGTGTGTATTTGCGCGCACACTCACATTTAGTTGAAATATTTGAATACACCCACCAACGCACCCCAATATTCTTTCTACATCCTCAAGGGTTGCAGATGATGGTAAGCTCTATTATCAAGTTGAGGTAAGCTATTTCTGGTGTTAGAATATTGGCAAGTTAGAAGTTCCCTTTAACTTTTTGTGTTGAAATTGCTTGCTATCAGGTTAACAACAATGAGCTAGCAGTGATGCCACGAGATCGAAGTATTAATTTAGAATGGGAGCGGCGATATCTGTCTGGTCTTGTAGTTGAAAACAAAGGGTTATATGAGTTGAGATTACAAACACCAGAAAATGTTTTTGTACAAGAGGAGATTGATCTTCGCGAAGTTATAGGTTCCTTCAGAGTAAATAAGGTGCCTGCTTGATTGTTTTAGCTATATACCATGAGGTTTTCTCCTACTTTTTGGAATTCAAGGCTCAGCTTATTGATCTTTGTAATGCATGCTCCTGTAATTCTGATAGTTTTTACATTCTTTGGCGGATATTATCAATATAATCCTTCTTTTCTTCCTGTTGCATCTTCAAGATAAACGGTACATATCACATTGTCGAACTACTCGTTTGATGTTGAAGAAAAAAGCCAACTATACTCCTTCCAGGAATTGTCAAAATTCATGAATTACAGCAGCTCTTAGCAAACGCTGAATTATCATACACAACAAAATCTCTTCCAGTAGCACAAAAATTTGAAATTAATCGTGATACAAACAATGGCATCCTGGCCTCACTTCATATTCATAGCTTGTGTGAGAACTCGAAAACCTTTGTAAAGACGATTAGGTACATTCTTCAGATACAATTTATCAATTTGCAGACCAGAGAGGGCTACACCCGTAATCGTAAAACCTAACTGATGTGGGAAATACGTGAAGGCACTCCACCTCTGTCTCAAGCACCATTGTTCCAGTCAATGAAGGGGCTTTATCTTTTGGAATTCTTCCAATCGACCAAGTGCACGTCTGCACACAAACAACAACAATAAACAATCAAATTCAACCATTTTTCATCAACTTAAAGATTTCGATTTGGCTCTTATATTTTGACTACCAATTTTCAATACGGAGACATATTGAGATTCTGTAAAAACAAATGTTATGATTTTCCGAACAAAGAGACATGCAGATGTATCCCAATAATTCAGTAGAACTACCTGATTGGAAAGAAATGTTCAGCGTTCCATGATTTGAAGTCAGATCAGTAGATACAATGCAAGGAGGTAGTCGAAACTGCAGTGTTACAGAGTCCATTGTCTTTACCAGATCATTTTGTATCCCAACCGTCACACTGATGCGACATGCACCAGCATTGGTAGTTAGCGGTGGCTTTACATATATCGGGGTACTTTTTGACCCTGCGTAGCCGTGAATGGCTTTTGTAACATAAATAACATATTCAAAGTGGGAAAGGCGGCTGAGAAACAACAAATTAATGCATGCTTATATCAAGATCCAAATACATCTATCAAAAGATCTTATTTGCTGCTTCATTGCACGTGACAGCATTATTGCGGTCAGCAAAGACAAGTATCAAACGTTTCAATTCAAAGATGCAAATAATTAAAGCATGAATTCCTGCCCGACACTACGCACCTGTAATGCATGAGCTTAAACTGTCCATCAGGAGGCACAAATGAAAAAATTTTATGGGATTCCCAACGTAGAAACGAACAGAGGGATGAAATCTCACATCATCTAAGATAGATGGGTTTCCAAAAGAAAGAGTCAAATCAGGAAGACCTGAAAGAAGGTAGTTCACTTGAACTTCACCGTAGATCTCACATTTCACCAGGACTCCTTCCCCGCGCAGTGCATACAAAAGAAAGAATTGCTTAGCGGTTGGAGTACGGAAACCATTGGAGCACACAAATATGAAATACACAGTATAGGCAACTGAGACGATAAATCTAACCAAATGAAGAGTTTCTATAATTTTTCAAATAACGGCTTAACAGTCCCTCACTTGTACCTAGAATAATTGAAAAAAAAAGGGGTGGAGTTAGAGGAAAACGTGAGGTTAGATATACAACTGTTTATAATTGCATCCATTTCCTAAACAAGATCAACATAAACTTCATCATATTTCACATCAGTTGTTTGCCATGGGACACAAGATACTGTTGCACCTGGAAGGGTGTCACTTACGTTGGAGCTGTGGCCAGTCACAACACTCTACAATTTGATAACCATATCTGTTGGAGCCATCACCTCTCTAAGTATGTTAGGTTCTGTGGTAAGAGGGAAGCCGTTGTCTATCATCTCTTCCGGTAGCTGCCAGTGGTGATAACATGCGCATAAAAATTAAGAAATACATGACTTTTTTTGCAAAAAAATTATTACATAAAAATTAATCAAACTTCTTTCCACTTCTGATGTGCCCCATCAACCTCAAATCTCTATAATCATCTCAAAAACATTATCAATTAAGCTATCTTTACATTTGGCAATAAATCTATATTTTGCACAAAAATGTAACAGTACTCTGTATATATAGGAAACAAACTCCCGGTTGTGCTCAATTTTTACAGCCAAGAGGATAATAAAGGCTTGAAACAACAAAACTTTTGACAAAAAGAGTAGTAGTTATTCTATCAATGAATTTTCCTGTAGTTCCATTACACAAATATTAGGACTCCAAAAGGTCCATACAAAACCACCTACTAGGTTTCGCAAAGAAGTTCAAATTAAGCCAATCCAGTAATGACAAATTTGTACAGATCGCCACCTCTTCTCAATATCTCTTACACAAAGCAAGTTTACTCCATTTTACTCACAGCTTCTGTAATTGAATGACTCAAACAACACTGAATGCTGACTGTAGTGTAGATGAGAATCGGGATGTGATGGTCTGGGAGGCAAATTGTTGAATCTGCTTCTTAGCATCTGAAAATAGCATCAGAGTACTTTCATTACAGTTGACTCTAAAGAAATTACTAATTAGCTGAAAAATGAAAAAAGGTAGTACGGACACTTGTATATCTTGCTATAAAGAAAAGAAAAGAAAAAAAAAAAGAGCTACACACCCTTTCGGCATTTGGTGAAACCGGCAATGTTTGCAATGCTGAGGGTCAAACAGACTCCAACAACAAGGAGATAATCAGCTTGGAACCTAATAAGAGAGAATATTCCAAGCACAATCCAAGCAACCGCCTGGATCACAGCAAATGCAACAGAAATCAGAAATCTCAAAATTTACATTTAAAAGTACAAATGCAACAGAAAGACAAGCTAATTTGCTCACAGCTTTACTATGTCACTATTATATAAACACACTCGCCACTTTTAGTTCATCCAATATCTTCCCTTCCAATATCTGTAGTGTTTTCATATTCTTCATAGTGAAATCTTGCATATTCTTCATAAACATTTTATTTCAAAATCTAAGAGTTTTCCCTCTTGCATTTATTTGATACATATAGATTCTTTTAAACCTGTCCAAGATGTGCATAGATAGTATACTGTGGTCACTTGGTGACATGCTAGTAAAACAGTATTCACTTACTGTGATGTAAAGGGTCCACCAGAATAGCCATGAATCTTTCTTGTTCATTCGAGCCATTGACTACAGCAGCAACAAAGATAACAATGCATGAGACTTGAGTATCAACATTACAGGAGGGAAATTTCTCAAGAACTTAGTATTTCTAGAATGGACTGATTGTATTGAGAAAAGAAGATAAAAAAGATTAAATAAAATACGTAATACGAACCTCCTGGTCAAGGCACTCAAATTTCCATACACTCTCACCCGGATCATTTATCTCATTCCACCACCTCAAACCAACTAAAATACGCCCACTGACATTCTTGACTACCCAAAAGTCAAGAGCAGCAAGCAGGACAGTCACCACAAAAATGATCACAAAGCTGTCAAAGAAGAGGGCAGAAAGTATGTAAAACGCCAAAGCTACGGCCTGCCAAAAACAAGAAACACAACATCAAGCTATGAAAGAGGATTATAATACAAATATACATAACCTGGATGAGATATAATGACTGTACCTTGAAGAAAACATGGAAGAAGCATGTCTTTGGATTGGCATAATTTTCACCAGGAGGCTGTACATGATTAAAACTGCATCAGGAACAGTAACAACTAATTATATGAACCAATTAAGCAATTTAACTTCGCTTTGACAAAAATCCAGGGTTAAAAACTAAGAAAAATCTCTTTTGCATAAAGTTTTGAAAGGGATGTCAAACTTCATCGTAACATAAAATGTTGGACTTACTCAACCAACTGAGAATTCTAAAACTCTTGCAGTCAAGAGAGAAATCATAGGGGCAAAATAAATCTTCTATTAAATATTAATACGTACACCGATGGAAATTGACAGTAGTTCTCAATGGGATAAAATCATGCTTTACTCATCCATTTCTTGGAAATCAATAACATGCACAAGACAGTTGTCATGAACACAGTATTTTAATCGCCAAATAATGTATCAAACTTGAGCAATAACCCAAAAATAAGCTCATATATGGTTCAAGAATAACCCAAACAAAAGTGATCTCCAGGAAATCAACAGCATTTACAAAGACCCAAAACAACATCACGAATTTTGCTGTAAATTATCTGCCGCAAATAAATCTAATAGTTAATAAGTCTTCCATAAATTAGCTTTTTCTAGCTTTCTCCAACCCTATAAAATTTAAACTAATACAGAATATCCACATCTTGTCCGAAAACAATCAAAATATAGCTGAATCTCAACAAATTCAATAGTTAATGAGATTAACGCAACGTAAGATTCACAATTATTGAATCTTTCAGTTACTGCGAGAAAAAACAACACTGCAATAACATTTTCCATTTTACTCAGATTCCCACGAACCAAACAGAGGCTCTATCTAATTTCTCATTATATCAACAAACAAACAAATAGGCATCCTTTAAATCATCCAAAAATTAAGATCTAGATTTTCGTAAAAAGAAAATCAGATAAAACGAGAAAATAAATAAGGAAACAATTGTCAAATTAACTACAAAGTGCTTAACACATATAGTGACCCACCTGGTTGAGACCCATTATGAGAATCTAATTCACAATTTAACAGAGTTCAGGGTTTATATCGGCGTAGCAGAGAGTATTTCGGGCGTTTCTCGGAATTGGTGTTATGTTGTGTTTTCCAAAAACGTCGGAGATTTTTTCAAAGAAATCCTCGTATTTGAGCTGGGTCGAAGGTCTTGTAGCATGATCGAATGCTGTTTTATGGCCCAATTTAGTTGTGTAGGCCGGGTTGTAAATGTATTGGGAAGTACACAAAATTTGGATGATGACAATGCCCTTTTGGTAATAAAATAACAACCCAAATCAGTTGTAGGGGCTGGTCTGGGTTGGGCTTGGCAATTTCAATACGATTTTATTATCCCTTGTTGCATCAAGTGGGAGTCCTGAAAGCAAAATGAAAGAATTTAGAGAATCGTGACATTTTTGCTACTCTAGGCAGAGGACTGGAGGTGATGATGAAACGGACAATAGAACAGAAACGAGAGGCTGTGGTGGATTAGGATATAAGCGAAATGAAGCCGTTGAAGTGGGTCATTGTCTTGTCTTAACTGTGAGAATGAGAGAGAAACAAAGAAACTAAGGAGGAAAGAAGCGGACAGAGGGATAAGAATCTTTCAGAAACTCATTCCCTCGATGCCAAATACGGAGGCTAAGCAGCAGCAGCGCGGCAAGCTTGGTGGTGGTGCAGCACCAAAATCAGCCTTCTTTCTCTTTCCTCGCTTCTTCTCTTTCTGACTTGAATGGCACCAGACTCTCCTCAAATGTTCAGGTCAGGCTTCCCTTCTCTCCTAAAACCTGATGCTTCTGTTCTTTGTGTTTTTTTTATCTGAAATTTCCCTTCTTTTGTTGGAAATTTGACAACTTCCTGTGTTATACTTGAAGAGGTGTAGAGCCAGCCACTCTATCTAACATTTATTATAAATTTTACATTGACATACATACAGCTGTACCTGTACCTTAAGTGGGTGTTTACCACATTTTGCTATCTTCAACTGCACATACAAGAAAGAATTAGTCGGCATTGTTCGATGTTCGGTGGTATATCATCGACTCTGGTGATTGGTAATAAAACTGTTGACATGTGCATGTTGCAGTATAAAAGAAAGGGATTGCAGCTGAAAGGAGGACTGCAAGTTACTGCTTCTGGTGAAAAGAACATTCTTATAGCGGGAGGAACTCGATTCATTGGTGTATTTTTGTCTAGACTCCTTGTCCAAGTGGGCCATCAGGTCTGAATATTACCCATCTCTTCTGTTTTCCTATTTATTATATCATTATATTGAGTATGTTTTAACCTCATATTACATTCTTGTCGTAACAGTGACAAACATTTAATGCTTCCATCTTACAAAAACTCTGGCTTCAAAACCACGAGAACTCAATACTGAACAAAGTCTTATTCTCCTTAGTTATAGACTGCATCGCAGTAGTAATCTTTTGAACAAATGAAATAGTTTGTGGCAAGTTCAAAAGCTTTTTATTCATTATGATTTGCCAGATATTGCACTTGAAAGGAGACAGAAAGGACTTTGAATTTGTAAAATCCAGTCTTTCTGCCAAAGGATTTGATGTTGTTTACGATATAAATGGTATGCATAGTCTTATTTGTGCACTCCATTTTCGCTTTGTTGCCTTTCACTGGGATACAATTTTTTGTAACAAGCACATAGCAAATCTCATTCTCTTTTCCTCAATATACTGAATTCTTTTTGGCTGTCTGCAAGACGAGATGCAGACAAAGTTGAGCCCATATTGGATGCACTGCCAAAGCTAGAACAGTATGCTCTGAACAAACTGTTGAACATGTTTTTTTGTCTCTGATTAGCTATACACAAAACAGTTTCAATTCATTAGGTCTTTAATAGGTTTAATCATTGAACACTATAACCTTAGCAGCATTAAGTATGCTCAGTTAAATTGAATAGCTTACTGTGATGGTTGTGCCTAAAGAAGATATAGTTTGCTGTGAATTAAACTGAATAGACAAATGAATGATGACATGGATTTATTCAGTTGGATATTATCAAATGGTAATCCATGGCTTAAATTGAAGATAACTTTGTAGCTAAATTGCTTCACTATCATGTTAGCATTTATGTTAGCGCAAAATGGATGAAATGGCCTGAGCAAAATGGGATAGACTAATCCATATTTCAGAGAAAACATTCCATCCATAATTCTCAAGAATCTGTCTTTATGTTTATATGTGAAAACTCATGAGTAAATCCATTCAATGTTTTCCTGGTCTGTAATTGGGAAATCTTTTTGGCTAATTCTCAGGTTTATATACTGCTCCTCAGCTGGTGTTTGTCTCAAATCTGACCTTTTACCACATTCTGAGGTGGATCCAATGATTATACTTTATTGTAGAATGCTTAAATCAAAGATGTTGATGCAACACTGTGAAGAATAAAAGCTTTATACCATCTTGAAAAATTTAAGATATTGCCATTAAAGAAGATGAAATTCTTTAAGAAAATTATTAACAGTTTGTCCAAATGTATTGGGAAAAACCTTGCCAGAGTTAGAAATAACTTTCATAGCTTGGGTGCTAAATTTCTAGTACTACCTATTCTTTGTTGAACAGCACTGTTACCTTGTTAGCTTGTACCATTATTGAAAGGACAGAAACTTCTCCTTTTGGAGGCTAAGTACACACCCAGAACTTAATCCAGCTACTTTGTTAGTGACTATGAGTTCCATGTTAAATGATGAGAATACCCTCTCTGTTTTAGTTCCATCAATACAAGCTTAGCCTAACTTTTCTTAGCCCAGTTTTGGCCTCTAAAAGAAAAAATTGTGCTCTGCTTACTATGAACACTGGTAGCAGAAGCTACATTATACCTTAGCGTGGCATTCTCTTTCCCACCCACTTCTTGTGCAGTTGAGAGTGGTTAGGTATTTTGTGTAGATTTACACCTCTGTTGCTAAGTTTTTTTAATTTTTTTGGGGTTTTTGTCTATTTGGGTTTATTGCTATATTCTAATCATTTAGCTCATGAGACCGATGCAGTTGATCCATAGAGGAGGCACAAGGGAAAGCTTAATCCAGAGTCCTTACTCGAATCGAAGGGTGAGAATTGGACTTCTATAAGGCCAGTCTACATATATGGTCCCTTGAACTACAACCCTGTCAAAGAGTGGTTCTTTCACTGGTTGAAAGCAGGTCGCTCTATTCCAATTCCAGGCTCAGGAGTACAAATAACCCAACTTGGTCATGTGAAGTTTAGCTAAAGTAGAAGCAACTCTTACAAGAATTACTTTCGATCAAGTTTTCATATTTACTTTGATTTGTTTCTCCTTCCCAGAGTTAGTATAACCCAGTAAATGGATTGTTTTTCGGCTTATTTATTGTTGTTGTACATATTACTCGTCCAATTTGCTCCCACAAACACTCATCCTCTGGTGCTTATATTGTGAGATGTGATTATACAATTGCAGGGCTTGGCTCAGGCCTTTGTTCAGGTTCTAGGTAATGGAAAAGCTAGCTAGCAGGTATTCAAGCATATCTGGAGAGAAGTATGTCACCTTTGATGGATTAGCAATGGCATGTGCAAAGGTATCAGATGATTATATTGCTGATTGTGTAGAACATAGTATGCCCATATGATTGAAGTCTAAATATTCTATACTTTTTCGCCCAGGCTGGTGGATTCCCTGAGCCTGAAATAGTGCACTACAACCCCAAAGAGTTTCACGTTGGTAAAAAGTAGTCATTTCCATTCAGGGATCCGGTAATTTGCAAGCTTAAAAACTGCATTTTCCAGTCAATATGATTAAATTTATTGATATTTGCATGTAATCCAAAAAATTGGGTATTGCTAAATTGCATTATTCTAATACTTCTCTGACATTAATATGGAAGAGATACTGTTCACGTTAGTAAGAAAATTCTTTGAGGTGAGATTATCTTGTGGAGAATTTATCGTGGTAATATTGTTTGGTCATCAACATTTACCCAAAAATCAAGGAGAAAAGTTGTTTACACACAAGAAGTACACGTCTACAACAGTTTTTTCAGCTAATGTGATTGTAGGTGCCTTGTCATTATCAAAGGAATATTCTTGATATCATGATCTTTTTGTAAAATAATGCAGCATTTCTTCGCATCAATTGGAAAGGCAAAGCACTTGCTTGGATGAAGCCTGAGTTTGACCTGGTGGAAGGTCTTGCAGACTCCTAAAACCTAACACTTCGTCCGGTGTATGTTCAGGAAAGAGGCAGATCTCTCCACAGACGACATGGTTCTTCGCAAGAAACTTGTTCTCCAGGCTTAATTGACTAATTGCTTTTCTAAACTTTTTGGCCTCTACAAATTCTTTTCGACCGATTTGTTGGCTTTTCAAATTAAATCATCTGGATTCTATGTGTACCTTGACTTTATGTGAGAATTAATAAATCCAATTCAAGTCATTTTCATCACTGTTAAGTTTCTTGTTGTATAAGCAAATATCAGGTTTTGAATGTTTGAACAACATGCTTTGGAGTCATGGCAATATAGTTTGACATGGTACAGTACAATACAAGGGTCTCCGAAAATAGTGCAAGGCCGAAAATTCTCCTACATTCATGTAAGAGTTGTGATAGAAGCCCGTAAAACTGTCCAATTCCCGCTGTTGTATCTGAAAAAAATGCCCAACTGCTGCTCATACTGGGGGAAGGAAAGAGTCAGTAGCCTATCTCGAGTGATGACCCGCGGCTTAGTACAGTTTTGGTATGCATTTTTAAAGCAAATGCAAAAGTTTGGTATGCAACCTGCATCAATTTTACTCTGTTGCACTTAAGTTAGTTAACACATAATTCATTTCATTTGTAGATATTTCTAGATATCATATTCATCACAAAATCGGGATTAATTCATTGGTTTTCTCCTCCTTGTTTTGCTGTTTCGATGAAATTTACATTTGCATTTGGTGAGTGGGTTGCGATTGAAAGCCCAAAAAATTGTTCTGCTGCCGAAGCAGAGAAGCCCACCTGCTCATGCTTGACCCAATTTTAGTATGCATTCTTATAGCAAAAGGAAAAGATATGGAATGGGAAATGCATGACTATGGCCCTTAATCTCATTAATTTTATAAATTGTATTAATGCATGGGAGCGGAAGGAAACGTCGTAAAAAGATTACACAGTAGTTTATTTCAGATACACCATTGCTTATTTTTTTGACATTTTTCGACTGTATTGATTGACACGTATAAAAAACAAAAATAAAAATAATAGAATATATGTCTCGCCCTGTTTTTCTTTGCACAAAAGCAAAACAGACCACTCATTTTATTTGTAGTGCTTTTGACGACTCCGATTAATAAATCAATTTAAACCCTTAAAACAAAATAAAAAACACAAGTTAAAAATGTAGCTCAACCATATAACTCATGGCATTGTAAATTATTTTAATACAAAAAATTATTACTAACTATTATGTTATTAATAATATTTTAAAAAAATTATGTAAATAATCTCATATATTTTTTTTTATAGTGCATGATCATATCAAGGTGATAATTTCAACCACAGTTTTTTTAAATTTGTATACTTTTAATGGATTTAATTAGCTGAATAATCAAGAATCTTAAAGAATATTCTCAAAAGAGCAAAAATTCCAAGTCAAATTAAAAACATTTATTGACGGGAATGAATGTGAAGGATAGTCAAAAGTGGCAACATTTATCACTAAAATTTAATAGATAAAAAAAAATTCAATAATATTATCCATAATAATAGGTCGGTTTAGTTAGTACCACTAAAATCACATTATCCATAAATTAATAGTAGGCCCCATATTCCCGCGTAACTAACTTAATGACATCACTAGAAAAATCTCTCTCCGTGGCAGCTTCTCATGCCGTCGGACCACTCTCTAATTGACACGAAATGGATCTAGTGGACCCCGTGCCTAAAATTTTCAATATCAAACCGATGTACCTGCGTGTACCACGTACCCCAATAAAGTGACTTCGTATTTTAACAGATTCTTTGTCTTTTAGTGTGAATTTTGGAGCCCAGATTTCATCACAGCTCAGCTTCCGCTAACGTAGAATTATCATTAATTAAATTTACATACATTTCAGTCTTTTTCCGGAATACCAACCCCTAATTCCAAAATATACCCCTTCCTCTTCACCACCAAATCTAAAAATCTTTAAAGCGCTTGCATTCCTCTTTTAAAGGCTTTCAAGACTTTTCCTTTTTCTTTCCATCCAAACACCCTCACAATCCAAGAAAAACGTCATTTTCTTGTCAGAGAATCACTTTTTCTGCTGCATACCCTTTTCATTTCCTGATCCCAAAACCTCGTTTTCGTCATCATCATGCCACTGTGATCAAGGCCACTTCTCTGTCGAAAGCTCCCAGTCTGCCAAAACGTGCCTACGTTAGTTTCCTGGCCGGCAACGGAGACTACGTGAAAGGAGTCGTGGGCTTGGCCAAGGGTTTAAGAGTGGTGAACAGAAGGTACCCGCTGGTTGTCGCATTTCTGCCTGACGTTCCTGAGGGGCACAGGAAGATCCTTGTTGAACAAGGCTGCATAGTGAGAGAAATCGTGTCGGTTTATCCTCCTGAGAACCAGACTCAGTTTGCCGTGGTTCATTATGTCATTAACTATTCCGAGCTTCGTATTTGGGAGGTACCTTTTTTTTTTTTTTTTTTCCATGTGTTACACGTACAAAATTGGTTTGTCGGTTTGACGTGGATGTTGTGCCGGTTTTGCATGCTTCCCTTTTTCTTTTTTGGTCTGTGTTAAGGAACATCTCCATCACTATCTCCAAATGACTAATTATAATTCTGGGAAATGAAATATTCTCCGGCTTTTTCAGGGGAAACTCTTATATTTCCTCGCATACAATTTGGAAAAACGTTTTCGTCAATAAAATAAATGCTTTTTTAACTCCTTTTTGCCATCTGAAAGGGCTTTAATCCTTGCATGTCTGCGTTTATTATTGGTTCTAAAAGTCGATGGCTTTTAAAATTGCAGTTTGTGGAGTACAGCAAGATGACATACTGGGACGGAGACATCCAAGTATTTGAGAACATAGATCACCTGTTTGACATGGCAGATGGCTATTTCTATGCTGTGATGGATTGCTTCTTTGAAAAAACTTGGAGCCACACCCCGCAGTATGAGGCTTGATACTGCCAACAGTGCCCTGCTAGAGTGCAGTGGCCTGCTGAACTTGGTCCTAAGCCTGCTCTCTACTTCAACGCTGGCATGTTTATTTACGAGCCAAGTCTGTCCACCTATTATGAACTTCTCGACACCCTCAAAATTACTCCTCCGGCTTCATTTGCTGAGCAGGTATTTTGTTTGTCCAATCTGTCTCAATTACTGCTCAGTTTTGACATAATAAAACTTCCACCGGCTAAAATTAATTATATAGTAATTTTTCAGGACATTCTGAACATGTTCTTCGGGGATATTTACAAGCCCATTCCTCCTGTTTACAACCTTGTCCTGGCCCTGCTATGGCGTCACCCAGAAAGCATTGAACTTGACAAGGTCAAAGTTGTTCACTACTGTGCCGCAGTAAGTAGTGCAAAAACATCATTCAGTTCATGTGTGCTCACAGTTTGACGATTATGAATCTAATAACAACTAACTTAATTAATAACAACATATTTCCAAATTAAAAACAGCAAGCATTGCTTTTTCATTCCATAGAGAACACCACTAAGCAACAGATGGGGCGGTAATATAGTGAACAACGCCGGCCTCCGATAACGCTGCCAAAATTGATGCGGACGTTATCCGATCGGGGGTTAAGACTTGTATTAATTCCGGACGCCTACGACTTGCCTTCCGGAAGAGTTTGTGGATGATAGACACATCTTTGAAGTCTCGGAGGTTGAGAACGAACATGTTATTTTCATCTTCGAGTAGCTGAAATGCCGTGAAAGAAAATTCAATGGTAATGACTCATCTTCTGCAAATCACGACCGACTCCGAAAGACAAATGCAATTTGCGAACAAAAATTATGGAGCAAGACTACTTGCACTGCAATTGCTTTGGCTCAAAGTCTTTTCTTCTTTTCATTTTGTATTGCCCTCTAACGTAAACAAATTTTCAAAGTACCCTTGTATCCAAATAATCAAAACACGTTTAATGAGGGCATGACAACTGCCCAACCATTTGGCCTATAACACGTCTTCATCGGGTCCCTCAAATCTTGAATGGCTCGGATTTGCTTTTAGAGGTCAAGAATAAAACTATTCTTTTCTCTCTCTTCTCCTAACAATTTGGGAGCTACAAGATTCGTAGCTCCTCCTGAGAAATGATTAAAACAGTTGTTTTCTGCGAGATGTTTTTATGATATATAGAGACCAATTTTCGGTAAAATTGATGGTTATTTCTCAGTTACTGTTGAACCTAGAATTCGCGCTGCAGCTACAAGAGAGTGCAGAAGAAAGTGGCAAGGGTCTTTGCGGAATAGACATTGAAGGAGCATTTGACGTGGCCTGTAAAGGCAAGAAACATCAATTTGATAACCCATTGAGCAAGCTGCTTCCCATTTCCCATTCAGCAAGGTAATAACCAGGCCCAGAATCAAATATCATTTGTCTTAGTGAAGATTAATGTGTACTGTCTTTGAGCCATAATGCTCTAAGTTTGAAAAATATAAGTCATATTAATTTTATCGTATTAATTTAACTAATATAGTAAAATTATTTAATTAATAAAATAAAAATTATTTATTAATTTAATAAAAAGATTCTTGTTAAATAATTAAATATTTAATAATATTAATAATTAAAATTATTTTTATTTAATATTAACAAATAATTTTTTATTTTATTTATTAAATAATATCGTCGTATTTACTGCTCTAACCAAATTAGAATGTGATTCTAAAATTCTTTCAATTCACAAATTTTTTTTCATGATATTAATTAAATAATACCTTTGTATTTGATTTAGGGTTTAGGGTTATAGGGTTTAGGGT
>CP135569.1:9890857-10007360 GCA_032401905.1 Swietenia macrophylla | reverse complement strand
AACCCTAAACCCCTAAACCCTAAAACCCTAAACCCTAAAACCCTAAACCCCTAAACCCAAAACCCTAAACCCTAAAACCCTAAAACTTATTTACTGTTTTTGGGCTATGTGGTTAGAGTAGGGGTTTTGAGATTGTATCTGTGGACCTTAGGATTACTGTGATTTGTTACATTTTAATGTTCTTTTGGCGAAGAAAATCTTTGAATTTTTCCATGTTGATTTTGGCAGTAGCTCTGCGTTGTATAATGGTTTGTATTATTTTAGTGAAGCTCTGTTTCTTTCTTCCGTTTGTCTTCTTTGATGTAAGAGGCTAATCATTAATGTCATTTTCACTTTTGCACAAAGATGCAATTGTTCATGTCATAACCATTAATCTAATTTTCCCATGTCGTTTTCTCTATTGCTCCGATGCAGGAAAAACTGGAGTTGGAGGCCCCCTCAAGCAGCCATAATATCTAATTACCATCTTCCAATGCGTAGTTTTGAAGTTAAAAACAGGTAAGCCAGATGGAAGTCTCCAGTTAGAAGCTTGCTTATCTATGGGTGCCATGTTCAATAATTTTTTAGTCTAAGTATCTAATTTTGAAGGAATTGTGGTGCCTAGGACTTTGTATCTGTTTCAAAATACAAAGTTTGCATCTTAAATCAAAATAAAATTATACAATTTCTGTGCTATGTGCGAGATGCTTATGCTTTAAACAAAAGAAAATATATTCAATCATCTTGGTCTTAATCCAAAAATACTAGTAGTCAATCATCTTGGTCTTAATCAAAAAATAGTATGCTGAAAGTGCTTAGCACTTGTTTCAATATGGTGTATTAAGTTCGATTGCAGTATTCTTTTTAGCGAGCAAAATTGGGCTACTTGCAGATAGTGTTTATTGCTAAGATATTCTGGGAAATTTCTATTTCAACTTGCAAAAGCGAGCAATCTCTATTTCCATGATAAAGTTAAAGACTGCATATCATTTTTAGGGAACAGTATGTTGATTAACATATAAATTTTTTTGGTCAAATTGAGTTCTTTTCTTGTGTAGTTCACAGGAAATGATGTAACTTGCGATTTGGAATATTGATGCTAAAACTTTTCGGAATGTGCATGTTCTGTTAATTTGACCTCATGATGATTTTGCAAAATCTTACTTTAATTGTAGGACATCGACGGAGGATATAAAGTCACTTAGTCTGATAACAGCCATCAAAACGCCATATCTACCGGATGGCAGATTTGATCTTGAAGCTTATGACGGCATGGTTAATATGCAGATCATAAATGGTGCAGAAGGTATGATTGTTGGTGGCAGAACTGGTGAAGGCCAGCTGATGAGCTGGGACGAACATATAAATCTTATTGGTCACATAGTGAACTGCTTTGGTGGATCAATCAAAGTAATTGGAAACACTGGAAGCAACTCCACCAGGGAAGCAATTCATGCTACTGAACAAGGTTTTGCTGTTGGAATGCATGCTGCCCTTCACATCAATACTTGCTATGGTAAACTTCCATGGAGGGCATGGTTTCTCAATTTGATAGTGTCTTGTCCATGGGCCCAACTATTATATACAATGTGCCATCGCGAACTGGGCAAGATATTCCCCAACACGTGATTCACACATTGGCACATAGTCCTAACCTGGCTGGTGTTAAGGAATGTGTTGGAAATGATCGGGTGGAACAGTACGCAGATAATGGGATTGTGGTGTGGGGGTGGCAATGATGACCAGTGCCATGATGCCAGGTGGAACCATGGGGCTATTATGGTGACATCTGTTACTAGCTACTTGGTTCCCCGGCTGATGCAAGAACTGATGTTTGGAGGAAAGAACCCTTCTCTCAATTCGAAGCTATGCCATTGATTGAGTAGCTTTTTCAGGAGCCAAACCCCATTGCCTTAAACACTGCTCATGCTCAACTTGGGGTTGTGAGGCCAGTTTTCAGATTACCATATGTACCTCTTCCTCTGGAAAAGCGGGTGGAATTTGTGAATCTGGTGAAGAAAATTGGGAGGGAGAATTTTGTAGGGGAAAGGGATGTTCAGGTTCTTGATGATGACGGCTTTATCTTGGTAAGTCGATATTAGTGATTTCTGGCTTGGATTTTGCGGTTGCTAGTTTGGTTTTAATTTTTCAACTTTTCTTGTTATCATGAGAAGGAATTTGTTGTTTTAAATATATGTTGTTATTACAGTTAAGCATATGGCTGTTGGACGTTTGGACTGATTGTCTAGTAATGCCCAATAGAATTGCTTTCTTGTATGGTTATTAAAGTGATTATTTTCTTGGTTTATCTTATCTCTGTTAATTCGATTGATATGAATGTTATTATTACATTGTTTGCTGATACCTTGTCCAGTAGCGATTGTTCAATTCAACAGAAAATAGTGACGGGGGATGGAGTCTATCTCTTATCGTTGTTCTTGCATCCACGATGACGTAAGAGTCCCTACCCTTGTGTGTTCCTTCTATTAATTTATTATTTATTCAAGTGATAAATTAATTGGAGATCATTTTTATAGTCGTTATTGTATAATTTAATGGTTACCCAAGTCGTATATTCTAAAAACGTAGTTTGGACTATTAACATCACACACTAAGCGTATGCTAGTTAGGTGAATTAATTGATTTGACATATATATATTAAATAATGTTTACTTAAATAGTGTCTCCATCTAATACTATTAATTTGGCATTACTCCCTCCTATGATTACTCAGTAATATCGTGGGGCAAAGGTTTAGGTTTAAGTTTAGTCTCATGAACTATGTTGCTGCCTGCCTTCAATCTTCGTTTTTTTTTTTTTCCCAATTTTTTTTATACGCTAAGGATTAGGTGTTATAAGTGATTGGATGCAAATTAAAAGCTTAAAACTAGCCGTTGCATTCACTAAAAGTGGGACCCAAGCATTTGTTCTCAACGGTTAAGCGCTCTACTAAAGTCAAATATGACCGTTGATGCTCCCAAAACACCCACTCGTTATGCTATATAATCTCTTCACAACAACCGTCTTTTAAAAAAAAAAAAAAGCAATTTTCTCTGTAAGCTCTGAAGACTCTAATCAACCCCACCGATCCATTTGCCGAAACCATTTCAAAAACTTTAGCCAACATCAACAATATCGTCGTCGTCATCAAATGGGTATTTCCGCCAACCCCACGATCAATCATTCACACCATCACACCCACAAAGTTTTCCTATTTTGCAACTACATCCTACTTGGTGCAGCCTCTAGTTGTATTTTCTTGACCCTTTCACTTAGGCTACTCCCTTCCATATGTGGCTTCTTTTTCATCCTCCTCCACATCGTCACCATTGCCGGGGCTGTTTCCGGTTGCGCGGCAGCCTCGTCCGACTCTAGCCACTGGTATGGAGCTCACATGGTGGCCACAGTCTTAACAGCAATATTTCAGGGATCAGTGTCTGTTTTGATCTTCACCAGAACAAATAATTTTCTTGCCAAGTTGAAGTCGTATGTGAGGGAGGAGGATGGGATTGTGATACTTAAGTTAGCTGGTGGGTTATGCGTGTTGATTTTTTGCCTGGAGTGGGCGGTGCTAACACTTGCTTTTTTCTTGAAATATTATGCCTATGTGGAAGGCGATAATAATAGTACACCTGCTACGAAGAGGAGTGCCAAGGTGGCTCAAGAAGAGGTTTTGAAGGATTGGCCATGGCCCTTCCAAGTTTAACTTTCTCTGTTTTTTTTTTTTTTTATATAAGTTCTGCGGTTTGATCGATTATGTTCCAACGGTTGATTCATTTATTTTTTTATTCATTTGGGTCTTCATTGGTTTATTTGGGATCAATGACTCATTTACTTGTTTACATGGGTCTAAAGTTTCTTTTTTGGTCTTTTTCAATGACTCATTCAATGGAGAATGACAAGTTTTTAATATAGTTCACAAATCGGTATGATCATTAATGCTAATTTACTCTCTTAAGTTTTTAATATAGTTCATGTTAATTTACTATTTAGCCTGCAATTTAAATTTTCAGTCATAAACAGTTATCTCCTTGGGCTTTATGAGAAGGCAATTATTAGCCAGATGGTTAATTTCTATGAATTATGTTATTGGGATGCTGCGCTATTACGTCTGCCTCAAATTTGTTCTAAATCTTATGAACAGCGTATTTTTGTTAAATAATTTTGTGCCTTAACTAAGCAAGAATAGAAAAACACTCTAATGATTGAACAGGTTCGCATATTAATAAACAAGAACATGTCATTCTTGGGTAAAAGAGAGAAAAAGCTGCAAACTATCATTGATTGTACTTTTTTCGGTTGACCCAATATCACCAACCAGAAATTATGCATAAAGAATAAACTAGAAGCCAACCATCTTCTCACACAGAACACAGAGACACGAAACTCAACATCTAAAGCAAGCTTGGCAAATACTAACATGTCTTTACTTCTTATACGTGACTTGTGTGTAGTTCATCTTTTTTTTTTTTCGCTAGCACTCAAACCATTATTTCCCTACCAAAAACCCAGCTGAATGGGACAGCGGATACTTGCTTGGCCCTTCCTTGAGCTCTCTCCTCCAACCTTCTAATTCTTGGAGGCAATCCACATACAAAATCTTGAGCTCTACGGCCCTCACCTGATAGACCCGTCAATTTTTCTATCCTCCATCTTCCCACCAGAAATTCCAAAATGTCAGCATAGTCCTTGGCAGTGTAGACTCCAACCCGCTGGGCAACTGCTGAGAAGTGTTCGAATAGGTTATCATCCTGACCATCATGAATTAAATGGGCAGGCATTGATACTTTCTTCTTCATCATGTCAGCTAAAGCCAGGACAGTGCCATCCGGGTCAATCTCAAAGAGCTTCTCCACAATCTTGGTGTAGGCAGTTTCATGGCGTTTTTCATCAGAGGCGATGGTGCCACATATCTGTGCCAGTTTCATAGCCCCATGCTCCTTGGCCAGTCTGGCTGTGTTCCCATGGGAGATAAATGTCGCCCTCTCTTGGAATGAAGTGTAGATGAAACCAAGGTAGGGGTTATTTTCCGTTTTAGGATCCTGAGAAAACAACACACTCACTTATTACAAACAAAACAAATCCATACCATAGACAATAGAAGAGTTCATATTCCGTTTACTGTTCGGTCTAGCAGCCATTAAAGAAATTCAATTAGCTACTTTTCTTATCAATTTTTTTAAAATTTCTACAAACTAAATTATATTTCAAGCTAAACATTTAGCCTTCAGGTACTGAAAAATTAAGACTAAGAAGTTGAATTGATACGTGAAAGGAAGAGTTTGGCTACACTGGCAATTCAAATTGAAGAAAGAAGGATCTAACCATTCCTGAGCCTATCAGATATTGAATTGTCTTCTCAATTTGCTTCATGTCTACTCGTCCAGACAGGTAAAGATACTTGTTGAGAAGGTCACCATGCCTGTTTTCTTCAGCAGTCCAAGCCCTTGTCCAAATTGCCCAAGAAGTAAGGCTAGCACCAGTCTCATCCCGAACCCCATCTAGGGTGTTCAGCATTGTCTGGTAAGTAGGAAGTGCTTCTTCTGTGATCATATCCCCAACCAATACAACGAAATAGTCATCAGGGAGTTCCTTGCATCGTTCCCTCAACTCCTTGACTTGCTCATAGAATCCTTCCGATTCAGGTTCTGGCAGAAAATCCATTGGTTGCCAACATTTCTCAACAGGCTTTAGGTGCAACAAAAGGTTCTCCTCTGCCCAGCCCTCCAAAGATTTGAACATCTCCATCTTTTGAGGTGGCATGGAATGAGTTACTTGAACATGTATCTCCCGAGGAGGGCAATAGGGCTTCTTAAGATTCCTAAACTCTCTGTAATTAACAGAATAAATTAAGTTTATAGACTGAAATTTTAGCCGGACATAAAACAAGCATAAATGAAGTTCCTAAACTGAAAATTAGAAATATATTTCACTGGTACAGGATGGGTTTGAGAGACTTTCACTGTAGCAAGAAAACAATACTCTGTACAAATAACAAGGAATAGAATCAGTCCTTCAATATTTTACCCATGGAACATAATAAGCAGTCACAGAAAAGGATAAATAAACATAAAAGTCATATCTTATTGAAAACAACATTAATATCTTAGATTGTTATCTAAAGAAGAAATAAAACTTTGCTACACCAACTATACCATATCGACAACTAAGTCAAAGATTTAGTAACCAAATGCTAATTAAACTCATATAAACCAAACATCGTAGTCTCATTGCCATATTTAAATTCTTTAGAGAACAAAGAGACCCCTGTTCTAATACAATAGACAATTACAATAAGTTACATATATACCAATTAAATCAATCAAAAAGGGCCTGATAATTTCTTAGAAATATTATGATAGTTACTTAGATAATTTCTGGTCAGTTCTAAGCAACAGAAGGCAATAGCTACAAGGATAGCTCTAACAGAACCAAGCATTATCATAATTTACTGCCAAATTGAATGAAAGGAAATCAAATCATTATGCAATGGTAAGGACCCAATGATGTAAGCCAATTTCAAATAGGTTAACTGAGAGATGGGAAAACAAAGAACATCAATAAATAATTACATGAAACAGTTGCAAAGAACTGAAACAAGCATGTCCTTCCCACCAAACAGAAAGAAAAATAAAGAGGAAAGTAATTAACACACAATAGGATAATTGAATTCTTGCAAATAAAAGACTCAAACCAGTCAACAAACACGATCTAGTTCCAACGAATAAGTTAACTCACAAAATCAGACCTAACTCTGACCTATGAAAAATAAATAAATAATCCGTGCATATTTCCAACAATGAAAAAGACAAAAAGGCATGAGATCAGAAGAACCAAATATGAATTCAACCCAAAACTAAGCTCATAAAGCATTAAATACTAAAACCCTGATCGATATAATAGAGACATGGAAGCAACAGAAAAGAAAAAACACTTAGCCCAATATTAAGCTTGTGCTCGATAAAACAAAACGAAAAGATCAGTAAAATGAGCCAAAAATAAATAAATAAATAAAAGGCCCACATGCAAGTGCAACAAAGCATATGAAAACAAAAACTTACAGTATAAAAAATTTTGAAATTCAGCTTAAATTAAACAAATACAAAAAAAAAAAAATAACGTCAGGACTATAGAAAACGAATTCCATCATCAACAAACAGTGAAACAAAAATAAAGAGCATCCATCTCAAGCCACAGGCGAATATGAAATCCATTGCCAAAGCAAAAGGGAATCTAGCCATCCTGAATATATACAAACGAAGAGATGAAAGAAACGCAAAACTAGCTCAGTGGGTTTACAGAAAAAAAGACAAGCATAATTTGGAAGAAAGAAACGTATGAGATCAGAAGAACCAAATATGAGTTTAATCCAAAATCAAGCTCATAAAGCATCAAATACTAAAACCCAGATCGATACAATAAATACATGGAAGTAACAGAAAAGAAAAAACAATTTGCCCAATATTCAGCTCATTTTCGATTGAACAAAACGAACCACACCAGCAAAATGAGAAAAAAAAATCAGCTTTGATCATTCCCATTAACACATATGCAAAGAAAAAACCAAAAAACAAGGTGTACCAATAAAATGCAAAGAACCAATAAATAAAACGAGGTGAAGAAGAAGGGATACTCACTTGGACATACCAGGCTGAAGAGTGGATGCCATGAAGACTCTTGAAGATCTGAGATAATTGTCAGATCGAGAAGTGAGTTTGTGGATTGACGATGATGGAAAGTTTAAGGTTGGATTCAGTTTGAAAGCCATCGATGTCATGTTTAACTCGAAAGAAGTTGATTTTACTCGATAATGATGATAATATTAGGTAGTTCCGCTGTTTAGTGAAAAAAGAAAAGGTGAGAAAAATACAATTTGAATGAAGATGAAGGAGATGTTCTGAGAGAAACAGAGTCGAAGTCGTCCTTCAACAAGGCAATGCAGAGTTGTTAGTTTAGTGGAGAAGACAAGGCATTAAAACAAAATGTTTGTTCTAAAACGACACTGCTTTCTTAATTAATTTCCCATTTGCCACTACTTAGTTATTAGTTCTCAGCCCAGCCCATTCACCACGCTCGGTATAGGATGGGAAAATGAGCAAAGGTTTGGGGTAAACAAAGAAAATGGGTGAAGCGTCATTTACTTAAATGCTGGGGGCTCACAGCCAAGAAAATATTCCACATGGATACTCTCCGGGGATTCTTTCACTGGATTGCATTAGCCGAACGTCCTTCTGTTTTTCTTTTGCTTTGTACTTATTTTATGGACTACCATCCTAAATTCACAGCATTTACATTTTTTTTTTTTTTGGAATCTTAATTATTTCTTATTCCTTATGAATCAAATTGTGTTGTATTATCATATTAGAAAAAATATGATTTACAAATGTATAATGTGAAAAAAGAGGAAGAATTCATTAAATGAATTGAACAGAATGAATTAGCCAGACAAAGGCAAGCTAATATTATGATTGGTGAACGTTTGTGATAGGTAGGTCCAAACCCAACAGCTGGTCCCCTGAAGCATCCATACCTACTGTCTACCACTAACCGTGGGCTGAATTAATGTTTATTCCAAGATGCACGTGAAGTGTCACTTAAGTCGAAGACTTGAAAATAAAAAGGTTTAACAGTATGTCATCTTAATAATTACAGTCAACAATTTACTAATTAAAGATACGTTATCTTTTATCTACATGTAGATGATCATCTATTGGCGATGGATCACACAAAATCTACTAATTTGAGGCAATGTAATCTCTCATTTATGATTATATATGACTCATAGATCGCACACTAAAATTAATTTAAACATACTTATAGAGGCAATATTCGGAAAAAAAAAAATTTAACATTTACAAATTAATTAAGCATGCAGCTTGGCATCATCAATAATTGTATATATGCTGCTCTTAAACACTTAATTCTCGACCAAAAAAGAGAACATTAATCTATCTCTGTATGCTTTTGTGGCCCTAATGCTTGCCTGATCTTTATCCTCCAATCTTCTAATCTCTCCTCAACAGAGAGATCAATCTCCATGCTGTCGTATCAGTGTCAGTGGCACATCGGACATCTCATACCATCCAAGCGCAGCCTTGTGAATGCATGAGCAATATTTGGACCTAGTAAAAGAAATAAACTATTGAGGGAACTTGTGCTTCTCATTTCTTTTGAAGCCTCGCGAGCCCACACCTCTCTCTTATCCCTCTCTTTAGGAAAACCGCATGCAAAAATAAATCATAAAAATTTCACCATTTGATTACGTTAAAAAATAGGACATGTCTAAATTTATTCAAATTTCATATAACAGTTAAAAGCTAGTGAAAATGTGAGGCATACGAAATGCTAATGTAATAAACCGAAGATAACATCTTATAATGACCTTAGCTAACAATAATATACTATTGAAGACGCATTATTTTTAAACATCAAAATTGTCACTATCGCAAAGATTTATATTTTGAAATACACACACACAAACATACATATGTATTTAAAATTATTTTGTATAATATATCTGTATTGTACAGTTTTATGCATATACTATATTAAATTCGCAATTCAAAACTGCAAACGTTCATTGGAAAAAAATAATAATAATAATAATAATAATAAAGCACTGTCGTTTACATATAAATTATCTTACCGGAAAGATCGAGCTCTGTGGTTAAGCTTACGGATAAGGCAGTATGAACATTCATACAAAATTAAGCAAATTTTAATGACGTTTACATATTGAGCATGCAGCTAGGCGATTTTTAGGGAGCTTTATTGATTACATCTATCATGCGTGTATGCTCTGCTCTTAAACCCTTACTTCTCTACCAAAAATCCAGCTGAAGGGAACGGTAGTGTATGCTTGTTTGGCCCTAATTGCCTTAGCCTGAGCTATATCCTCCAATCTTCTAATTCTCGGAGGTAATCCACACACAAAATCTTGAGCTTTACGCCCTTCACTCGAAAGATCTGTCAGCTTCTCTACTTTCCATTTTCCAATCAGAAATTCCAGAATATCAGCGTAATCCTTGGCCGTGTACACTCCAAGCCTTTGAGCGACAGCCGAAAAGTGCTCAAAAACCTCATCATCCTGGCCATCATACATCAAATGGGCTGGCATTTTGATCTTTTTCTTCATCATTCCTGATAAAGCTAACATTGTATCATCTGGGTCAACTTCAAAAAGCTTCTCGGCAACCTTTGTGTAAGCAGTTTCATGGCGTTTCTCGTCCGCAGCAATAATACCACATATTTGTGCGAGTTTCACATCCCCGTGCTCCTTGGCCAGTCTCGCTGTGTTACCATGTGATATGAATGTTGCTCTCTCTTGGAATGATGTGTAGATGAACCCATTATATGGATTGCTTTCAAGTTGAACGTCCTAATAATAATAATAATATACAATCAATTAAGTTAAGGTATCATATATATTTTAATTAAATTTGAAATAATCAACACAAGTAAAGGTTCGATGTTATTAATTACCATTCCCGAGCCTATGAGATATTGGATAGTCTTCTCAATCTGCTTCATGTCTACACGTCCAGAGAGGTAAAGATATTTGTTGAGAAGGTCACCGTGTCTATTTTCTTCAGCAGTCCAAGCTCTAATCCAAGTTGCCCAAGAATTAATGCTTGCACCAGTCTCGTCCCTAACCCCATCTAGCGTGTTCACAAGTGATTGGTAAGTAGGAAGTGCTTCTTCTGTGATCATATCTCCAACTAATACGACTAAATAATCATCAGGAAGTTGATTGCATCTTTCTCTCAACTCCCTGATTTGCTCGCAGAATCCTTCCGTTTCAAGTTCGGGCAGAAAATCCGCGGGTTGCCAACAACTCTCAACAGGCTTTAGGTGCGTCAAAATGTTGTGCTCAGCCCAATCCTCCAAGGATTTGAATATTTCAATCTTCTCTGGTGGCATGGAACGAGTAATGACTTCAACGTTGCGACGACTGCGGCTGCCAGAATAGGTTTCCATTTATTATGGAGTTACCAGAAATTAAGCAACTTCTTTACTTTATAACTATTAGTTGCAAAAGTTCAAGACAAATTGAATTAAATGGTGGTCCTCCCTGAATATATCTGAGGAGTAAACGGTACAAAATACGATGCAAAAGAATACTCGATCAGTAAAGACAGAAAGACAAAGAGCCAGACAATTAAGCAAACTCGCTAGATCTCATCTCATCTGGCAAAAACTATATCATCCATCACTACAAAATCATCCGCGACCTAGCTACCCAAATCTCAAGAAATAAACAATGGGCTGGCCAGCCTTTACTGTTACCCATAAGATTATTGCAATATATTAAAATATCATTAAAAAAGCTTACATAGTTTTTGTGCAAAGAGTAGAGGACATCAAGATTCCAGGAGAGCTCATGCCTTGGGATCGAGAAGTTAGCTTGTGGGACAAAAAGAAGGCTGAGTTCAGTTTCAGAGCCATTTCTTTCTTTTATTTTTTGGCTTAAATATTTGTTTAACATGCCTATAGACAATGAATGGATGGACTGTTGATTATATACGAAATCCTTATGCTCACTTTGACAGCAGATGAATCAGTTTTCATAAACAGTTAAAGCTGTGATCACACAAAAGACAACAGTCCTTTGCGTGTACATTAATTGGTGGTGCTGAAAGAGAGTATCATCAACACAAATCGAGAAATGTGTTGGCAAAAATTGGTCAGTTATGTTTTATCGATTTTGTTCTGAACTTTCTAACTTATGAAGCAGAAATCACATGCAATTGGTTTCGTATAAAACACATTTCAATGGTTAGAAAGCAGCTTAGGCAATTTTTGGCTATACATCATTACGTCCTGCTCTTAAACCCCTATCCTATTTCTCTACCAAACTCAGCCGAAGATAGGAAATCACGTGCAATTTATGGGTTCATCCATGGTACAATGACACAAAGCATGGCTAATTTTTTGGTTACACAAAATTTAAAATAAGTAAGAAAAAATAGAGCACTAAAATTTAATATTGTTTTAATTTTTTACTACTTATATCAAGTTTTTTGTGTAAAATATCTTAAATTTTAGTATTTTCAACTCATTAACTCCCTCACTTTATTGCAATGTTCTATGATATTTTTAATAAAAAAAATTAAAATTACTATTTTACATCAAAATTGAAAGACATAAAATACCTTAACAATTCTTTCGAAAATTAAATTGAAAGATCCATACTCATATATAATAGAATTGTTAATACTAATTTTTTTATTTAATATCAACACCCGAATTTCTCTGTCTCATGGGATAAATTATTTTTGATTTAAAAGTTCTCCTCCAATAAATTTTTTCGATCTTTAGAAATTGAAAAACAAAAAAAATACACGTACACACACAAGCGATGTTAACGGTCAAAGTATCATCCCCTTCGTACTTAAGTTAGTAAAAATAATATGAAATAAAAAATTAAGAAATATTATCTATTTTTTTTTAAAAAAAAAAGAATTTTAATTCTTTCCTCTGCAATCTTACTGCATCACCTCCCCTCTTCTGCTTTTTATAGTCAAAATTATAAGCAGCTATAAGTATTGATAAACTCTCACAATTGCTTACTCCCGTAATTATGAACAACAATTAACTCTCACAATTTTCAATAAATATTAATACGACATAAATATAATAATTTTTAAAAGAGATCTCTTAATTAAAATTTTTTTTATTTAAATTAAAATATAAATTTATTTGTTATAATATGATGATTAAAATTATTATCAAAATATATTTTTAAATTTTTTTTAACTAATTAACTTTTCTGTTATCAAATATAATTAATTTTAGTATGATATTAAATTGTATAATATCGTTTTAAGTGTGAACTAATTTTACTATTTAAATGGTTATTTTAATCAATAATCTTTTAAGTTAATACATTCTAGTCTATGACATTCCCAAATTTTTGGTGCTTCTTTCTCCTTCATTTTCTTTATGCGTCGGCTGCGTCTCAAAAGACTTTCTATTGTATAGGGCAAATCATTCACGTACTCGTTGCTCATAATCTTGGGATATGAAGCGTATGACAAGAAACATTTATTATAAAAGATGTGCACGCCACAAACCATTACTTAGAAAGAAATTAGCTGTCCCTCCCCTCCACCCCAATTTCTCTACCAAACTTGCCTGAGCTATATTCTCCACTCTTTTTAACTCTCCGATGCAATCCACATACAAAATCTTGAACTTTACGCCTTTCACTCGGAAAACGTGTCAGCTTTTCCAAGCAGAAATTCCTGATCATCCTGATCATCATACATGAATTTCGCAGGCATTTTGATCTTTCTCTTCATAATTCCTTAAGATTGTCTCGGATCGATTTCAAAGAACTTCTTGACAGTCCTTGTCTAGGCAGCTTCATAACGTTTCTTGTCACCAGCGACAATACCGCACGTCTGTGCGAGTTTCATATCACCGTGCTCGTTGGCAAGTCTGGCTGTGTTTCCATGTGATAAAAATGTTGCTCTCACTTGAGATGATGTGTAGATAAATTCATTTGTAGGGATTGTTTTCAGTTTTACCAATCTTCCTGAACCCATGAGACAATGCATAGTCTTTTCAAATCTGCTTCATGTCTACACGTCCAAAGACGTAAACATATTTGTTGAGAAGATCACCGTGTCTATTTTCTTCAGCAGTCCAATCCCTAATCCAAGTTGCCCAGAGATTTAAGGCTTGCACCAGTCTCGTCTCCAACCCATCTACAATGTTGAGCATTGTTTGGTGAGTAGGATCCAGGATGTGCCTCTTCTGTGATCATATCTCCAACCGACAAAATTAAAGAATCATCAGGAAGTTGATTGCATCTTTCTCCCGACTCCTTCACTTGTTCGTATATACCTTCCAATCGTGGCCCAAGTTTCTCATGCTGTGCTTTTTTATTTTATTTTTTGAGTCAACTGCATTTCAAGAGATTTTCTATTGCCTGGGCCATGATTCTTCGGATATGCATAAAAAAATCATGTATCAATGATGCGATGTATAACATATGCACGCACCACATACTAGTCAAAAATTAAGACGAAAGCTGACTAACCATTTCCTTCATAAAGGTATAACCAAAGATCTTAGGTGAGATTCAATACCAGCATCTGAAACCAAAACTTTACTAGAGTTTACTCAGCTAGGGATCTCTGGATACATATACAAGTTAGCAGCAAAAAGAAAAACTTAAACTCCACAATATGAGCAATGACACTATTGATGATTATATGTGCCACCCTGCTCTCCAAGGACGGAAGAACCAAGCTTCATGCGTTACAGGGGCGAGGTTTCTTTTGGGTTTAGACTTCTACCATCTGGAGGCAAGCACCTTTTTGAGAAGAATGTTGCAATGCTTTTTGCCCTACCTCCATTCTTCTCTGTTAATCAAATGGGGTATATTAGATGATGAGATGACACAATTAAGGAAGAAACAAATGTGGCTCCCATACCCGGAGAATGTGACAAGCCAAGCTTGATCAAGATTTCTTTCTTAATCTGCATCACAGAATGATTACAATTCACCAAACCAAATTTATTTCATAAAAATCTCATTTATTTGTCCCCTTCGTATAGACAATCAAAATTGTGTAGGGGAGGAAAAGAAACATTTCAAAGTACATAGAAGGCTTTATTCTTCCACAGTCAACCACACAACAATGGTCCAGAGGCATGAGTTCATACTTCATATGTGTATGTTGAATGTGAATAATTTAACACAAACAAAGCTCAAAGTTGCAATGATTCAGGAGCATAAAAATGCCAGAATCACTCAAAAGTCAGAACACATATATTGTCAACATATGTGTTAATTCATAGCAGAGCACAATGGCAATACAACTCTCAGGAGTATACTTTAAGGAAACTAGCAACATACCTGCCAACGATTTTCAGTAACATTGAAATCTGATATCTCCTTTACTTTGTTTCTTATTTGAGATTTAGAAATAGCTGGGAATTTTTGCTGTAAAGATTCAACAACCTTATGGATACTTGTTGAGCATGATTGTATAGCAGATACCTGAATATTCCACAAGACTACATAAGCTTCCAAGTCCTGATTATCATTATAACATCAGATGAAAAATAGACATTTAAAAATACAACACAGCTCCTTCAAACATAAGACAGTATCACAGACTTCTAAAGTTCTAAATAGAAAGTTATACCCAAAAAAATCCATGTGATGTCTTCCTATATTAAAGAAGAATAAGAATGCAACTCACAACTGCAGGCAATTCTGATTCTGGTATAGTTGTTACAGGTGAAATTGTTATGTTGCCCTTGCCACTTGACAAGCAAGCCACTTCTTTCTCATCCTGCATGCTATCAACAGTTATCTCTACATGAATTGCCCCAGGGAATATTTGCATGCTCAGAGCTTGCAAGCATGCCTGTTCCATTTTAGAAGTACCACTGAGATCTTCAGCCATTAAAAGTGGGAGCTTTTCATGCATTAGATTCAATATAATCAAGGGTTCATTTTTCCGAAGAGCATGCTCCGTTAAATTGTTTAAATGCTTCTGTTGCCAAAGTAATGTACAGGGTTTTTCACTCTCTAAATCTATCTTACAGCTAGGTGAACTTTTAGTCTCCCCAACAGAAAGATCAATTTCCATCCTCTCAATTTGAACACCCTGCATGGAAAGACAGACACATACAAAGCATAAACAGCAGGTGTTAATGTGCATAGAAGGGAAAATATTGGAAAATAAGCTATTAAAAATGTTCTCCAGGGTCTGCGGTTTCTCAGAAGATGATATAAATGAACTCATGGGTAAAAATAAAATTTCTCAACTGCATCTCTAGATATTATCACATCAGATTTTAAGGTTTAATCACATGACAAAAAAATGCAATAAATGTACAACAAGATGCAGCTACCAGAACCATGAGATATGATTTCTCACCTCGTCTTCAGAGAGATAACCATCAGGTACAAAAAAGCCATCTTCAAATTCCTCTTCATCATCAGCTTTTGAACAACCTTCTTCATCGTCATCTTTATCACAATCAGAGAGGCTTTCCCCAGGGTCCTCCTGCACAATGAAAAAGGTATTTGGATAACATTGACTAAATCTTAAGTACTTTTACAGCTAATATGGAGAAACTCTCAGTACCTCTTCCCATTCTTCATCACTATCGATATCATAATCCAAATCCGGGTCCTTTCTTAGAGGTTGGCGTGGTCTCACAATATGACTGAAAAGAAAATTTCCCAGATAAGACATAACATGGGGAAAGAAAAGTAAACACAAACCTATAAAACAATTCCATCTTCATTGAAAATTTGAACTATATTTGCCATTGTTCCGTCTGAATGGCTGATTCACAAAGCCAAAAAAATAAGGCAGTACCAAAGTTTATCTATTCCATGAACATACTCAGTGCATTTCAAATATGATCAGTGAAAAAAGATACCCGTAAAACAGAAGAGGGGAGAACTCTTAATTTAAAAGCCTTTATTTCTTAATTACAGAGTTCCCATAGTACAATCTTATTAGAAAAAGCCGTCTATTCCTGGGCTTGCAACATATTAGAAGAAAATATATATCTGACTTTGAATGTCCATGGCACCTGCATGGACAACATTACAATACAACCACACATACAAACCATTACATTAATTTTTGTCTTGCTACAAACCACAAAGAGAGAGAGAGAGAGAACTTGCCACAAGTATGGGGATATACTACTTTATCCAGAAGATTATTGTTCTATGCAAGGCAATGCCTATGTAGTGCTTTCACTACACAACTTTTACCTGATACATAAGAAGGTAAAGCCTGTGCTAAATATAGAGCTAGATAGAGATACACATTCCAACCAAAGGTCACCACCTATCAAAAGCTTATGCCAAAGAAAATGTGTTTTCTAGAGTGCAAATTAATTATCCATGACATTATTCATCATCATAAAAACAGCATTCCTTCATTTAGCCATAAAGGTAATAACATAATACATCAGAATCTCCATTCACATGCTCTTTGAAACACAGACAATAATAGTGAAACAAACAAAAAAAAAAGTCACAAAAGGAGTTACCTTTTCTTGGGCCAAGTACCATAAAATGCAGGTCTATAACTCTTAGCAAACTGCAATAACTTCTTCCCCCTTTTGCATTTCTCAACAGCAAAAGAACTATCAGCACTAGTAATGCATGATCGATCATCCAATGTCTGTTCCCCCCATTGATCTTCTAACCTCTCCATGCTCGAATCATCATCACGACCTAAAGCTGTACTAGTATTTAGCCTAAGTTCTTTAAACAATTCCATCTTAGGCTTCCTGCGTATTCCCCAACGCTGATTTCGATTTGAACAAACAGAATGACCAAGGTGATGCCAGGAAGATAAGTGAGACCTGAAGGAACAAGAAAGCTTAGAAATGAAGGACAAAACTACATTTAACTGGAAAAGACAAAAAAGACAAAACAAAGATGGCAACCTACTTGCGAAGATCATCAACACTGATCTCATTGTTTGATGAAAGAGCAGAGTCCATCAGCATTGTAACTGCTTCAGCCAACTTTTCATTCTCCTTACTCAATGAGTTAGAAGTACTTGCTCTAGACAAATACCAATCATTCTCACATGAAGTTGTAGTTTTACTTCTTTTGAGAAAGCGTTCCATTATTGAGGCCTGCTTTTGTATGGCAAGATGCTTTTTCAATTCAGCTTCTTCCTTCTCTCGACGTCGCTGATCTTTCTCAGCTTCATCTTGCTGCTTTCTTAGCTGTTTCCTCATTTCAGACTCTTCTTTTTCACGGCGCCTTTCATCTCTTTCTGCCTCCTCTTGCAACCACTTTAGCTCCTTTTCCTGAAATATACCCAATAATACAAGCGTTAAGCAAAAAATTTTATTAAATGTTAAGTCCAGACAAAATGTTCTGTTACATCAAACAAAACATCAGTAAACAACATGTTGAAATTACAAGTTTTAATAAACCAAACAAATCTTATAATGTAAAGCATATCATAGCCTAGCTCCACAACCACTTCCAAATAAACAAAACAGAATTTCCACAACTATTTAAATCAATACTGTCACAGAATTTCCACAACAGAATTGAATGGACCCAAGCAACATACTGTCACAGCATATATCTACACAATACAAGCAAGAGCAAACAACTAAACACCCGTGAAGGAATTGAAATTTTGACCCTACACTTTGCAACTTTTCCTTTTGCAGTTTGCGGTCCACTCTCTTTTTTTCCTTTTCAGCTTCTCGTTTGTTTTTTTCCAATTGTTTGATTATCAATTTCTCTTCCCCCTTTGCTTCCTTCTCAGCCCTGCAACAAGAGCTTAAAACATCACAGGATGAAAAGAAAATTAAATAAAAAAACCTGATAGAAAGACTGCAACTGCATACATGTCTGCACTGTTTTTCTGCAACATCCCGTCCATTAACATGCGTATATTTACCTCACTTAGCACTTTGCTAAGCTTCTCAGATGCTTTCATCAGATCATTTATGAAATTAGGGTCACTCTTTGACTTGTGTAGTGCAGTTAGCATTGCTGAAATGAACCAAAGACATCAGTAACCTAATTTGCAAGAATAAAACCAACTGACTTAAACATCAAAACAAATCCTGTCAGGCAAAGCAATGCAAGACAAACAACAAATTGGCTTACCATTCCAGATAAAAATAAAAATAAATGAAACCATACAGTTGCAAGTGAGTTCACGATGAAACTGTACAGAATATCAAAGCACACATGGCACACATGAATATGCACAAAAATATTGCTAGCTATTAAATAAAATTATTTTATGATTTTCCAATTTACAGAGACAGTGATCAGATGGTTCCATATTCCCACAAAAGCTAAAAGCAGGCCTACCAACAATTAACACGTACAATAGTATTACAAACCAGTCCAGAAGGAGTCACTTGGTAAGACATCGCAATGATGAGAAGATTTCCAATACCACATGTCAAGTGTGCACTGTGCCTTACAACAAAATATATCTAAACTATAATTCTAAAAGGTACAAATAATAAGAGATGTCAAAGGGAATTCCAAGTTGAATTGATTTTTCCAGTCAGCAGACATAAGAGTTAGTAGGCAATTAAGTTTAAAGGATGGAAAAAATGCCAAAGTAGTTGGCAAATCTGATATCATCTATGACAAGCATTGCTCAAAAGTTATGCAACTCATGTGATGATCATCACTATTACCAATATGTCTGGTATTCCATCTAACAGCAATACTAACATAATCCCATGACTATTTTCACTTATGATCTGAGGGTGATGAAATACTAACAACCAACCAAGTAAAGCCTATGCAAGAACCTATAAGTAAACAGAAATTGTAAACAATTAATTAGAGGTAGCCCATCTGTGTAACTGCAAATATATATATATATATTATAATTCAATAAGTGTCCATTAAACCCATGATATTTTTCCTTCTAATCGTGTTATGAACTCAAAAACAAACTAGATACAAGCACACTTATGACAGAGCATAGATTTACCAGAAATAGCTGTAATCCTCTCGTGGATTTTCTTCCTACAAGTCCGACGAATTTTCATTGCCCAGCGTACTGATTTGGGCAGCAACTTTAAATCTCTTGTCTACAAAAATTGCAAAAAATAATAATAATAATAATAATTAACTAATTGAAATGACAAAATCACAAACCTAATAATACCCGTAATTGATAGAGAAAAAAAAAACCCCACAAAAGAGAAAAAAAATTCACCTCCCAACACCATAGAGAAGCTTCGGTGTGATCCTCCAAAACATCAGCATCGGCATTGGGCACTCCATACATCACTCTCTGACCCACAAACAACACCGCATTCTTAACGGCAGCAAAAGTCGCACCCAATTTCTCATTCTCATTCTCATTCTCCTTCAGTTTCATGTGAATCTCTCCCACCAATTTCGACAACGGCAACTCACTCTCCTCCATCAACACCGCCACCATCCCATTCAATGAACCACCGGATTCACTCAAATTCATATTCGGTCTTTGATTCCTAATCATTTCCTTAAAGTATCGAAAAAGCCCTTTTATTTCTTCATTTAAATCTTTGATTTGACTCTCTTTATCTTCCCCGGTCATAGCCGCCCAAGCTCTCTTACGTTTCACCCTCTTCCTCGGGCGATCCTCAACGTTGCTAATCACCACCGTATCTGTCATTCCCGTGCAAAAAACAGTAAAAATGAGTGAGTTCTTGAGATCTAGGGTTTGGGGTTACAAAGAGGATAGTATTCTCAGCAAAAAGAAAGGCTGTTCATTTCTCTCTCTCTCTCTCTCTCTGATTTCAACATCTCCATCTTTTTTTAATTTTTTTGGTCTAAGATAGTTCTTTTATACGCATTATTGCGTAGAAATAATTTAATTCATAATTGATAAATTTTTCTTTTCATTTTTCCCGCCAGCGGGCGATATATAATTTGGCTCCAAACAGGTTTGACAATAAAACGCCGTTTGGCGCCATCATTTTTCGGGCTTTGCTTTATGCGGCAAGCTCTACGGTGCATCTCATGGATTTTATGTCTATTCACCAACATGTGCACGACGATTGCATCTAATCATAAAAAGGGGTGTAGGAGGGCGCAGCAGGGCCGGGGTTTCCAAGAGTGCCCGATTTGGGCCCGTGCGGTGAATTCTCGCCCCAATTTTGATGTAACATTACACGAAATTTTAAATTCTATAATATTTTTTAATTGAATTCTGTTTAATATCAAAAATATCCTTGTCTATTTAACATTTATAATATTTGTTTTTTGTATTTTACAACTTTCATAACAACAATTATGTAGAGTATTACTTTATAATTAACAATAGCAATATTACTGTATTTTATGTAGAGTATTTATTCACCATCTTATTTAATTTCTTAAAAATGGCTATAAATAAATCCAACCCCTTCCCAAGCTAATGGGAGTGAGTTTGTAGCTCATATCTCTTGTATTGTTGTCGGATATTTTACCAGTTTATTTTATTATTTAGATTGTGAAATTTTCACAATTGCAATTATATTATCTGTAGTTTTGAGGTACCTTTAGTAATAATTACATGATATATATTTCCATAAATTTCGACCCACTATGCGTGGAAACGGACAATCGACAAGATTCGGCTCTAAACGACATTAGATAGGCAAAGCAATAAAGCAAAACGGCATAAAAATATTATATCATAAAATAGCTGACAAAATAAATGTTGATTAGTTGCTGCAAATTCTGCAACAAAAAGCTTTTGAAAAAACAGCTAGCTTTAAGAATTGAAAACCCCTACGGAGACGGGTTCTTCCACGCAAATGTTTACTTCAATTGCAACAACGCAAGCTATCAATGAGTTTACAGCTCCGCAATTGCGAGTTCGGTTCAGTGAGTCAGTCAGCAAGTCAATGGCTGCTCAGACTTGTGGCAAGACATTTGGATCACCGGTTTCATATCCTGGTAGATAAGATATGATATGATATAACTTTTTGGTATATAATGTAGCATGGTTGTGTATTATTGTTGGCTAGATGGTTACTTGTATGAATGAATGTTATATTGGATTGGATGTCGCAGATAGTCCGAATCAATCTCCAGTAGAAGCAAATAATGTTTGGGAAGCAATTTGGAGTTGATGATGAACTTGTATGCCACATTTCAAGGAGGTCAATTGATGCAGTTGAAGAATATTATTGGGTGAAAAATACAAACTTGGCTCTTCTGTTCTATTTTATTTTCTTAGGGCGAAATATGTATGTCATTGTCAGTCAACGTTAGGCTGCTTCTTTTAGCCTCAAATTTTGCAAGATGATATAGATCTGGTGAACACCAGAAGTTGGTAAGGGACCTGAAGAAAATTTTCAAGATAATATGTGGTTGGACAGTGGTTTCTTAAATTCTTTTGAGCACTGTTGTTGGAGTATATATTTGCGTGCTCTTTTTTTAAGTCTTCTTAGCAAATTACCGGGAGGTACTCTGCGGCGATAAATAATAAATCTTCCATTTCCTTTGGTTGAGATTCTCTTCCAATAATTTTACCCAAGAAGGAGGTATTTCATTCGGTTCGAAATTGGCGCTTGCCCGTAAATGTGGATCCGCACAGCATCCGTTTGCCATTGCTTTGTCTATCAATATCATCCCCTTCTTCCAAGCGATGATTAAGAAGGGTAATTGACTAAAATCTATTGTCTTTGCAAACGCAAGAAAGACTGATCAAGGGAAGCCACATTGCAATCTAGGAGATGACAAAATTTTAAATCGTTTTCTGCCTATTTTGAACTAGTATCTCTGCGAATAGCGTCTCTCTTCGTCTTCCTTAACGCTAGAGTGATTAAGTGTACGGGAATACCCAAAATTATTGTATTTTTGGTTATGGTAAGATTAAAAATTAAATTTTTGTAGTGATTACCCGCAATAAATATTTTCATTTCTGTTTCTTCTATCAGTTATAATTGTTTCTTGAGCCCATTAAATAAGAAAGCTCATATTAATGTAACGACTAAGCTAAAAGGATTCAGTTGGTTTGAGATCTCGTTATAAGTTCTTCTGTCGAGACTTGGGAATAATAACTATTTCTCCATTGCAAAGAACACTACAGTTTTGAATTCGGAACTCCTTGAACTTCAGTAATGTGCTGGGAGTTAGATTATAAAATATAATCCATAATATAGATTCGCGTGTGCGTGCATGCATGTACACAAGAGACGAGAGGGCAAAATCACATGTATACAAGAAATATTTGTCATACATTAATTCAAAATGATTAACAGTAATTAACTATAGGAACCAAAGAGGGGGAAGAACAAAAATTTCAACATCCTATAAAAACCATTTAAAAAAAAAAAGGTGAACAACCAAATAAATACTAGGAGGACCCAGCAACCAAAAAATTGTGCTAGTGTGTACTCCTATACAAATTAATAGCAACATATTTCCAAATAAAAAACAGCAAGCATCCATCTTTGATTCCATAGAGATCACGGACTAAGCAGCAGATGGAGCGGTAATGTAGTGAACAACGCCAGTCTCCGATAACGCAGCCAAAAATTGCTGCAGGTTCCCTGTCTCGGCCTCAGCTTCTGGACGTGTAACTCCCCCTTCATTTGAAGCCACGTAGTTCTTGTAATCCAGAGTCTCGTCGTTGTATATATCCCACCATTTTTGCACTAGAATTTTGATGTCTTCCCTCTCCATGTTCTCTTCTTTGCCAGTATACCTCCATGGCTTAGACCCCTGCAAATCAATCATGACCCATTTATATTCATAATTATCAGGCTAGCTATGAGACCACATGAACCAAATGATGTTATTGCACTACTTACAGCGGCACAGTAGTGAACGACTTTAACTTTGTCGGGTTCAATGTTCTCCGGGTGACGCCACAGCATGGCCAGGACAAGGTTGTAAACAGGCGGAATGGGCTTGTAAATATCCCGGAAGTACATGTTCAGAAAGTCCTGCAACAAGACAAGTTAATTAAATGTTAGTCAGTTGAGGTTTTATTAGGGCAAAAACTGAGCTATGATGGAGACAGAAAGGACAAAGAAAATACCTGCTCAGCAAATGTGGTTGGCCGAGTAATTTTGAGGGTTTCGAGGAGATCATGATAGGTGGAGTCACTTGGCTCGTAAATAAACATGCCAGCGTTGAAGTAGAGAGCAGGCTTAGGACCAACATCAGAAGACCACTGCACTCTATCAGGGCACTGTTGGCAGTATCCAATCTTATACTGCGGGGTGTGGCTCCATGTTTTTTCACAGAAGCAATCCATCACAGCATAGAAGTAACCATCTGGCATGTCAAACAGGTGATCTATGTTCTCAAATACTTGGATGTCTCCGTCCAAGTATATCATCTTGCTGTACTCCACAAACTGCAATTTTAAAAGCCATCCACATTTAGATCCAATAGAAAATGCATACATGCAAGGATTCAGCCACTTTCAGATGGCCAAATTAATGGAGTTGAAAAACCCTTTTTTTTATAAGGAAAAATATTATTAACGAAAACTTATCTCCAAACTCTTTGGAGAAAAAATATACGAGTTTTCCCGGAAAAAGCCAGAAAACTTTCATTTTCCCAGAATTAAAATTACAAGATAGCGACTAGACACGTTTCTTAACACGGACCGAAAAAGAGAAACGTGCAAAACCGACACAACATCCGCATCAAACCGACAAACCAGTTACATGCGTGTAACGCATGCAAAAACTGAAAAAACTTACTTCCCAAATACGAAGCTTGGAGTAGTTGATGACATAATAAGCCATGGCAAACTGAGTCTGGTTCTCGGGAGGATAAACCGGCTCGATTTCTCTCACTATGCAGCCTTGTTCGATCAGGATCTTCCTGTGCTCCTCAGGAACGTCAGGCAGAATCGCGACGACCAGCGGGTACTTACTGTTTGCCTTTCTTAAACCCTTGGCCAAGCCCACAACTCCTTTCACGTAGTCTCCGTTGCCCGCCAGGAAAGTAACATAGGCACGTTTCGGCAGACTGGGAGCTTTCGACAGAGAAGTTGTCTTGGTGACAGTGGTGGTGGTGATATCAGGTGCCATGATGATGATGAAAACGAGGTTTTGGGATCAGGAATTGAAAAGGTTATGCAGCAAAAAGTGTTTCTCTGACAAGAAAATGAAGTTTTCTAGGATTCTAAGGGTGTTTGGATCGAAAGAAAAAGGAGAGGAAAGTTTTGAAATCTTTGAGAATTGGAACACAAAAGTATTCTAAGGTTTTTGTGACTTGGTGATAAAGAGAGAAGGCGGAGGGTGTATATATAGTACATTTGGGGTTGATGTAATTCTGGAAAGAAACTGAAATGTCGGGAAATTTAATTAATGATTTTTCTAGGTTAGGAAGCTGAGCTGTGATGAAATCTAGGCTCCAAAATCCACACCGAAGTTAAAATACGACGTTACTTCATCTATTTTTGTGCCAACATCGACATTTCATTGTTTGACTTGCTACTGTGTGAGCTTGACTGCAGTTACGCTAAACTTTTTATACGCTATCTTCCTCTAAAGAAATCGGACTCTCCGTGTGGCAGTGATTTGATCTAACGGCCAGTGCGAAAATTCTGGGTTTGGACGGTGCACGTAAAAGGTAAATTAATCTAATTAAATTCGAATATGCTCGAAGATCCTCGGTCAACCATTTTCATTACAGGAAACACCCTTTTTCTTATTTAATTTACCACTTTAGCCGACACGGCTTTACCCATTACTCGTTATTATGGCCATTTTTGTGCAGTGGGAGACATTTCGTGTATAATAAATGAGTCAATTTATTTTCCGCATACCCGGATGACTTTTTCCGTTCAATAGAATCAACAGCTAAGATTATTTCATTATTTTGAATGCAATGGGTGGTTGTACACCTCGTAACACAGACGTCACGAAGCTTCCATGAATTAAAATTCATCAGATAATAAAAAGGGGGAAAAGCGTTTTTAAAAAATTAATACTAACAATTTAACTGCCACCGCCATAGCACCACCAAACGGTGCAAACGGTTCTAATCACTGCACACAAAAACCACGCGTTTTCACGACACGTATACAATCAAGGGGCATGTGGCAGTTCCGCAGTGGGGTCCAGATCCCTACGATCGGCCATAAAACGTGGCACTCCCACGCACGTCGGTCCGATATTGAAAATATTACGCATGGGGTCCACTAAATCCCTTCGTGTCAATTGGAGGGGTCCCATTGAATGAGAAGCTGCCACGTTTCAGCACGTAATTTAGTGGACGGTGACTCTCCATGCTGGTACCATACAGATCAACTTCCTTGAACTGACGGGAGAGGGATCTTTCTAGTAATGTTGTTAAGTTAGTTGGGCGGGAACATGGGCCCTACTATTAATTTATGGATAATGAGATTATGGTGGTATTATTTAAATATAGGTAACTTTAGACCAAACCGACCTGTTTATTGTGGATAATGTAAATGGACTTTATTTAATTTTGGAGATAACGTTGTGACTTTTGACTATTAGCCTTCCCATTTATTCACATTAAAAAAAAGTTATAATTTAGCGTGAAAATTTTTACTCTTTGGTGATTTTTTCTTGTCCATAAAATTAGATCAATAAAAAAATATTCAAATTTTAAGAAGTTAGTACAAAAAAAAAATTATGAGATTACACTTTTTATGCGAGATAATTATAATAAATACAAAAATATGTATTTTTTATATAAATTATTGATATATGATGAATAGTTAAAGAACGGGTAATTAACTTTTGCATCAAAAAAATTTCATAAAGTCAAGCTAAATTTCTAACTTATGTTTTGCTTATGGAAACTCATGCGATGGTCTAAGATTTAAGGAGGCTATGTTTACTTTTTGAGCCACGAATGCACAACATCCCCATTGTTACACAAAGTAAAACGGAGTGGGACATAGTTTGGTTATATGTGTCGGTTATTACAACCGAAAAATTTCAAACCAAGAAGCAATTGCGTGTCTGAAATAAACTACCACATAACCTTTTTATGACGCAGCATCCACTCGGTGCATTAATGTAATATGTAAAATTAGCGAGATCAATGGGTCCTGTTCATTCCTTTTTCATCTCGTATCTTTTCCTTTGCTTTAGGAATGCATTCTAAAACTGGTTAAGCGCGAGCAGGTGGGCTGCTCAGTTGCAACAACCCACCCACAAAATGCAAATGCATATTTGATTGAAGCGGCAAAACAGAAGGAGAAAACCTATGGATTGATAGTGATTTTTTGATGGATATGATATATAGTGAGATCTACAAATGAAACGTGTACGAGTATGTGCGTGTTAAGTGCAGCAAAGTGAAATTGAGTATGACATGTTTGTTATACGATCTAGTCAAAAACAATCAGCAATTTCGTGTCTGAAGTAAACTACATAATCTATTCATGACGTTTCTCTTCCATGCACTAATAATCTTTAACTTCTGCTCTAAGAATGCACACCAAAACTGGGCTAAGCTGTGGGTCATCATCACTTGAGGTAGGCTGCCGACTCATCCCTCAGTATGAGCAGCAGGTGGGCTTTTTCAGACAGTTTTATGTGCTTTAATCACGAGACTATAGGTAGGAGAATTTATGGCCTTTCACCATTTTCAGTCTCTTGCATTGTACCATGTCAAACTATCAAGTTACGACTTCAAAGTTCAAACATTCAGAACTTGATATTACTTATAAAACAAGAAACTTAACAGTCAGGAAAAGGACTTGAATTGGACTTATTATTTCTCATAGAGATTATGGTACATATATAGAATCCAAATGTTTTAATTTGAAAACCCTACAAATTGGTTCAATATAAGTAATTGTAGGGGCCAAAAAGTTTAGAAAAGAGATGAATCAACTAGGCCTGGAGAATAAGTTTCTTGCCAAGAATCGTGTCATCTGTGGAGAAATCTGCCTCTTTCCTGAACGTACCCCTGCCGAAGTCTAGGTTGTAGGAGTCTGCAAGACCTTCCACCAGGTCAAACTCAGGCTTCCATCCGAGCACATGCTTTGCCTTTTCAATGGACGCAAAGAAATGCTGCATTATTTTACAAAAAGATTATCTTATCAAGAAATCTTCCTTTGATTTTGGTAAGCCACCTATAATCACATTGACTGAAAAAAACTGTTACAGATGTGGACTTCTTTGTAATGTGTAAACAATTCTTCTCCAGATTTTTGGGTAAATGCTGACGAATGACTAATATTACCACAAGAAATTTTCTACAAGATAATCTTGCATCAAAGAATTTTCTTACTAACATGAACCTTATCCTTTTAATATCATTTTCAGGGCATATTGAATAATGCACCTTAGCAATATCCAATTTTTGGGATTACATGCACATGTAGAATGCAAATATCAATCAATTTTATCATGTTGACAGGAAAACGCAGTTTTTAAGCTTGCAAATTACCTGGTCCCTGAATGGAAATGACTTCTTTTTACCAAAGTCAAACTCTTTGGGGTCGTAGTGCACTAATTCAGGCTCAGGGAATCCACCAGCCTGGGGAAAAAAGTATGGAATGGATAATATACTAGCAGTTAACTTCAATCATATGGGCATAATATGCTCTACACTATCAGCAATAAAATCATTTGATACCTTTGCACATGCCCTTGCTAATCCATCAAAGGTGACATACTTCTCTCCGGAGATGTTGAATACCTGCTTGCTGGCTTTTTCATTACCTAGAACCTGAACAAAGGCCTTAGCCAAGTCCTGCAATTGTAGAATCACATCACATATTATAAGCACTACAGGATGAGTGTTTGTGGAAGAAAATTGGATTGGTAATGTGGACATTACATTAATCATAAATAATACAGAAAAATAATGCGAGTAGCTGAAAAAGAAACAAACTGTTTATTGGGTCATACTAACTATACAAAGGGGAATCAAATCAAAGTAAATATGAAACAGCACTGAAAGTAATTCCTGCAAGAGTTGCTTCCATTATTGCTAACCTTCACATGACCAAGTTGGGTTATTTGTACTCCCGAGCCTGGAATTGGAACGGGGTGACCTGCTTTCAACCGGTGAAAGAACCACTCTTCGACAGGGTTATAGTTCAAGGGACCATATATGTAGACTGGCCTTATAGAAGTCCAATTTACGCCGTTTGATTCGAGTAAGGACTCTGTATTAAGTTTTCCCTTGTGCCTACTCTTTGGATCAACTGCATCAGTCTATAATCACTAGCTAAATGATTAGAATATAGCAATAAACACAAATAGATAAATAAAACAAGTAGGCAACAGAGCTGTAAATCTCGCTCCAATATGCAGAACTGCTCTCAACTGCTTCAGAAGTAGGTGGGAAAGAGAACACCATGCTAGGGTAAAATGAAGCTTCTGCTTTCCGTCTTCATAGTAAGCAGAGCACAATTTTCACTTTAAGAGACCAAAACGGGTCTAGCAAAAGCTAAGCTAAGCTCCAATTGAAGGAACTAAAACAGATAGGGAATTTTATCATAACATGGAACTAACTAATTAAGTAGTTGAACTACTGATTATGTTCTGGGTATGTACTCAGCCACCAAAAGGAAAAGTTTCAGTCCTTTAAGGGCACAAACTAACAAGGTAACAGTGCTGTTCAACAAAGAAGATGGAGTACTGGAAAATTTGCACCCAAGCTATGAAAGTTATTTCCAAGTCTGGCAAGGTTTTTCCTGACATATTTGGACAAACTGTAAATAATTCTATCTAAAGAATTTCATTAAATCCCAACAGATGTTTTAGCTATGCTATGTTCTTTTATGGCAATATCGTAAAATTTTCAAGATGGTATAAAGCCCTTATTCTTCGTTATGTTGCATCAAGATTGTTGATAAAAGGATGATGATTGGACTCACCTCGCAGTGTGGTAAAAGGTCAGATTTGGCATAGACACCAGCTGAGGAGCAGTAGATGAACCTGAGAATTAGCAGAAAAAATATTTCCCATTTAGCAGGAAGGATTTACTCATGAGTTTTCACGCATAAATACAAAGACAGATTCTTGAGATTTATGGCTGGAATCTTTTCTCTGAAATATGGATTAGTCTATCCGATTTTGCTCATGCTATTTCGTTTATTCGGTGCTAACGTAAATATTAAAATGATAGTGAATCATTTTGGCTTCAAAGCTGTCTTCAATTTAAGCCATGGATTCTATGTTATCCAACTGAGTATATTCATGTCGTCATTCATTTGTCTATCAGTTTAATTCACAGCAAGCTATATCTTCCTTCGGTACAACCATCACAGCAAGCGTTTCAATTTAACTGAGCATACTTGACACTGTTAAGGTTATAATGTTCAGTGATTCACCCATAAAGACCTAACGAATTGAAATAATTACACACGTGGCTGATTAGAGACTATAAAATATGTTCAACAAGTTGCTCAGAGCTTACTGTTCCAGCTTTGGCAGTGCATCCAATATGGGCTCAACTTCGTCTGCTTCTCTTCCTGCAGACAGCGGAAAAAGGAATTCAATATATTGAACAAAATAGAGAGACATTTACCATGTGTTTATTATAAAAAAACTGTATCCGAGTAAAAGGGGCAGAATCAAAACGAATTGCACAAATAAGGCTATACATACCATTTATATCATAAACAACATCAAATCCTTTGGCAGAGAGACTGGATTTCACGAACTCAAAGTCCTTTCTGTCTCCTTTCAAATGAAAGATCTGGCAAATCATAATGAAAAAAAAACGGTAGAACTTGACACAAACTTTTAAAAGTTTACTCTACAACCAAAGAGAAGAAAAGTTTGTTTGATATTGAGGTGTCGTGACGTTGTAGTTAAAGTTTCTGCAGGATGAAAGTATTAGATGTTGAAATAAATTCAAAAAAAAAAAGTGAATCCCCCTAAAAGTTGGTTACCAAACACTCTTTCCAGCTTTAGTTTTAAACTAAAGTCCAAGCACCACAACCCCCAAAGCCTAAATTGAAGACAACATCCACAATGTATAAAACACTTTTCAAACGTTTGTTGTAATACCTTGGAAGAAAACTCAGCGTATTCCTGGTCTGATTCACCGGGCAATTGTTGGGTGATTGGTGCCTTTCCTCTAGTAAACAAGGTCACCTGTCAAAGGAATAATGCAAGGCAGATTATCATGGTGGCTAAATTATTGGATTGAATGTTCTCAAAATTGTCACTGTTACGATACAAGAATGTGATACGAGGCTACGACATTCTCACTACAATGAGGTAAAAAAGAATGCAACTAGGAAAACAGAAGAGGTGGGTAATATCATACTTGATGACCCTCTTTGACAAGAAGTCTTGACAAAAATACACCAATGAATCGAGTTCCTCCCATTATAAGAATGTTCTTTTGACCAGAAGCTGCAACTTGCAGTCCTCCTATCGGCCGCCATACCTTTCTTTTATACTGCAACATGCACATCTCGACAGTTTTATTACCAATTACCAATTACCAAAGTTAACGATAAACCGTTAAACATGAAAAAATGCCGACTATTTCTTTCTTCTATGAACAATTGAAAATAGTCAAATCTAGCAAACGCCCACTTAAGGTACACTTTTTTATGTATGTGAATGTGACATTTATGAATAAACGTGAGATAGAGTGGCCCCATATCTCTTCATGTATAACAGAGGAAGTTCTCAAATAAAGAATGGAATCTTCAGACGAGCATAGAGAAAATAAGCATCGGATTTTAGGAGAGGAGGAGGACCTGAATTTGGGAGGGGAGTCTGGTGCCATTGAAGTCAGAAAGAGAAGAAGTGAGGAAAGAGAAAGAAGGCTGAGTTAGGTGCTGAACCGCCACCAAGCTTGCCATACTGCTGTTTAGACCTTCGCCTCTGTATTTGGTATTGGTGGAATGGAAGTTGGAGTTAACTTTTGAAAGATTCTTATGGCTCTGCCCATCTGTGTCTTCGGTTCTCTCTTATTCTTTCGGTTAGGATAAGACAAAGACCCACTTCGGTTATTTCCACCACAGCCTCTCGTTCCATCGTCACGATCATCTCTAGTGCAGTGGGAAAAACAATCATGGCTCTCTAAATACATTCATTTGACTTATGAGGCGACCACTTTGTGCAATAAGGGTCACAAAACTATCCCACTTACAATGAATTTGGGCCGCTGAATCTCTTTCAGGAAATTGTTGCAGTCTGCATACAAAAGGAGAATCCGTAGGAACACGAAACATTAAAAATGGCCGAAAATCTCCCACTTGGAGCTTGTAGTGGAACTAAATCATAAAGAGATTGCCCAGCCAAGCCCATACAGCTAATTTGAGACAATGACACTCTAAAACATATTGCTTTATTACGAAAAGGGTGTAATCAGCACATATTTGTGGTCTGATTCCTTAATGAGATTGCCCAGCTCAGCACATGCATTTAAATTGGGCCATTAAGCATCTTTATTTCTTGTTACAAAACTTTCGGCCCGGCTCGAGAACGGGGACTTCTTTCCCAAGTCTAACGCGTTTTTGGAACTCCAATGAGCTGAAGGCATAACATAGCATAAAAACTATTCCGTCCAATTTTGGCCTGAAAAACTCTCCGCGACGAAGCATAACTTTGTCGAATTGTGAATTAGATTCTCATAATGGATCTCAACCAGGTGAGTTACTGTGCGTTTGGAGCACGTTAATTTGACAATTGTCTCCTTTTTTTTCCTTCTTTTTATGTGATTTTTTTGGTACGAAAATTTAGATCTATAATTCATGGATGATTTAAAGCATACGTATTTGTTTGTTTGTTGATATAGTGCGAATAGAGCCTCTGTTTGGTTCGCGGGAATCTGGAAAAACAAAAGGAAAATGTTAATACTGTGACGTGCTTTCACGCAGTAGTTTAAAGATTCTATCATCGTGAATCCGACGTTGCTTCAATCTCATTATAGTAGTGAATTTGTTGAGATGTTTTGATTGGCTGCGGACAATATATTAATATACTCTGAAAGGTTAAATCTTTTAAGGGCTGGAGAAAGATAGAAAAAGCTAATTCATGGAAGGCTTATTCACTGTTAGGTTCTTAGGTTTGTTTGCGGCAGATAATTCACAGGAAATTCGTGATGTTATTTTGGGTTCTTTGCAAATGTTGTGATTTCCTGGAGATCTGATATTTATTCGGATTATTCGGGAACCATATGTGAGCATATTCTTAGGTGATTGCTTAAGTTTGAAAAGTTATTTGGCAATTAAAATACTGTGTACACGATGAATGTCTTGTGCATGTTCTTGATTTCCAAGATCTGGATTAGTAACGCATGATTTTATCCCATTGAGAACTAGTGTTAATTTGTATCAGTGCACCTATTAATATTTAACAGAAGATTTATTTGCCACATGATTTCTCTCTTGAGTTCGAGAGTTGTAGAATTTGCGGCTGGTTGAGTAAGTTCAACAATTTCTGTCACAATGAAGTTTGACATCCCTCTGTAAAATTGATGCCAAAGAGATATATTTATGAAGTCTTGAAAAGTTTTGCTCTTCCAATGAACCTCTTCATTAACTTATTGATTTATGCTTGCTCGTATTTAACCCTGGATTTCTGTCAAAGCAAAGTTAAATTGCTTAATTGGTTTTTATAATTAGTCATTATTGTTCCTGATATAGTTTTTATCGTGTGCAGCCTCCTGGTGAAAATTATGCCAATCCAAAGACATGCTTCTTCCATGTTTTCTTCAAGGTACAGTCTTTATATCTGATCTAGTTTATATATTTGTTTTATAATTCTATTCATAGCTTGATATTGGGTTTCTGGTTTTTGGCAGGCTGCAGCTTTGGTTTTTTACATACTTTCCGCCCTCTTCTTTGACAGCTTTGTCATCATTTTTGTGGTGACCGTCCTTCTTGCTGCTCTTGATTTTTGGGTAGTCAAGAATGTTAGTGGGCGTATTTTAGTTGGTTTGAGGTGGTGGAATGAGATAAATGATCTGGGTGAGAGTGTATGGAAATTTGAGTGCCTTGATCAGGAGGTTAGTATTATCCTTTTCACGATTCAATCACTCCATTCCAGTAATGCAACTCAAGTTCTTGAGACATTTCCCTCCTGCAATATTGATACTTGAGTCTCATGCATTGTTATCTTTATTGCTGCTGTAGTCAATGGCTCGTATGAACAAGAAAGATTCTTGGCTATTTTGGTGGACCCTTTACCTCACAGTAAGCGAAAACTTTTTGACTTTAGCATGTTACTAAGTGACCATAACATACTATATATACACATCTTCTATAGGTTTAAAAGAATCTATTTATTTCAAATAAATGCAACAGGGAAGACTCTTAGATTTTCAAATAAAACGTTGCTGGATTTTTATGCCACAATTCACTATGAAGAATATGACAACACCACGGAGACTGAAAGGGAAAATATATGAACTTAAAGTGCTGAGTGTATTTATGTAGTAGCTGTGTACTACTGCTGTCAGCGAATTAGCTTGTCTTTCTGTTGTATTTGTACTTTTAAAAGTAAATGTTGAGATTTTTGAATTTTTACCATGCAGGCAGTTGCATGGCTTGTGCTCGGAATATTCTCTCTCATTAGGTTCCAAGCTGATTATCTCCTTGTTGTTGGAGTCTGTTTGACCCTCAGCATTGCAAACATTGTTGGTTTCACCAAATGCCGAAAGGGTGAGCAGCTCTTTTTATCCCCTTCTTTAGCATGATATGCAAGTATCCTTGTTTTTGCAGCTAATTAGTTATTTCTTTAGAGTCAATTATAATGAAAATACTTTGATGCTATTTTCAGATGCTAAGAAACAGATTCAACAATTTGCCTCCCAGACCATCGCATCCCGATTCTCGTCTACACTACAGTCAGCATTCAGTGTTGTTTGAGTCATTTATCACAGAAGCTGAGAGTAAAATGGAGTAAACTCGATTGTGTAAGAGATGTTGAGAAGAGGCGGCGGCCGCCTGTACAAATTTGTCAGTTCTGGATTGGTTTATTTTTGAAACTTCTTTGGGAAAGCTAGTAGATGCATTGATAGAATAACTACTACTCTTTTTGTCATAAAAAATGTTTGTTTTGTTGTTTGAATCCTTTATTATCTTCTTGGCTGAAATCAAAGTTGAGTACAATTGGGAGTTTGTTTCCACTGTTAAATATTTGTGCAAAAAATAGGTTTGTTGAGAAATGTAAAAATCGTTTCAACTGAGATGATCAAAGAGATATGAGGTTGGAATTGGGTAAATCAAAAAATTGGATAGAAATTTGACCTATCTTTATGTAATATTTTAAAATCAAATTCATATACTTCTGACATTTTAAAAATAAATTCACATATTTCTTAACTTCTGATTACATCTTATCATTATAATCGAAGAATTGATTCGTGGTGATTAATTAGGGGAAAAAAGTAATTTCAAGCCAAACTATTGAAGTATTTTGGATTTAATATTTAAAAAAATAGTATGTCCTTATCCATGTTCCAAGACGGATTGCTTAACTCAGTGATTTGAAATTTCAACTTAAATATTTGGGGAAATCTCCGAGATCAAAACGACGGTCGACAGTTCCCCGCCCAAATGAGGAATCGGGCATTCTTTTTACATTTAGAATTAAAAAATTTCATTGACACCCCCTTAAATGAGCTGAATATATTTATTGACCACCGATTTGAGAATTCTGACAAAAAATTCCTAATATAAATACTCTGGCACATAATTTTGCTCAGACTCGTGCGAAAACAACCATTTTAGAGAGACAGAGATGTTGCAGTGCATATTTCTTCTTTCTGATTCTGGGTAAGATTCCTAATAATATCTATTGCTTTCCGTTAAATTTTGTTCATTTCTCATCTCGGGTTCCCAAATTTTAGTTCTTTTTGTGGTTACTTAATAAATGGGTCTGAATTGAGCTGGAATAATTGATTTTTGATGTTGGAATTGTACAGAGAGGTAATGCTGGAGAAACAGCTAACTGGGCATCGAGTTGACCGATCCATATGTGATTGGTTCTGGGATCACGTTATTTCTCAAGGCGATTCCTTCAAGGTAGCTATGACTTACATGCTCCATTTTATGTCTGTGTTTCATCTAATTTCGATTTTAATGCAATTCAATTTGTTATACTTCTTAGTTTTGAGATTTCTTTGTCTCATATTGAATAGTACTACATATCCCAAATGATTAATCCAAGTTGGGATGAAACTTGGGGATGTAGTTGATTAACGCAATTCAAGTTGATTGGGCTGCTTTCTCGATTCTGTTGTCTCCTACTATTCTTAATTGTTACTTGTTTGTTGATAGTCAATGCCAGTAATTGCTTCACCAACACATTACCTTTTCCAAATTCTTCGTGAGGGGATTACCTTTTTGGCTTGTACCCAAGTTGAAATGCCGCCTTTGATGGGTATTGAGGTGAATGTCCATCCATTCTTGTTTTAGAATCCTGGAAGTGTAAATTTGTGGATTGAACAATGTTAAATCTTTGACCTTCATGTACTTGATTTTTAGTTTCTTTGTAGGGTTGCTGATATCCTCTCAGATTACCTTGGTGGGTTGAATGAAGATTTGATCAAGGATAACTTTGTCATTGTTTATGAGGTATTTGATATCTGTGCTCTGTATTCTTTCTGCAGATATAGATGAGCAGGTTGCAATAAAATTGTGCACCCATGAATTACCTTGACATGTTAGTTTTAACATTCTTCACATTTTATAGAATATGGTAGACAAGGGGAAAGTTTCACCTTCAATTTCCTTTATTATTGTTTCTTATCATTATTTAGGCATTTTGATGTGGCTAACTTTTACTTGTATTGTCTTTATAAGAAAAGTCTTGTTTGTATTGACCAAAAAATATATTTATCACAATTAGCAGCTTTTGGACGAGATGATAGACAATGGCTTCCCTCTCACGACAGAACCTAACATTCTGAGAGAAATGATAGCTCCACCAAATATTGTTAGCAGAATGTTGAGTGTTGTGACTGGCAACAGCTCCAATGTGAGCGATGCCCTTCCAGGTGCAACAGCATCTTGTGTCCCATGGCGAACAACAGACGTTAAATATGCTAACAATGAAGTTTATGTTGATCTTGTTGAAGAAATGGATGCAATTATAAACAGGTGCACAGCTGTCCTCACATCTGCCTCTAACTCCACTTTTTTTTTTTTATTTAATCTTAGGTATAAGTGAGGGACTAATGAGCTTTGGTTATTCGAAAAATTTTGGAAAACGGAAACTCTTCGTGTGGTTGGATTAATTGTCTCAGTTGCCTATATTGTATGTTTCATATTTGTATGCTGCAATGGTTTTAGTGCTGCAATGGTTTTAGTACTCCAACTGCTGAGCGATTCTCTCTTTTACATGCACTGCACAGGGATGGAGTCTTGGTGAAATGTGAGATTTACGGTGAAGTTCAAGTGAACTCCCTTCTTACAGGTCTTCCTGATTTGACTCTTTCTTTTGCAAACCCATCTATCTTAGATGATGTGAGATTTCATCCCTGTGTTCGTTTTCGACCTTGGGAATCCCATCAAATTCTTTCATTTGTGCCTCCTGATGGACAGTTTAAGCTCATGAGTTACAGGTGCATACTGCTGGGCAGAAATTTCATGCTTAATTATTTGCACCTTTGGGTGAAATGTTTGATACCCGACTAATGTTGTCACGTGCAATGAAGCAGAAAATAAAATGTTTGATGGATGTATTTGAATGTTGATATGAGGATGCATTGGCCTGTTGTTTCTCAGCCATCTTTCCCGCATTGAATATGCTGTTTATTTAATAAAAACCATTCACCTTTATGCAGGGTTAAAAAGTTAAAAAGTACCCCAATATATGTAAAGCCACAGCTGATTTCCAATGCTGGAACCTGCCGCATCAGTGTGATGATTGGAATACGAAATGATCCTGGAAAGACAATTGACTCTGTAACACTGCAATTTCAACTACCTCCTTGCATTTTATCAGCCGATTTGACTTCAAATCATGGAACAGTGAACATTCTTTCTAATAAGGTACTGCTGCTGAATTATTGGGATACATTTGCATGTCTCTCTGATTGGAAGAATCATAGCATTTGTTTACTGCCTCTGAATATTTCTGTATTGAGAATTGGTAGTTAAAACATGGAGCCAAATAGAAATCTTTAAAATGATGGCAAACTAGGTTGGTCCTTTTTTTTAAGGGGAAAAGATTGTTGAATTTGATTGTTTATTGTTGTCATTCATGTACAGATGTGCACTTGGTCGATTGGACGAATTCCAAAAGACAAAGCTCCTTCATTGACCGGCACAATGTTGCTTGAGACAGGAGTGGAGTTCCTTAACGTATTTCCCTCATTTCAAGTAGGTTTTAGGATTATGGGTGTAGCCCTCTCTGGTCTGCAAATTGATAAATTGGATCTAAAGAATGTACCTAATCGTCTTTACAAAGGTTTTCGAGCTCTCACACGAGCAGGTGAATATGAAGTGAGGTCATGATGCTATTGTTTGTATCAAGAGGGATTTCAATTTTTTGTGCTACTGAAAGAGATTTGATTGTGTATGATAATGCAGTGTTTGCTGAGAGCTGCTGTAATTCATGAAGTTTGATCATTCCTGAAATGAATATAACTGACCTTTTTTCCTCAACATGAAATGAGTAGTTTGACAATGTGATTGCACTATTTATCTTGAAGATGCAAGAGGAAGAAAAAAGGATTATATTGATAATGTTCGCCAAAAAATGTAAAAGCTATGTAGTGTTACAGGAGCTTGCTTTACAAATGATCAACAAGCTGAGCCTTGAATTACAAAAAGTACGAGAAAACCTCAATGGTATATAGCTAAAACAATCAAGCAGACACCTTATTTACTCTGAAGGAATCTATAACTTCTCGAAGATCATTCTCCTCTTCTACAAAAACATTTTCTGGTGTTTGTAATCTCAACTCATATAACCTATTGTTTTCAACTCCGAGAACAGAAAGATATCGCCTGTCCCATTCTAAACTAACAACTCGATCACGTGGCATCACCGCTAACTCGTTGTTGTTTGCGTACGACTTTATATTAACCTGATAGCAAGCAATTTCAATGCATAGTGTGAAAGGTTATTTCTAAATTGCGGAGCAATCTTATATGATGTTCTAACACCAGAAATAGCTTACCTCAACTTGATAATAGAGCTTGCCATCGTCGGCAACCCTTGAGGATGTGGAAAGAATATTTGATTCGCGCCTGACCCCAAGTCTTGTAGACATGAATTCTGTCAAATACTGTTTAACTACTTTCTTTCCAGCCTCGAGGGGAGAACCCAAGTCTTCAACAGTTTTGTACCTGGAAGACGAAGGAGAGGACAATTCTACTGACACGTTTTCATCAAGAACATAAGGATCCCTGAAGAATATGTCTGCCCCGGCACCTCGGACTTGAATCCAGTTCTGAGGGTACTTGAATGAATAACCATCAAAGGTATCTATGTATTCTCTGAACCCAACAGATTGTTGAGCAAATGCAGCGTTGCGGAAACCAAATTCTGAGAAGATATAACTTGAGAAGATCAATGCCATTGCACTCCTCCTTGGAAATGCAAAACCCTTTGTCCGATTATGCAACAGAAAATGTCTGGTGAGAAGCCAAATACAGGTCTTTACCATGTAATTTTATAAGAACTTCATATACACACACCCCCATCCATCCAATTTCAAAAGATTTTAACTTAATCCCACTTTTATTGATCTGGAAATGGGATTAATATCAGTTAGATTCTAATTCAATGTCAAATTTACACCTTATTGGCGAGAAAAGTAAAATCTTGAATTAGATTCTTGTCTCATCATAAACTATATTAGCTGATCGAAAATAGCGGAGAAGAACAGTGATGGATAATACCTGATGAATGTCTTTCACAAGAAATCTTGACAACTTCTTTTCGCTCGTTGCTGTAACATGAAAAGCAGCTGCTTTTTGCTGCGGGGTCTGCCGCAAATGGATTTGGGAATGGAGTCTGGAGCCATTGAAGTCGGGGAGAGAAGAAACAAGGACAGAGAAAGAAGGGCTTGTTTGCTGCGGTATCATCACCAATTTTGCCATGCTGATTCTGTTTTTGGCGATGTTAGAATGTTTTGATTTTTGGGAGATTTTCGGCTTTTGCACATTAGCCCAAAATTTTCTTTTCCCACGGTTTGGATAAGAATACAAAGAGCCGCTTCACTTTTTGGTTATATATTCATAGCCTCTTGTTTCACTTGCATAACTTCGTCAAACCGACCCAACCTGGCAACACAAGTGGGCTAGGGAGATGCGGTTTCGGACGAGAGGGATCGATAGAGTTAACAGTAGCGAATTAAGATAAAATGATGAGATTTTTTAGGATAAGATGATGAGGTAAGTTTGAAAATCCCAAACTTACTTGTAGTAAATCAAATTGAAATTAATTAGATAACTGAAATTGAACAAGTTATGCTAGAACAGAGAAAACTTAAAAAAGTTTTGTTCTCTGTGTAGAGAATTCTCAACCCACTTTAAAAATCTTGTATGTAACTCTAAAAAGTGAGAAAATTGTCCATTGCTGAGCAAACAATAAGCTTATTGGTCCATTCTCAAAAACCATGTGCTCGTTCACAATACTTGGCTGTGATTTTGCTACAACCATTTTTCCATGACAATGCTGATTGGCAAAGAAAGCTATCTCTGTAGATTGTGGATAAGAACTAAAATTTAGGAATGATTTTTCAAATTCTGATGCACTTTTCCTCGTGGCATTAATGAAATGAACAAGATCCCAAAACTCCGCAAAAAGTGGTGAAATGTGGGAAGTTGCGAATGGTGGAAAAGAACCGTAGTTTTTAGGGAGTAATGGATAGAAATCTTCCTCACGCGTCACCAGCACCGTTTACCTTCTTTGTGTCCACTCCATATTCTTCACAATTTTACTTTCAGGTTGCAGAAGCAGACCTCAAAAATACCCGTGGCCAAAAACACTAGGGTACCTCCCATTTATAGCATGACATGAAATCTATTTACTTTTCTGTTTAAGAAAACCTCAGAGCCACAAAATACGAGGATTCTTCCCATTTATAGCATAACATGAAATCTATTTATCTTTCTGTTTAAGAAAACCTTAGATATATAAAGGGTAATAGGATCATTGGTTTATGAGAAAAATAGACACACCATACAATCGAAGTCACTATTTGTGAAGCTTAGAGCATCAACCAACGATAAATCAAGCACAAATTTTAGGGATTGACTTGTGTACATGTATTTAGCATTACTGCTATTAACACAAAATTTAAATCATTTGCATAGTTTTAAAATTTCCAAAATATTAATATCAACATTGAAAACAAAATTCAAAGCATTTAACATAAAATAATTAAAATCACAATTCTGTAATAATAAATGCTCAAATTTTACAGACAAACCAAAAAAAAAGAAAAATTCTTTTGAAACTAAATAAAATGTTTTTTTTTTTCATGTGCCATGATGTAAGATACAACAAAATCTTCCATTGAAGTTGATTGTCTGGCTATTCTTTTCTTTTCCTTTCGGTGAAATGCCCTACTTGGAAAATTCATTGTTTGATTCAATAAAATCGTAAGATAATACATGACTTATATTTAGCAAGATTGACTTTCATTTCTGACATGCCTAAAGTTGGAAAGGAATTGGATGAACTTAGTTTCATTTCTATTTGCATAATGATCATCAATAAAACCCCAATCTAGATCTCCTATTTTCAACCTTAATATCCCTCTCTCTTCTATAAAATATTTTTTAAATAAAAAGAAAAACCATAATTAAAAAAATTAAACGATATTTTTGCCTAAATCTGTATAAAAGCAACCCCTTCTTATTCCAACTGTCATCTCCTTTTCCAAAATTTTAGATCCTTATCTCGGATCGCCAATCTAGTATTTGTCTTTATATTTATGCAAGTTTTTTAATTTACATTCTCTAAAGCATTAAGGTTAACATACCTGTATTGTATGCATGCTACCCAAGTTTTTGTCGTTGTTGTTGTTGTCGTTCAATTGAATTCATCATCCTTTGTTATGAATACCTTCAATCTTCTGGGCAATTCTGCAATGAAGATTTCTAGTAGGTTTCTATTTACTCGTCGAAACGCTTCATTTTCTGCCTTCCCACCTTTCAGACACCACCATCACCATACTTTATACCACAATTCATCAACTTTTGGCTCCTGTTTTGATCGAAGCAGTCGAATCCCTTTTAAAATCTTGGACTTTCAACGCATATTGAAAAGTAGCCAGTTCTCTTCTCCCCTTTTTAAGCCTAGTTTTGGCCAAACCGGGGTTAATTCAAGGCCTTATAATGTTGTCTCGACAAAAACTAGAGGTCTTTATGTTTCAGCTTCTAGTTTGGCATCAAAAGGGACAAATTTTTCAACCTCTGTTGAGACACGTGTGAATGACGCTAACTTCGAGAGAATTTACGTGCAGAATAGTCCAAATGTTAAGCCTTTAGTTGAAAGAATTGATAAGGATGAAGACATTGTGGGAGAGCAAAAATCAACCGTCGAAGTTGACAATAATGAAAGAGTTCATGAAGACGTTTTAGAGGATGTTAGTGGACTAAAGGTTGAAAATCCGAGGAGAAAAGAGACTCATATCGAGAAGGAGGCATGGAAATTGTTGCAAGAAGCTGTTGTGACGTATTGTGGGAGTCCTATAGGGACTGTGGCCGCTGATGATCCCGGAGATAAGCTACCTTTGAATTATGATCAAGTGTTTATTCGCGATTTTGTGCCTTCAGCTTTAGCTTTCTTGCTCAAAGGAGAAGGAGAGATTGTCAGGAATTTTCTCCTTCATACCTTGCAATTGCAGGTGATAATTAATATTTCAATTGGTTGCTTTTCTTTGGTTGCAATTTACTATTTTGCGTGAGTTTTTATTGCATGTCAATCTTGTTATGCATGACTTGTGTTTGATTCTGAATTATAAATGCCTTTCTATGTTGTTAAGCGTTGTGTTTTTTTAGGGCGTGTTTTACACACAATCTTAAGATACAATATCAAATTTGAATGACAGTTTCATTACTTTGGTGGTAGTTAATTGTTTGATGCAAACTTGCCCAAATGCAACTGAAGGGAAAATTCATGTGGTTTTTAATGTCTCATAAAAATGATTTGTTTCTATGCTAAAACGTCCATGGAAGCCTTGGTTCTGATAGATGAGTCAGTATTAAATGGAGGATTATTCCCTCCCTCGGGATTTAGAATAGTTTTAGCGCCAATATTTATGCACTTATTTTGCGTGGCTGCATGTTGATTATGTTTGTTATACTTAATTGCAGCAAATGCTTTACATTTATTTCCACTAGGAGTGAAATATTATGAGCTTTTCTGGCCTTATGATTCTTTGGGGGGGGGGGGGGGGGTGGGGCGGAGGGAGGGGAAGGAGACGGTTGCTGTCATTGTCATTGTAATAATTGGTCTTATTTTCAGTTTTCCATGTTATTAGACTTTCTTCTTCTCTGCTCCTCAGTTATGGAGTTGGTTACTTACATGTTGGCTATCTTATTTATATCAATCACTTGCTACGGACTATTAACCTTAGATTATCTTATATATTTGATCTTACAACTATTTTCTCATGGTAGAGTTGGGAGAAAACAGTGGACTGCTACGGCCCAGGGCAGGGACTGATGCCCGCTAGTTTCAAAGTTAGAAGTGTGCCTCTGGACGGCAATAAGTTTGAAGAAGTTCTAGATCCAGATTTTGGTGAATCAGCGATTGGCCGTGTTGCTCCAGTGGATTCTGGTTAGTCCATTACAACTTTATAGCCGTGCTGATAATATGTATTTTTTAATTTGTTATTTTGAAGAAAAGATGTTACAATGACAATGTCGTTGGCCTTGTGCTTTTGCAATTTCTTCCCAGATTTTCGGTTTGGTGATGGCATCAATTGACTCTCTAGTTTGTTGGTTTTTATACTTATCTGATAGGTTTGTGGTGGATTATACTGTTGAGGGCATATGGAAAGATCACTGGTGACTATGCATTACAAGAACGGGTGGATGTTCAGACAGGCATAAAATTGATTATGAACTTGTGTTTAGCCGATGGTTTTGATATGTTTCCTTCTCTGCTAGTCACTGACGGCTCCTGCATGATAGACCGACGGATGGGTATACATGGTCACCCTCTCGAGATCCAAGTGAGTTTACATTGCTTTGTTTCTTGTGTACTGCTTATTAACTGGCTCCGGGTTCCCCGTTTATTACTTTCTGTTTTCACAATAAAGTAGTAGAAGAACACTTTTGTCCAATTTTTTGCCTCAATCAATTGAACTTTCAAGGTGTATGCGCTTTTAGAATTCTTAACATGTGTGAAGTCTATAAAAATGAGCATTTAGCAATTTTTTTTACTTTCTTTTCCTCTCCAGTATATGGCGTGGCTGCTTCTTGAAAAATTATTGATATTATATTATTCTTGTGAGATTATCTATATAATTGGTTGACCTTACCGACAATAATATTTTGCAGGCTTTGTTTTACACGTCTCTGCGATGCTCCAGAGAAATGCTTGCAGTAAATGATGGATCCAATAATTTAGTTCAAGCTATCAACAATAGACTCAGTGCCCTGTCGTTCCACATCAGAGAATATTATTGGGTGGACATGAAGAAGATCAATGAGATATATCGATACAAAACAGAAGAGTACTCAATGGATGCAATCAACAAGTTCAACATCTATCCCGAACAGATACCCTCCTGGCTAATGGATTGGATCCCGGAGGAAGGTGGATATCTGATAGGCAATCTGCAACCAGCTCACATGGATTTTAGGTTCTTCACACTTGGAAACCTCTGGTCCATTGTTTCTTCTTTAGGTACTCCAAGACAAAATGAAGCTATCTTAAATCTTGTTGAAGCCAAATGGGATGATCTTGTGGGGCATATGCCTCTTAAGATATGTTACCCTGCTTTGCAGGGCGAAGAATGGCGTATAATCACTGGAAGTGACCCAAAGAACGCGTAAGTTCTCCCTCTGTGCGCACACACGCGTGCAGACAGACACATACATTGTGCATCTTTGTTCTCTAGTCAATATTCTGAGATGATAGCTGTAGCCAATGGTCTAAAGATTCACTCAAAATTTTTCATCAACACTGATAATTTTTTTATTTTTAATGGATGCATGCAGCTCTTGGTCATATCATAATGGAGGATCTTGGCCAACACTTTTGTGGCAGGTAAGCTTGGATACTATTGACATGTATTAATTTGGCTTTCGAGGAATGCTCAGCTAAAACATATTGGATTATGAATTGGCTGTTGCAATGCCCGTCCTAGTACAATTGGTGGCCATGTTCACTCTTTGCTCTTCTATGCCTTCTTGAATCGCTATATACTTGAGCAATGAAATGCGTCAGTCTTTTCGTTCATTTTTTAAGCTTGCCAATTTCAGTCCAGAGACAATGACATAATGATATCAAAACTAGATACCGATGATAAACAAGATAAGGCAGGATAATTGCTCTGATCATATATGCAATTTTTAGAAATAGATGTAATGCCTATTGACCTCATTCAGTTTGGATATCCTCGATGGGCATGCAGGTGTTTTCGGTTTCTCTTATCTCAATTGTTTGAGCCGAGCTTTTCTTTCTAACTTGATTACCACATATGTAGTTCACATTGGCATGCATCAAGATGGGAAGGTTGGAATTAGCCGAGAAGGCAGTTGCCATGGCTGAGAAGAGGCTTTTAGTTGACCGTTGGCCCGAATACTATGACACACGAACAGGAAAATTTATTGGAAAACAATCCCGACTTTTTCAGACGTGGACTATTGCTGGATTCCTGACATCAAAAATGCTTGTGGACAGTCCAGAAATGGCTTCCTTGTTATTTTGGGAGGAGGATTATGAGCTTCTCGAGGTCTGTGTTTGTGCACTTAGCAAGAGTGGGCGAAAGAAATGCTCTCGTGGTGCTGCAAAGTCTCAGATTCTTGTCTAACGAGACACCGTCCTTAAGCCAGGAGTCTCTCTATACTGTACAGCCGCGCAAGTTTAGAGCGGACTAATAATAAGTTTGATAAAGAACAATACTCAGCCCTCAAATTGTAACATACATCATTTTTTTTTTAATCAGTGTACAATGATCATAGTGTATTCCGTATTCATCCGCTTGAATAAGCATTAGAAATGACCAGTGTCGAGGGATTTCCAAGTTAATGTAATGGATGTCCCATGATCATATGTATGTATATATTGTTTTGCAGTGGTTATATAGTTTAACATTTATTTTTATATTATAGCACAGTGCATTCAATTTTATTGTTGAGTCTGGTTGTATGTTTTGGAAGATTTTAACACCTAAACCGTCAGAAGGGAAAGAGACTTCCACCAACAAGTTTCATTTAGGCGTAGTTCGCTTGTTTGTGGGTGTGAAGCAGAGTCAAATCAAAATATCCAACAACCATTCGGTCTCCCTGAAAAAGAGCTAATACAGCCGCACATTCAATACAGCTACCTTGTTACAACTTCACTCCGGTCACTAGGGGGTGCCGAACACACTTGATCTTCGTGCAGCTATTTGTCTTTCTTTCTCTTCATAGTTAGTCCTGCCAAAAGAGCTTCTTTTTCGTGAGGTTTTGATAAAAATGACCTAATTTTTATGTCCTTTGATAATTTTAGTCTGATTTAAAATTTTGTCATATTTGAAATTAAAAGTCAGTATTTGAACGAAATTACTCCTTATATTTGAGGCTTTCGATTGCAGTTAGAGCTTGTGCTTCCGTTGGCTTGATTACTTTTGGCAAGCTAATACATGCAGCAGTGGCTAAACATGAGTTTGGATCCAATCTTCCGGTAATGACTTCTATACTGGATATGCATTGTAGGTTTGTAGATTTGGCTGTTTATCTGAGGCCAACCAATACTTTCATCAGATGACCGTAAAAGATCTGATAACGTGGAACCCATTAATTGTTGGATATAAAAGATCATATTCCAGCGAGTCTCTCAGTATATTTTCAAAGATGCAGTCAGAACGATTTAGTCCAAATTGCTTCACACTTACTAGTGTTATGGCTGCATGCGCTAATTTGGCAGTTTTGAGTTGTGGACAACAGGTTCATGCTGGAATTGTTCGTCGAGGCCTTGACGGGGACTTGGTATTAGCTAATGCAGTTATTGATATGGATGCCAAGTGTGGAAACATATCTCTGACTCTCAGAAAATATTTAGTGAAATGTCGGATAGAGATTTGGTTACTTGGATATTGATCGCATGGGTATGGCTAAGAGGCCGTTGAGATGTTTGACGAGATGGTTAAATCTGATGTCAGACCGACAGGATAGTGTTTGTGGCAGTTCTGAGTGCTTGCAGCCATTTTGGACTTGTGGATGAAGGCTTGAGGTATTGCGAATCAATGGTTGGTGATTACAATAGCAATCCGAATCAAGAGATATATGGCTGTATCGTGGATTTGCTACGCCGTGCTGGGAGAGTCAAAGAAGTATATGAACTGATAGAAAGGATGCCATTCAAGCCTGATGAGTCCATTTGGGTAGCACTACTCAGTGTTTGTAAAGCACATAAGCTTCCAAATTTGGGCGAATTGGCAGTAGCATGGAGAGTATTGGATTTGAGGCCGAATATGATGGGGACCTACGTGATGCTGTCAAATATTTATGCAGCTGAAGGTAAATGGGGGTAGGTTACAAAATTGAGAAAGATTATGCGAGGAATGGCTAGCAAGAAAGAGCCTGGGAGGAGTAGGGTTGAAGTAAGGAACCGGGCTTGTAGTTTTGTCGCAGGTGACAAGATGGGCTCTCTTACACAGTACATCTACAAATTTTTAGACTTGTTGATCGCGCATATGAAGGAAGCAGGCTATGTGCCTGGCATGGACTGCCAGATATATGATATTGAAGATGGAACTTGAGAAAGAAGCGGAAGCTGAAGAGCTGAGAAGACCTTAACTATGATTTTCGATGGAAGGGAAAGAGTTTTAGTAGTCCATTGTTCCTCTATATTAACATTGTTGGCTAACATTGAAGATAAATTATGTTAAAGGGTTGTATTTCTTTGGGAGAAGAGGTATTTTTCTTTCTTTCCTTTTTTTTTTTCCATTTTAAAGACAAAAAAAAAAAAAGAAATGGTGTACCATGAAGGCAGCATTCAACAACATTGCACATTGGCAAAGGGTATAGTTGTGTATCTAAAATATTTTTTTTCCTATATAATTTACTGAGTTGTAGGATGAACAATAGCGGGAAAATTTGGACTTGCATTAGGTTCCCAGAAAAGAAAAAAAAAAAACATGCATAGAAAGAGAAGTCGTTTTGTTAATTATAAGTTACAAATAGAAAGTTATAAATTGCTTTTAAACATCTGACAATAATTTTCTCTGTATCATTAGAAAATAGAAAGATCCCGCTAGACAATCACCATGGTGGAACTGAACTGTGCTACTTATTACATAATACAGCATAAACAAAGAAAGGAGAGCTGCTTCCTTTACATTGTTTTTAGTGGCTTGTGAGTTGTGACACAAATTGTGTAACAGCAGGCTTAGAATGGAGTTGTTGTTCGAAATTAGTCCTTCCTACTTATATGGCTTCAAATCTACAATGCATTGGTAACTGTCTGATAAAGACAACCAAGAAAAATAGTCTTCACTTTGGCAACACTAATTGTAAAGTGTCCGCAGAACAAGGACTAGCAATTGCTGTCAATTGAGAGATAAAAAAGTATACACGTTTAAATGCCTTGAGCTCGGACCACTAGTGAAAGTTCAAGCGGAAGTGATTCTAAAATCGGAAAAATCAGTTGTTAATTGAAAGAGCCATATAGAAAATTGATTCACTCTTTCTTCATCTCCACAAAAATACCAAATTCAAGACTTCAAGTACAAAAATGATGCTTAAATTTTGTATAAACAGAGCAAAATTTCCACAAATTTAAGTAACCCGCACAGATCTCAGAACATAGAAGCTCTTTTAAGTTCAAGTCTATTTTATTAAATAAGTAAACAAGAAAAGGACAGTACATGACATAGAGAAGCAGAGAGAAACTAATATATAATTAAGCCTTAGCCCCATAAATTCATAAGATAAAAGTTTCTTTTTTTTTTTCTTTTTTCTTTTTTTTTTTTCTTGGGGGTGGGGTTGTGTGGGGGTTCTCTTGAGACTTCATATTTCCTCGACTCCCACAGCTGATCCATGAACATCTTTCTTCTCCTTCACATCCTTAATTTCCTCTTCAATCTCAAAAGCAGAAACAGGAAAAGAGCGAGATAACCCTGCAGGAGTGTTGAAAGTGATATTACCAGTTGGTGGATCATCAACATAAATATCACTCAATGAAATCCAAACCAAAAGTTCTTTGGTCTTGACTCCAGTGAGTTTCTTGATCTTATTTGGCTCAACAACGGCTGTGACTTCAGTCGCATAAGTCACAAGCTTCCCAATCTTCTCAAACTTGTGGGTTATGCTTTTTTTCTGCTTCAGCCATACAAAACCAGTTTCTCTCACATACCCACATTCTTCAATATCATGCAAAGGCAAAAGCCCATTTGGCAAACCAACTTCCTTGAGCAAAAACTTTGACTTCTCTTGACAAATTGCATCTCCATGGTACAGCTCTGCCCGGGCTTTGATCTCTTCTGTCACTAGAGACATTTTTGTTTCAATAAAATACTTTTTCAACTTTTGCCTTCCTGAATTCCGACGAGACGTGACGAGGGTGGTTTCAGTGATCATATATATACAATCGAGCTACATATTTGCCCTTGAAATGTAGACAAATCTGTGAAAATGCCATTATGAAATTGGCCCGGTTAGGTGGATTTACCTGTTACATGAACTTGTGAATTAATAAAGTGTTTTAGATTAAAAAATTTTAACTAGAATAATTTTATTAAATTAATATTATTATGTGACAAAATTATTTAATTAATAAGATAAAATAAATATATTTATTAATAATAAATAAAAAAATTATATAAATTTATTTTATTAAATAATAAAATTTTTTATCAATTATTTTTATTTATTATTAATAAATATTTTTTAATTTATTATTAAAATAATTTTATTATATTAATAATACTCGTACCATAAAATAATTTTACTTAAAATTTTTTCAAAAATAATGAATTTAATAATACAGTTGAAAATTTATGGCAGAATTAAGGGGAAAGTGGTTGGCTGGAAGGAGCTACCAATCAAAAAACACCGTGTCATATAGTAGAGAATAAGATCCTCTTTATTGGGTAGTTATTTGTTGACATCTGCTCAAAACTAGGAGGAACATCCCCCGTACATTACTTTTTCATTTTATCGTCATATTTTTAGAATTAATAAAGTTTTGTAGCAAAGTATCCACATCATCATCAATGGATTTAGCTACAAAATAAGTCATATATTCACAATACAAATATTTATCCCAAATAATATGGTATGTGATGTCACATTCCTCAAGTTTATATTACATTATTTTAAATGAGATGAGGAGAGGAGGCAACAGAAGAAAGAATTTTAAATGAGATGATATTAATATATTAATGTAATAAAATTATATTAATAATAAATAAAAAAATATTATTATATAAATTTTTTTTATTTATTGTTAATAAATATATTTTTTATTTTATTAATAAAATAATTAAACGTACGGATAGACTGACCAACTTAAACGCTAATGTGATTAGATTAATCTTAAGATTCTCTTTAATAATAATAATAAAAAAAGGAGGACAGCTTTGTCGAAAATGGGAAAGGAACAGTTCTGGATATTCGGAATTTGGCAACCTCATCGTAAAGAGAAGCCCACAAATGCATTGTCAAATGATTTGACCACCACCATTCAAGTCAGTTTGGTAACAGTTGGTGATGTAGAAATAACTAACAAAACCTAATCAAGATTGTTGCTGAGCCTTTATTTATATTTAACCTATAGATTAGACAACTTAGATCGATGACTTAAGATAGAATGACTCAAATCGCAAGCAAATTGGAGTAATAATACACTGGCGACCCATGTACAAACATTTATATCAATGTTTCTTTGGCAATCGCAGGAATGAATTGGAATTTGGAAGGTCAAAATTTACACAAGAAATAGGGTAACAAAGTAGTCCCGCATGTATGATAATAATTCTGGCCTCGCACTTGAAACCAATCTTTTTGGGAAGATGCATCATTGGAAGTGATTCCTTGGCTCTTTAACTCAAAATTTCAAGGCAGGGCTCAACTGGTTGCAGCATTGGCGTGACTATGGCTCTCCGTTACCACTCGGTAGCTGAAATTATTTAGCAGGGACTCCATGTGCTTGATTTCTTTCGGTAGCGAGCCTGTAAGGACCTGTTTCCACAACCGGAAAAAGATAGTTGAAATTGAGTGATGATAGCAACAACACTACTATCAAGAGTCTGCAGCTTTTAATTTTATGCTACTACGGACGGATGTCTCCCATAGATGGTGCAGCCAATTAACTATTACAACCACCAAGATTTATAAGAAATATATATCAAAGTGTTTCAACAGAACTTCAAAATCGTGATGACTGCTAGTAATATAGAAGTCATGGAAACAGCCCTTTGTAGTATCACAAAAATTAAAGAATTGGAAATAAAATAAATTCAGTCAAAGTTCATACCTCATAACCAGTTTCAGTAATGAGAACTTCATCCTCGATCCTTACCCCAATACCTCGAAACCTGCAACATATTCCTTTATTTCATGAGATTTTTGAGTCATGATGGAACAATTTATTCAATACAGACTAAACAAGCACCTCTCTGGACATGAGAAAGAAGGCGGGATATAGATTCCTGGCTCAATTGTTATCACCTGCCCATGTGTTAGAAACTTTTATCAAAATCCTCATAAAGAAAACATATTGACTGTGCCGATGCAAAGAAACAACCGCAAATATGCAGTCTGAATTAGTTCCATATGCCTAGTCAGAAACTACCAATGCAGTGATAGTTGGTTCTCTAGCATGCCCTCCAAAGAAACTATCAGCAAAACCAGATATTCAATCAGGGAGACAACTTACAACACCCGGCTCCAAAGGACGATCATAGCTGACCTCTGAACTATCATGGACATCCATTCCCAGATAGTGACCTGGACATCAAAATAAATGATATGGTGACAAATTAACATGTCTTGAATACTTTGGAGCAAGTACTGAATAGTGTTTTTTAGAATTAGGCCATATTTTTCTTACATCATGTCTAGGAAGGTTAGCTGAAATGTACAAGTGAAGCTTGAATTTACCTATGGAAGTTGGGTTCAGCTCATTGTAGGGATCAGTTCCATTACTGTTCACAATTCCAATTTCCTTGATTCCTTTCCGCAACATTCCAACCTATGCAAACATAAAGCTTTTAGGACTGTAATCTTGCTTTACAGATATATGCTGTCTGATGACTCAGTCAGTTTAAAATTGACAAAGCGATAATACTTAATCAGAAGAAAACATGATAAATGAGAAGATAATCTACACAAACAAGGGTATAACAATCAGGAATTGAAAAAATGATAGCCATCGCATCATTTGCAAAAGGTACAAAGTCAAAGCAGATCATGAAGACAAAAGAACATTAAATGCCATAGTTTTATTCTTTAGGCAAAGAGAACCGGATGCGAAAGAAAACCAGAAAAACTACAATTTTAAGTTCTTAAGGTCATACTGAATAGTTGTGTATTTGAAGAAGGCTAGTGCCCGGTTTGCAGAGCTTCATACATTCCTTGTTTGTTTGAAGTATGAGATCATAAAGCTCTTCCTGAAAAATAAATATCAGCACTGTAAGACTACCGAGCACAAAATAAAAATAATAATAAAAAAAAATAAACATCAGCACTGCAAGACTACTAGACATAAAATAATAATAATAATATCACAGAAGAAATCAAAAATGAAGAAACTAAACTAAAAGCCACTAAAACAATAGCTATGTACCCAAGAATGGGAGAGAATCTAATGAATTACAATGAATATTGAATAGATTCATAGCAAGAAAACAGGAAAAGAGCATCTTCATTTGAGGGCATAGTTTTTTTCACCCTAAAAATATAAATGCTTATCAATAAACCTCTTCGTGCAATGCGGTTAATGGTTGAAACAATGGCCCCTACTTTTATTGGTGTGCTCGGAACAATTATCTTTCATTCAAAAGGCTTCAAAAGCTCAGAAAGGAGTTGACAAGCAAGGGGGGAAGACAAAGGAACGAAGTGTTAGAAAAAAGATTAATTTCAATTATCATATGTGGGGAAAAGAGTGCAATATGTACATGGAACAGACTTTTGCAACAGCATTTCAGATGTTCTGAAATTCAAAGGACAAGATGGTTTGCATAAAAACCATTTTAGCCTTTGTCAAAGATTAGATAGTTGAAGAACGTGAAGCAGCGTACTTGTAAAGAAGAAAAGCTACCACAAGGGAGCCAGGTGCGAGTAAGATCGCTGACATAACCATGCAACTCACATCCGACGTCCATTAAAACAAGATCCCCATTGTCAATCTGCAAAATACGTGGTTAAGATAGTTACAGATACAGGATCATGATAAAGTAAATTTTTGGTGAGGATGAAAGCCAGGAACCAGCTTTTGATAAGTAAACTTACTTTCTGATCATTCCGAGAATAATGTATAACAGCCGCATTAGAGCCACCACCAACAACAGGATTAAATCTGGTAAGAAAGGAATAACATTCATTAATCATCTGAAAAGCTTGCAAGAAACAATATATATTTTGAGGTTTCAATTCAATTATAATTCTCCATCTTATTTGACCAGGATCATAACAGCATAAATAAAGTAAAAAAGTAAAGTATAAAGATAAGAAACTTCTTCAATTCCAACCATTTGAAAGGAAAATACTTACGTCATTCTCTGGGCACCTCTCATTTTGCATTCATATTCAAACCTTGCTGATAATAAACCCTCAAAAGGATGTGTTTTCGAATGCAGCATTGTCTGCAAAAGGGCCTATCCAAGAAGAAAAGAAATATTATCGATCAATACCAAACAAGCATTCCCTACTATCATCCAGAAATATTCATCCGAAAATGGCAGCATACTCATGAAACCCAATTTTCAGCAAAAACAATATGAGAGGTTGCCATTTCCTAAAACAGATTTCTCCGCATTTTGAACTGATTTAATAGGAATTAAGTTCCAATTTTATGTAAATCGTTAAGGGGAACTTAAATGAAGGTAGTTAGCTTCATGCAGACTTTGAAGTACCTGGCAAGCAATTGATGCAGATTCCCTCATTAACTTCAACTCTGCTGGTGATTTTACCCACCGCAACTCATGGGTGAACTTAGAAACACTGCTCACCATGCCATATAAATCTGCCTGTCGGAAGGCCTCCAAATTTGTGTATGTTTTTACAGCTGTCTCCCTATTGTGGAACAACTTGGAAGATCTCCCTATCATATCTGGAAGGATCTGCAGCCATATTAGAATAAGAACATAAAATAATTGTATGCATAAGAAACGCATGTGTATAGCCTTTTAGCTACTAATGCTAGCCGGAATGCATCTCTCCATGTAGGCGTATGCAGCCAACACCATCAAACAGGTGAATAAAGACTATGGCCAAAATGTACCGGCAGTTTGCTAGTTATAAGACACATGCGTGGTTAATACATCAAAACAAACTGTATCCATTCAGCTTATAAAATAGCATATCAATGCATTTGTTCTAGATTCAACTCACCTTATGTATTTTGCTTATTGGATAAGCTTTCTCAGCCTTGAATGTATCTAATGCTGCATCAACTCCGGCGATTTGCCCCTTCCAGATAACATCCTAAAAATTGTAAATAAATTTAAGCATCATAACATACCTCATCCGTGGCATAATTTGCACAGATTCATGAAACTAGCCTTGGCTGAAGTTACTACTGTCTCAATCTATGTGTATAAATAGTGGCACTGCTATACATGCATATCTGGGTGTAAATTCAAGCAGAATTTGTTTATCTATAATATTCTTAAGAAGACATAATACTGTGTTTGCTTATAAATTTAGTTTCATGCACTGAACTGCATATGTACAAAGAACAATATTACAGTATTCTGACAAGCCATCTGTGCAGAAATCATGTCAATGAAACAAGAAGGGCATCATGAAAATTGCATAATGCAAGGCTTGTCATACATGAACTGATGTTTCTGGCATGAACATGCATAAACCACACTCATGACTTAAAACTGCAACACCACCAGGTTGTTGACAGCCGGTGATATACAAGTAATCAGCATCTTGTCTGTACGGGTAAGGCACAACATCGGTCATCATCTTTTCAGGGGCAGCTGCAAGGATAGCAAGACTATTCTCCGGGAGAAGCTCCAACAAACTTTTCCTTCTTGAGATATATTCCTCAGCTGTTATCCCAGGTGTGATCTCCCCTTCCTTCATTAACTACAAAACCAATGAAAACCAACAGTAAATCTCTTGAAAGTTAATTATTAGCTAATTAGCTAAACATAATTATAGCCCCATTTTCCTCTTTCAAGAAGAACATTTTATGTTGCCATTACATGCCACAAAAACTAACCAACTCTTACTATTCAGAGGGTTTTTATGTACACAGCATTAGTTGGGTAATTCTGAACCACATTCCTAAGACATTCAATAAGCACACAAAGAGACACAAAGATATTGAGTAGCAGCACCTGAGGATGGGATGCTGGAGTTGGTTGTCCGACATCAACAAACTTCTTCGTAGAATATGCACGCTGAAAATTGGCCTGGAAATCCATTTCATCGAGCACCAAAATACAGATTAGTGCTAAACCAAATACGTATTATAGAGCAGTCTTCCATAAATTAGACCACCACCGTGAAATGATCGAACTAATTCAACACTTAATAAAAATAACAAAGGAGATAGAAAGCATCACAAATAACATGAAAATTGAAAAATAGTAATGGCCCACAAATCTAAAGCTAAATAAAAACCAAAAACACATACTCGGTTACATAGCTTCTCCCATCAAATCTCTTATGAAAATTCCATAAAATCATTTTAACAAAGCAATAAGAGCCACCAAAATTTATCCTCAAAACTGCCTCGAAACTCAAAATAAAAGCTTCAAAATTCAAGATTAACGTGACCATTATTTACTCGTTGAACTACCTATTAACTGCCCACTGCATAATTCAGCCCAAAAGCATATAGACAATCAAAACAATGAAACAGAAAAAAATAAAAAAGCGAAAACGTTCTAAAAAATAGATAAATACAGTAGAGAGATGATAGTAATAAGAGGACATACTTGTCTACACGAGATTCTTTGCAGTAGTTTGCGCACGAAAATCTGCATTTTGTTAGCTTTGCTGTTCTTCAACTGAGTTCGAATCTATGCTTATTGTATGCAGCGTACAAGCGTCGTACTAAAGTAACGAAATGGGCGAGTCAGGGTTTAAATTGCAAATTGTTTGACCACGCTGGTCGAGAAAACAAGTCCCGGTCGAGAATGGAGGGGTTCAAGCCCATATAAGTTGATGAATTTACTAAACCACCCCCTTTATAATTTACTAAGCCCATATAATTTAATGAACCGCTGTCTGTTCATTCTTAATTTTTATATAGATTACACTAACGTGTAAACTTGGAGGAAGAAAGATGTTAAATCCAGTCATCTAAAAATGTAATGCGCCAATATTTCTTTCGCACACAATAAGAGAAACTGCATCCTGTTTTTGCCAAGAAATTTCACATATATTTTGACAAAACAATACAATTCCAGAAATTAGACCATGGAGTCATCCTGTCTTGGTACCAAGAGGAATTCCTCCAAACATATCAAACCTAGTAGAATGCTAACTCCAAAATCTATAGATGTAAAATCACAAGTGCAGATTGGTAACAATTAATTTACTTAGATTTCATCAGAGGAATCGTTGAAGAAAGTTCTTGACCTCATCGATATAAGGAGAACAAGTAGGAATGATATGACCAGAGTCGTGTTCAATGATGACAAAGCTACCATCTTCAAATGTCATAGCAAGGTTTCTGCTGGCTTGATTTGCTATCTGTCTGTCCTTGCCCAGGTCACTGCCAAATATATGAAGAGAAGGGCAATTTATGGATCCATGTTCAAATCTTGCTGAATGGAGGGCAAAACCTGAGCACAGAATTGCAAATCTGAAATCAATTTCACCCTTTAATCTCTCCCGTTGTGCACAAACTGAAGCAGCCATGGCGGCTCCCTGTGAAAAGCCCAATATCCCGTCAAATGGTCCATCCTGGGAGAATACTGTCTTCATGTATGCCAATGATACATCAAACCCATCAGTTTGCTGCCGGTATTGGTGAGGATTGAATGGACCATCTGCCAGTTTCCAATTGGTTTCATTCCTTCCGTTAAAATCAGGTGCTACCAACCATGCAAACTTTCTCTTGCAATTCTCCAGGGGTGCGGTAGGACAATTTTGTAAGGGGGATGATCCACCGTTAGATTGGTAAATAAATGGCAACTCATGGGGCGCATCAATAAAAACAAGTTCAGCATAATTTTTAAGCTTCTTGGCTAATGATGCAGTTCTTCCTTTAAAACTGGAAGCATTTTGCCGAAACCCATGCAAGCACAAGATTCTTAGTTTTCTTGTGCCCACAGTGCCTGCTGGACATAACTAATAAAATATTAGGGATCAAAAAAGGAAGTTAGTGATCTACTCTCAACATTCAATTCTCAAGGGTTTAGATAAACAATGGATTGGAATTCAGTACTAAAAAATAAGCATTTGTAGATAAATTATTTATGAAGTTCTTAAACTGTGCAATGAATTATGTCCCATTGATTCTAATTTTTGGTTGTTTGAAATGAGCAAACATCAAATATCTAGAATATTTTAAAATCATCATAAGGATAACTTTGCCAAAGGAAGCAGTTATAGCAATTACAACTGACAAGGACTACACAGAGCCTTATTACTTGGTTATCCTCAGTCCATGTGAAAGCAAAGTTTATATACTCATATAAAATACAGACTTTACCATGTATTTCAGGTCTGAGAGCGGAAGCTGGGGAAACATTTCCAAGCTCAATTTTTGGTGATGATACTTTTGTTTTGTCATCTTCAATGGATGGAATCGAAACAACACCTTTATCATGCTTCTGGCATAGCTCACAAACATACAGGGCTTCCTCCGTCTGCTGGCCCATAACAGCATTTTTAAACCGGAACATGGATAATACAGATAACAAAAGAAGCAGTTGAAGAAGCAAATGATAGATTGTTCATAGAGATAAGAAAGCAAGGGGCGAACATATCTGATCGGGAAAAAATAAAATTAAAGAGCACTATATGATTGATCTCACTTCTTTCCATTATCAATTTAGAGCCTCAAAAATTGGTGAGAAATATCTTAACAAAGACCAAACTAATACAATAAATTTAAGTGAAGTGGGCAACAACTGAAATATATAACAATAAAAGAATCATAATCAACCCATACCCGGCAACTATCGCAGACCAAAACAAGCATTCTACAGTGAGTGCATCGGCAGCGTGAAGAATAGTCATCAAAGGAAGTGCCACAAAGAAGGCAGCTACCCATGATATCTGCATCTGAGCTCCCAACTGAAATTCTACAACAAACAACAGGGAAAGATAGACATCCATGTCATATTCACCAGACACTACTTTGATTCATTTCTTCTATTAGAATAAGATGTCAATCACCAAATAATTTCATGCTGCACCACTTGGCCCCACATACAGTTTCAAGAAAAATGTGGTTCCAAATTGTTAGTCCCACATATATGCACTGACATGATAAGAAAATACTAACATATATTTTCACAGGAAGGTATTGAAGAGACCATACCTGTGATCAAAAACAAAATTCTTTCCTTTGAAAAAACCACCATCTGGAAATTGTTCCAAATAACGCTGTATTCCTCCAAATAACTACAACAAAGCCAATGTGACCAAGATATTATCATCTTGCTTATTCCTCATCAGGAAATATGTACCTTACTGCCATATTATGAAGGCAACTTTCTTGGAAATTTATGACTCAAATAGGAGATAAAGTATGTTTTCCGACTACGTATGAGCAGCTCACCTGGAACACATTCTCAAAGCCATCACCTTTTGACCTTACATAGGCCGACGCCATCTCACAACGGATACCTCCAGTGCAGTACCTGTAACAAAATTTGACAAATTTTAATAAAAAGCAATAATCTGATCGACAGCTAACACTAATTCAATGACTTTTGAGTTCCATTATAAGACAATAATCCTGAACATAAGAATTCACAACCAGGAAATCTGAAAAACAGTAAGTTTCTGAGGAGCACTAACATGAGAACATGTTTCCCTCGCAATTGTTCAGCATTATTTTCTATCCATGTTGGCAGATCACTATACTGCCTGATTCCAGGTTCCAATGTTTCCACAGTTGGTGTGTGGAACTTCCCGATTCTCGTTTCATACAAATTCCTTGCGTCCAACAGAAAAAGTTCCTTGTCCTTACTTGCACTCTCTTTAGGTTTATTTTTTCCTGCGTTCCCGTAAACAGAATCAGTCGGCAATAAACCCCATTTCAATGTTTAATCATTTCCTCTCTATACCAAACCATCTAATTAAGAGATGCAAAAGGGTGCTAACCAGCCCTCTGAAGTACAGAATGGAACTCAGTAGCCGATAAATGCCTCCCAGCATTTGAAATATCAGGTGGATTCAACAAAGGATGAGAACTAAAAGTAACCAGTTCCTGAAAACATACACAGAATCATTCCCATTACTTCCCAATCCAAAATTTTTAAACCCTGTAAAAACCATACAGAAACAAAGAAAAAGAAGTAACCTTAACAATCCGAATAGAGAGAGAAGTGAAGCCACATTCATGAGCAACCTTGTCATCCAAAGGATAATGAGAAGATGCAAGCTTGAAATCAGTACCTTCAAATAAACAAATGGACTTGACTGCAGCAATGTGCGATTCTAAAGACGACAACTTTCCACCAACCTGATCAAAACAACCAAGAATCACTGCGTAACACAAATTCCCGGAAACAATAAAGTAATAATTTTTCAAACTGAACTACTGAAATGGTCAAAAGGGTTTGTACAGTGACGTTGACGCCGCCGGGGGCTAGTCGAACTCGGCCGAGGAGGCCGAGTGAGTTGCAGTTGGAATCGTAGAAGGTATAGAGTGAATTGAGATCGCGAATCCTTGTGTAGTTGTAGTACAGTAGTATACCGTATTGCTCTTGATTCTGGTTGTGATCAGTCATTCTTGTAGTGGTTTTTGAGTGCTAAGCCAAGCCCTAAACTTTGTCGAGGCACATCTATCGACTTGCTCTGTCCTTTGCCTCCGCTAAAACAGCGACCCGAGTAAATTTTTTCCGCAAGGGTTTGTACTGTTGTTTCAATATAGCAGCTAATAGAACCATAAATTTTCTGGCTTCTGTTCATTTTTTATTATATTTTATTATTATTATTATTTCCTTTAGAGTGGTATTGGCGAGGTTCGTCCCTATAAATACCAGCTTTTCCAATTTTCCAGTTTCAGGCTTTTCGGTTAAACAGGCCTGGATTTCTCTGCTCAAATCCAAAAGGGAAAGAAACATCCAAATCCAAATTTCAGTACAATAAATAACAAATTATCAAAAAAATAAATTCGTTAAGTTAATAAAGAAAACATGCTCATTTTCAAGGCAGCTTTGATTGTTGCCATTGAAACAGAGCAAATACAAATCTAGGGAAAGCTTATCGTCTAAGATGATCGCGGCATTGCAAGAAGTATAATGTAAGGAAAATGCCAAATTACACATCAAGACAATCACAAATGTAAATTTTTTCCTATGAATCTGGAAAACACGAATCAAGTTGAAAACTGCAAATTTATGCCTTTAAAAAGTTTTTTTTTTTTTTTACCGTACTCCACAAGACAAACGAATAAGAAAAAAAAACCTACGCGCAGGACTAAAAATCCTGATCCTTGGCGGCAAGCAAATATCGAATATTCAAAAATTCATTGCAATGGAGGAGTAACAATGCCTATGAAGCTAGTAAAGACATCCTCAAACTACTACTTCAACCGAATTTGAAGCCACCAGGTGGAATGTTTGGCTGGTTGGTTCCAAAAGCGAAACCCTGCTGCTGATTTCCGTCACCACCATCTTGGATGTTCTGTTCTTCCTCTTCCTCAGCCCAGTATCTCTCCAAAATCTTCACTGCTTTTTCATAAATCTCATTGTTATCATGGGTCTGCAGATTCTCAATCTTATCCAATCCATCACACTCATCAATCATTTGGGCATAAAGATTAATCCCGCCATTCATTCCCATTTCCTTGCCAGCCTCACCCACCTTTAGGATGTTCTCAAGCCCCTCAAGACACACTGTCACAATCCTTGGATCTGGACAAACCAGAAGATCACAGAGTGGCTTGATGCAACCTTGGCTCACCAGAAATCTGCAATAACATGGTAATATAATATGTCTGACTTATACACTGAAGCAGAAATCTAACACATAAATATCACTAAAAAAAACATACTGAATCTGTTCATGAGATCCTCCAGATGTGGCATTTGAGATAGCCCATGCAGCCTCCTTCTTGATTTCAAACTCAGCATGTTGAAGCAGGTGTACAAGAGGAAGGATGATATTGGCCTCAATAACAGCCTGTTGAACACAAATTTAATAACTAATAATTTTGAGTGTTTTTAAGTAACATTTCCTGGCCATTAAATAGATTTGAAAAGGTCACATTCAAATAAAATAATGGTTCAATTGGGAAAATATAATCTAGCAATTGTATTACATGCTATTGGAACCATAGACATTCACCCAAAATCCCTCACTTCACTTCTTACCCTTGTGCTTGCAAAAAAGAAAAAAAAAATTATATGTAACATTCCCAGAGAATTCCAAATTACGAACAATCATATTACATGAATGTTACTGAAAACTTGCAAAACAAAAATTAAAATAAAATAAAAAAATTTGAATGGCTGCCATTGTTTCAAAGATGATGCATAGGCAGCTTGACATATAGACAAAAACTGTGTGCCTATTCTTCTCCGCCCAATGAACAACAACCAAGCAATTTAGTAAGACAACCTTTAATGTCAAATTGATGAAAATAGTTAGATGAATTATCTGCAGAAAACAATGATAAAACAAAACACAAGCAATCAACTTGTGTGGACTTAAACATGCAGACCTGATTGTTTGATAAGACAGATACCAATTACAACTTTCAAATCAGAACTCAAAAATGAAGCCTTAAATGAGAAAATAGCTAGTAATGAATGTACAGAACATACTTCAGTCACGATGTCCACCAATAAATATCAACCATCTTCTTGTAATCAGTAATAATGATCTAATATCAGATATGCATCCAGAAGTAACGATTTAATAATACCAACTCCACGAGGTCATGCATATTTAGACGTAAAAACAAATTGTCATACATAACACAGAGACAGAATGAATCTTATACCTGTATCTGAGCTCTACTGCCAGCTGTAATATTTGAGATTGTCCAACAAGCTTCTTTCTTGATGCTTTTTTTGTGATTTTGTGTAAGAAGTTGATATAGACATGGGAGCACTCCATTATCAATTACAAACTGAAACACAAATCCAAGTTATTTACTGCTATGAAATAGAAAAGAAAATAGAACTTCATTTGAAGACACGAGAGAGAGAGAGAGAGAGATTTTAGTAACTGTTTAATCCATATCTGTAAGAATCAGTAAAATCTGACCTCCTTATTCAGATTCATAACAATCATTTAAGACTATCATTTCCTAAATATGTTGAATAGAAAAACTAGTCAACAGCAATAGAAATTAATCAAAACCTTTGTAATTTTTAAACAAAATGGCAATGATGACCTTGTATGCAGCGAAAACTACCATAGAGATCTAATAGATAGAAACAGATACTGGAAATACCTGTGTCTGAGTATCATCTCCGGTAACAATATTTCCCACTGTTCGAAGTGCAGGTATGAGAACTGTAGGTGATGGATGCCTGACATAAACAAAAATTTGAATTAGCAGAGGTGTAACAGATTGAACAACTATATTAAACCAAAACAATGTAATACACAAACATTGAAGGAAACACAAAATATGCTGTATGAAAAAAAATCACAAAACATGCAGATGAAGGTCAGCTCTGGGTTCGAGAAAGCTTGTAGAGAGCATAAGAATGTACATTAGAAGCTCCACAAGCCGTGGACAGACACCAGCTTCGATAACAGCCTGAATTTTGTCATTTGGGCCATCTGAAAGATAAGAGAGAGCCCAGCATGCATCTGTTAGAACTTCCTCGTCATTCAAGTGGATGAGTTTCTGGAGAATTGGCAAAGCAGGCTTCGCCTGTAAGAAACCACGAATAACATCATCATCATTTGAGACCTCTCGTGCTAAGTTTATAGAGTTACTATAGCAAACTAGTTACATATCAAAGATGTCCCCCTTAACCCACCTGATCAAAGGGGGTTGGAGGCTTCCCACGACAGAAGTTTGATAAAGTCCAAGTAGCATTCCTCAGCATGGACAATTTTGAATGTTCAGTTAACTGAGCTAGTAATGGCATGAGAGCACCATTAGCAAGAACAAGATCCCTGCAGTTAGGGGAGTCACCAGCAACATTCCCCAAAGCCCATACTGCCTGACGAAGAACAACAAATAGTTATGAAAAGATGTTATTTGCTACAATTCAATACAACAATTCTCACCCCTCCAAATCCCCTGCCTGCTCCTCCCAAAAAAAAATAAAAAGCAAGGGAAATTTGAATGGATAACCTAAATGGTCTGGTTAAATAATCCAGTCAGAGTCAAATTAAGCACAAAATGAAATAAAGGGGAAATGATCTTCCACTGGGAAAAAAAAACACACTGTAATGAAAATGCAATATGCATATACTGTCCCATCGAGCATATTTTTTTGGAAACTTCCAAAGAATTTGGGTATTGTTCAAAACAAATAAATCACAAGGCTTCTATAAAATTCACTAGTAATTAAGTAAAAATAATTAATAATGATTTAGAAAATTAAATTTCAGTCACAATGCTCCTGTATAAGAAAATATTTACAAATAAAGGAGGTAAACATCAACCTGCTCTCTAACATCATCACTGCCACAGCTAAGGAGCTGCACAAACATGGGAACAGCACCATGTTCAATGACAACTCGAGTATGCTCTGATGTCCCTGAAGCAACGTTGGTCAATGCCCATGCAGCCTCGAACTGCTCAGAATGGTAAAGTTAGTGATGATGTTAAATCAATATCATCAAACTCATTAATTCGCTTGAACAGGAAGAGAAAAGTCAGAAACAGTTCCTACTTGTAGTTGGGGCATATCATGCCTTCCAAGAAACTCCACAAAGCGAGGGACAACACCAGCTTTAATTACTTCATCAATTGGAGGGCTGCGTTCTGCACAATGATAAGGAAAAAATAGTCAACAGTGGAACGGGGAATGTTTCTTGAAAAACAATATGTTGGCAGAGGAATCATGATTGTACCAATCGATAATAGCTTTCTAAACTGTGTAGTTGCCTCCAACTGCGATCCAGGATAATCAGACCACACTCCTTGTACCATCAAAGGAATACTTTCCAACTGTTAGACAACACCAATATCAAAAGTAAAACATGAAACATGTAATTATTGAATCAAAAGCCACGAAGAGAAAGCAAACAGAAAGTCAACTTTGGGAATAACTCTCAAAAACAGGCATTCTTCTGCAGGTAAAAATTAAGACCATGAGCTAGTTGCAATTAAAGCGAAGCATGAGATATAGGTAGCAGGGTCTGGAGAACATTGCAAAAACAATCCAATGATATTCAAAAAGTTTAAGTAGATAACCAGTTTGCAACAAGAACCTAAAAAGCATCAGATGGTTTTTGATATGGAAGAAGAAGAATATCTTTGAAAAGATTTCAGTAAGACTCATATGAAGCCAAAAAAATCTCCATTTCTCAGTTTCCATAAGCTAACAAACTAACGAGAATAATAGTGTGTCAAGGGGAACTGCCGAAAGCACTTTTGCATATATTTTACAGTCCAGCTGATACACAAATTACTTTTTGAGATCAGAACAGTGCTTTGAGTGCTTTTTAGAGAATCACTTGATATATAGGTGATTTTCCATTTAACGCTTTCAAGCGCATTATAGAAAGCAATTTCGCTTAAAAGCACTCTCTACACGAAAGACTTGCAAAACTCTAATTCCTTGCAGATCATAAATGAAAACCGATCAATTAAAAAGCAAAAACTACATCTGCACTCATTTCAGCTGGGAAACTGATTACATCAAAACACAAACTGATTAAACACATAAAATGCAAAACCTGGAAATTGCAATGTTAAAATTCCATCCAGATGAAAACAATCGTCTCCTATCCTACTTAATCAATTTCCCACAAACTCCAGCCATCAAATCACGACTTTACTGAGATCCCAGAAATACCCGTCAAAGCAAAGGATCAATGCAACAAAACCCACAAAGCAAAAATCAAAATTGAGATTATTTATTTAATAAATTTACCTTCTTTTCAATTGCGGCCGCAGCGTTTTGGGAGGCATCGAGAAGTTGCTGAGGCTGGAGCAAAAGACCTTCACGACGTTTCTTCAACAAGTTATCTTCTCTCTTATTCTTTCTGATCTCCACCAGATTGTCCTCTCTCCTCCGCCGTGCCTCCTCCGCGTCGACTCCCGTTTTGTACCCCTTCTTCCTCACCTCCGTCCGTGTGCTAGGCCTCAACGACATGTCTGGTTTTTTTTAATTATTTTTTCGTTCTCTCTACGAAATGCTGAATTGAACCCAGAGAGACAGAGCGAGAAAGAGAAAGAAAGGACTGGTATGAAAATGATGATGATGAAATAGGAATTATTTTTAATTGGATCCTAACTAATTTATAATCTAAACTCAGTTTGTTTATTTATCGTTAAATATTTATTACTTAAAATTGTTTTTGAAAATTGTTTTTATAGTCTCAGATTCAGCCAAAACCAATCCTCGACTCCCTACAGATGCCAGTCAACATTGTTGAGCCAGGCTTACTTTTTTTCCAAGCCAGCCCGAAATGGATGGGCTAGACATATACAAGCCGGCCCAGCCATGAAATGAAAAATCTTACAAGCCCATCCCAATCTTAGCGCGAGTTGTCGAGTAAACATTTTAGCATGCATTGCGTTTACATGCGAGGCTGGCTTATTTATTTGTTTGGTTATATTTGACATTTTCAAGCATGTCCTAAGCATATTTTTAAAAGTCACCATTCTCCGTCCAACCACTATTGTCACAACTATTAGCAAATCTTATATTTATGTAAGAGTATTTACATATATATATATATATATATTGATTCTTGTTCAACATACTCTGTTACATCAACGTACACGATTCCAAGACGCTGTTTCTACCCCCCGTGACTCCTAGTCAGGTACTACTGTATTCTAATTTGTTGTTTACAAAAGACTGGAATTTGATCTCCTACCCTATCCTTCACATATAATGCTAAACCATCCACGTCAATGAAGCAAAATTTTGATGATCAAAATATGGCTGAAAACTCTTTTCTTTTTGTCCAAAATCCTGCTTACAAAAACATGGAACCATCTCACAAGTTTGGTTCCCTTGTTGATGAACCAGAATCACTTTCAAACAAGACTTTCTCGTTTGATGTGGAGGGAGCATTCTTGAAATCATCCCCCGTATTTCCTCTCTTAATGCTTGTAGCTTTCGGAGGTGGGTATTCTGAGAGCTCTCCTTCTGCTACTTCTGTATCCTGTTATTTGTATGTCAGGTAAAGGAATAGAAATGATGGTAGCTGTTTTTGTTGGCTTTGTGGGGATCACAGAGAAAGTTTCAGGATAGGAAGAACCGTCTTGACTAAGTTTTTCTTGGAGGATGTCGGATTGGAAGGCTTCGATGTAGTCATGGTGGAAGGACTTGTGAAAGACAAAGATTATTCGGGAGTTAGGATGTTGTAGGAGCAGAATTGAAGATGTTTCACGGATATTGTATAGGTTTAATCGAAGCAAAGAAAACAGAAACTATTGCTTTGAATGAAACTCTGAAAGAGTAAGAAGCTGGATGCTCGGGTTATTGGTATTGCCTGCTTGAACAAGACTCTTGATCAGCAACTTTTTTCTCAATGCAAGGTAAGTTTCTTGATCAAAAACTCTATTCTTATAGCTTAAGTTAATGCCACATTTCGGTTAGTTAAAGATGTGTTTTGTAAAAACAGGTGGTTTTACTTTGTAAATGCAGCTGAGAAAACAAGTAGGCAAGTTCTTCCACGGGAAAAGTATCCAAACCATTGATTTTCCATGATGGAAGATGAGCTTTGAGGCCAACTCCTTTTTGCCACTTTAGCCACGTTCATTTCGATTCCATTTGAGATTTTTCTTTGCATCATCAGACTAACAGTTGTCACACAATTCCCTTACAGTCTCCCAATTCCTGTCTCAAATGTTATCGGGATAAGGGCTACCTTAACAACAACAACAACAATCTCTGCAACAATCCTTGTAAATCATGAAGAAAAATCAAATGGCGAAATCTGTGTGCGCAACACAGATCTCTATTTGATCCAGTTTATATTTCATTTGCTCTTAATAAACCTCTCATTGTATTCTCATACAGCTTGAGTGACAGCCTAAGATTAACCAGAAACGGGGAAAAAGATGCAAAAATGCTCGAAAACTACTTACGGGAAAGTGACATTGTGTTTTGTCCTGAAGGAACTACTTGTAGGGAAACGTATTTATTATTCTCATTGTGCTGATTGTCATAGATTTTCAAGTGAGCATGTTTTATGGGACAACTGCTAGCTGATTCAAATGCTTAGGCCCTATATTCATACGCATGACCCAGTGACAAACTGCCCTTGAAAGATTCACGACGAGTCACCAAAATCATTGAACTACATGTGGTGGATAATCAAAGTTTGACGTCTCTGATTATGGGCATAAACAGATTGCTCGAGCCCTTAAAGCTTTCAACCTAAGCAATTATCAAGAAAAGACAAGTACCGAACACTGGCAGGCAGTGAGGGCATTATCTAGATGGGAAAGTGTCAATGATTATGCTAAGAGTCAGCATCTTTTGCATTTACAAGATTCTGTTTGTGCCTTAGTTTGGAACGGATGATGCAGTTTCATTGTAAGCTGTTATTTTGTGGGAAGTAATCATAATTTTCTATGCTAAAAGAACATTCTTACGGATTATATTTTAGCAATTCAGAAAGGAAATCCGAGATTTTGGATTGCGGATGTCACTGAACTGCTTGAGCTAGAAGATGATCTAGCAGAAAATGGAAGAGCTCAATATCTGTATCTTGCAACCATGAAAGAACTTGAAACACAACTGCATACGAAATGGAAGCAGTAGGGACTTTCAGATACCAAATTGGTTAGCATCCAGTTTCTCTTCAATAAAATGGAAAGGAATTGAAGAGACAATCCTTTTAATAGAAGAGGGTTTTATACTATTTATGGATCGTTTACATATTTTCAGTGACTGTAATCTAAACTAAGGTTAAAAAGTTTGATGATAGAGTAACGAGGATTTTGATAATATCCCAACTTTAGAATTTGTTGGTCAACTGAAAGGTGCTTGCTACGTTTGGTTCTTCATTTGTATTATTTTAATATCTAAATTTTATCTCATAAAAGGTTTTTGTATGTGGGTTTGAGGATAAAATAAAAATCAAATCAAATCTAATCTAATTATTATTGATGTCATAATAATATTTAGAGAATAGAAAGGTTTTAATTTTTAAATTTTAATCATACACTAGTTGTGCAAAAATTATGAGGCCTTTCGAAAGCTAATAACGGCAGCGTTCCGTGGGCAAGCTAGATCAAAAGTCTTCTTCCTCTCCAAATTCCTAAACCCAAAACCCTAGCATCAACAGATCGAAGAATGGCTTGGACGCAAATAATCAACAATACACGGGCGAATTCTTTCCTAACAGCATCTGTGTTTTCTAGATTCTTCTCGTCCAAATCACCAAATCCGTACATCGGTAACATTTCAATTTTTTGTTGCTTTTGGACTTCTTGTGGTTTTTGCTGTTTAGGTTTTTCTAGAAATGGGAAACTTTGTAAAATGGCAGCTATAGATTAGATGTGCGACGCTGAGTTTGTCTTTCTTTGGCTGCTGTGAAACTTTAGAAAGCCGGGAAAAGGGCAAAGAAAATTACGGGTCTTCCTTTGTTCGTTCTTGTTTTGAAAAATTTAGTGTTTTATGAAAATTGGGTTTGCAGTCAAGGTTGGGATAACAGAGTTTCTTAATGGAATTGGGAAAAGGGTGGCAGCCCATGTGCCGCAGCTGGATTCTGAGATTGGTGACTTTCAGAAATTCCTTGTTACGCGGACTCTTAAGCTCAAGAAACTTGGCATTCCTTGTAAGCATGTAAGCATTTTCAGTTTTTGATGACTTTTCATTTCGATATATCCGTCCTGTTGTCTGTCCGGAGAAAGGAAAGGTGAATCCATCTTTTGTTTAATTTTATGAGTTGGGGAGAAAAATGCATAATAGCGTTCATTACAATTATTACTAGTATCACGTTGTGGCTTCCTAGTTTATAACGTATTAGATTGCTGCAGCTCCAAGTCTGCTACTGCCTGATGCTTCGTAAGAAGTAAAATTTTACCATAAATCATATGCATGGATTTATAGCTACAATGGTGCTGGACTGATTATCATTGTGTTTTCCTATGCTTTTGCTTCTCAAAAACAACATTTGAGTACTCACAACTTGTTTGAGTTTTTACAAATTGAAGAGTTAATGCTTGAATTTGTATCCCATTTAGGTTTATGAATTACCAGGTTATGGGTAGTTGCATTGAGGACAAAGATTGAAGTACTTATAATTGTTAGCTTGAATTTGTGCCAAGCATTTACCTTTTCACTGTTAAACAAAGCAGTGGCATAATTTTTCTCAAAAATTTGAATTTAATTTCTGACAAAATTTTGAATATATTGTTCAATTTTTTTGAGAGGCATTGTGTGTAAGTGCTTGTTAGTTGTTTGAACATATTGATGAAAGGACGGAACTTCTGGTCAAGTCTTTCACTTCCAAACTTCCTTTTTTAAACAAGTGTTAACTTTTGTTTTTTTGGCTTGGCAGAGGAAGCTGATACTGAAATACACCCACAAATATAGGCTTGGACTATGGAGGTCAAGAGCTGCACCAGTAAAAGCCTAATAATTTTGAAAGAAACTAGTCCTTGGAGGACTTATGCCGAGATGTTCCCCTGCTGCAAAATGTGACAACCGGACAGCTTGAGATGAATGTTTGGAAGTTTTGAGTTTTGGTCTTTTTAACATTTGTAATCTTGCACTTGCTTATATTAGACTTCTTTGGTCAAAGCTTAAATGGTACATGGAAAGATTATGTTATATGAAGAAAAATCACGGTTATGTCAGACATTCTCCTTGCAAATTAGACAAGAGAGCTTGTAGTAGATTTCTGTTTTATGATTCCGTTAATAATCTTAGCGGCAGAATTCTAAAACCCAAGTACAGTTTTCTCTTACTTTCCATGTTCTTCTTTTGTCCTTTCTTTTTGAGTATGGTAGATATCATCACCTAAATTTGGATCTATGGTTGTTTTGGAAGATTTTGCTGTGTTTATTTATAATAATGTGGCATTCTTCTAGATTTGAAGCTTTCAAAGTTCAAATCTGGAAGATTTTAGGTGGTAGATTGATTTTTGCATAGTGGTGGATGGTGCCTCGTAACAGCCGACGGAATATCCCTGATGGGGCTCTTGTATAATTGTGTGCACTATTGATTAAAGTATCCTTGGTCAAGGTATCTTTTGTGCACTAGTTTTCACTATGGTTGTCATTGAGATCTTAATGGTTTGACCGATTATATGCTATAATAGATTGTTTGCATGCCAGTGAATTGTCTGCATTTCACTCCTAGTATGTGGATCTGCTGTTGTACTTATTTTCAGTGAAATGGAATGGTGGTTTGTTTCAAATAAATAAATAATAAAAGCAGGGACCAGTTGCAACAACATCTCAAATGTTTGGCATTTCAAATTCTACCCAGGCTTTGGATTCAAATGATGTTCCGTCCAGGCTTAAGATTCAAATGATGTTGGATTTCAGGTATCTTTTGGTGCTCAATAAATCAATCTACTAGTTAATGAGCAGAATTAAAAGCCTCTATCAACTGACGTCACTACACTACCACGGCTCGATATCACTACGCTCTTTCAACTAGATATCGCTAAGCAATGTGAACTGCAATGCATTACAAACCAGTGAATCCTGCTCATTACATTGAAACTACGTCTAAGTGCTAGCTAGTTGGATTTGCTACATTTTGCCCTCGTGCAATTTGGTTGTTTCGTGAAAACCAAATGCTTGCTACTCTGCAGCACATCAGCCAGATTCATGGATTGGTCAATCAAAATTTGGGACTCCAAATAACATAGGTTGACATTTAGGAGAATTTATGACCATTAAAGCTGTAAAAACTTCCTCCAAGTGTAAGAAACTGGATAAAAGAATAAGTATGCCAGCTCTTCAGCATATATGGGTTCTTCAATATTACAAAACCTCAGTTAGTCAGCATAGTTCAACAAAGTCTCGGCATCAAGGAGTAAGGATATCCATTCAATGCATTTTGATGAAGAACACCTGTATTAGCATCATATGTGCGAACCCAAGATACCCGTACGTCAGCCAATCAACATACACATTACGTTTTCTCTGAGGAGAAACATAAGAAAATGTGGTAACAAGAGAAACTAGAATACTGTTGTAAAACTAATTGCAATCTAGCACAACTACTTTGACTACTTGTCATAGCTTAGGTTCCACTGAGCTCTCCATAATTTGCTTGCTAATTTCCTAATATACACTCTTTTGTTATGATGCCTGTGCCTTGTGACTGATTGTTTTCTTTTATCCTCCACTACTATTATTTAGAACAGAAAATTTCTTTGTAAATATATTAATTTGTTAAAAAGTAAATTAATTTTCTTGAAGAAATAACTTCTAGACCATTTTCAACAGTAATGGAAGCAGAATGACATGTGAAACCGTAGAGGAAGTGTAATTTACCATGAAAGATTATCACACAGCAGAATAAAAGGGTGACGGCCATTGCAAAAAGTGTTAATCATAGGTGATGATGACTTATCAGCTCTCTTTTCCTTCACTGCTTTCATTCGTTCAATCCTTGTATGTTTCAATCTTGAAAGCTCGGATTTTTCTCTAGCCAGTTTTACGCTGGCCTCATCCAATAGTGGGGCTGTCGAAGGCCTAGGTGGTTTGGGAGGTTTCTTAGAGCTCGGTTTCCGTTTCTCCTCCATCATCTTCTTCTTGACAAAACCTGCTACCTCCTCTCTGACCTCGTCCACCAATATCTCCACATGCTCACTGGAATTTAATACATTCTTGCTTGTACTTGATCCATCATCACCTTTTATTGATCCATTTAGAGCCCAACCACACTCCATTCCCGGTCCGCCATTTTCTTTGAATGCCGACCATTACAACTCCGCCCTTTAATTTGATCATCTCCCCTTGGGATCTCTCCATATTCCAAAGTCAGCATCTGAATCACTGTCCCTTGAATCAATAAGATCCATAAAATACCTAATCTCTTTGTTTTTCTCTTTCACCGTCTACAATCAATCAGTACAGCAAAAGCCACAGAGGGTTCTCACTAACCCATCACATCTAGCAAATGGAAGCATTGTCTCTTGAGATACTTCTTACCATAGAAACATCAATATCACGAAGCTATACAATAGCATAGCCACAACCTTCAATAGCAAAAGGGACAAATTTCATGTAGAAAATGTTCAATTGGTCTGTCACACTGATGAAACCAAGGACCATTTTCTTGCACATCGTTATGACAAACTAATCAATCAAAATCACACGCACGCACGCACCCGAAAATCTTTCCTCACTTTTTCTAATTTTTCATAAACCAAGCTAAAGACCAATCCCATGATTTCGTCATCAAATTGTATTTCAAACATAAAGGGTCGCCCACCTCATAAACTCAACTTTCAACAGATAAGAGAGAGAACTAATCTTCATTTCTTCATGTCTTCTTCCCACGTTGGACAAAACAATAAGCAAAAAAATTAAAAAATACGTATACAATCTTAAACCATGTAATTGATCACGGAAACCCCTCAGACGAATTTATTAGACCAAAGCAAGTACTTGGTGAGTTGCACCAAAGCAAATGAAGTATTATGCGCAGAAACAACGCAAAAATAATAATAATAATAATAATAAAAACCAGAATTTTGTACGTAAAGTATTCGCTTTTCAGATAATACAGAGTGAAATGAAAATCGTGCACTGCTGACGCCTAATTAAATCAAAATGACAAGGCTGAAAACAACTTTCCATTTTCTGATAAACCCGCGAAATAAAATGGGACGAAAATATAAAAATGCAAATCAAATCGTGATTTCCTAGAGGGGGGGGGGGGGGGGGGGGAGTGGCGGGAGTTGGTGTCGTGCGAAGAGATTAAATGGAAATGAAATTACAATGCACGCACCGTTCAGTGTAGAGAGAGAGAGAGAGAGAGAGAGAGAGAGAGCTGAACTCTGGAAACAGAATGGCAAAACAAACGACCCATTTTTGTACGCCCTCCAAATTTTTGAACCTTTATTGTCGCTTTTATTCATTGTAATAAACTTCGTGGTCGTTTATTTAATTAGATTTAAGTATAAGATTAAGAAAGGGACAAGTTTGAGCCAGCGCAATCCCATTCCCTGTGTTGCTAAGAAATTGAATCCTAATGTAATGCTAGTTTTACTTCGGCTTTATTTTGGACTGTATAACTTCAGCGACTGCTGCCTTGTTAGACATTGATTTCCCGATGTAGTAGATGATATTAACACCAAACAGAAGTTATCCTAAAGTTAAAACAACTCTTGTTTATATATGCACTTTATTTCAACATTTGACAAGAAGTGGGCATGGAGTCAAAACAGGCAATCAGAGTTGGCGACTACAATTTTCAGCCCGCACAGTTCATGGGCCCAATTGTGAAAATCAAAAGGCCTATTCTCAAAATTTTAATGAGCCGAGGCTGAACACAAAACCGAAAACAAAAAGTGCAAATGGGGAAGGTGTGATTTGGCAAAATAAAGGCAACGCTCACTATACCACCACCGCCACTCCCACCAAAACCTCCTGCTGGGCTTGGCTGTCTGCTGTCATTTTCGAAAACCAATTGCCATAATTGTCTTATATCATTATTGTTATTATAATTGGTTATGTTGAAAAAGAGAGAGAGAGAGAGAGAGAGAGAGAGAGAGAGTCAAAAAATTCTGTTGTCAGGAATAATAAAATCATGAAAAATGAAGAAGAAAAAGAAGAAGAAGAAGACCACCATCACCACGTCCATGCCATGTGTGTTAATAACATGTGCCACGACTTTCATTTACTGAAACCACCAATACAATACTAAGACATCATTAAAACAAACACAGCCTGGGCAAGATCAAGCAAACTGCCAATAACAGATAATTTGTTTATTTAAAAAATATTTTGTTATTATTTGACATGCATGCATACATACATACATACATTTCGTCTTCTTCCTCTCAAACCCAATTCTCCTTTTCTTTCTTTCAATCTGTCCGGTTTTGTTGGGGAGCTGGCTTTGCACTTTTGACAGCGCAAAAGTGGATTACTTTTTTTTTTTTCTTCCTTTGTCGTTTTCCCAAGCCCGTGAACAAACTTGATCAATCCATCATCTAATTAATTATTCAATTAATCAATCAATCATATTAGGATCAGCAGGCTTGTTTAGAGGAGACGCCAAGTGGCCAACCCAACCCAACCCAGTGTCAATAATTAAGTTTCCATCAATAATGATAATAAATCATATTTATTCAAAGTGGAATTTACCAACTAAGTTGAATATAAAACCAGTTCCACTCTTCCTGTACATTCATAGTTGGCCATTCAACTGTTTTTTTTTTTTAACAAGGAAAATGAGAAAAATGCAGCACAATACGCGGTCCAAGAATGGTAATTTGGAAGCCAGACACATGGCAGCCGTCTGTCAGAATCAGCCACCACTAAGAAAGTGACGTGCGGTATGTTAGGCCGGAACACGTGCTAGGACTTTAAAGTAAATGTCCTTCCACCCCAATAGCGAAATTTCTCTGGCCACCTGACTCTCCCTCCTTCCCACGGAGGTTTGGTTTACTCCTGTCTTTGACAAGTAACAGCTTGTCCATTTTCCTGGAAATAACCAGAAACCTTAGCAACTTCTTCATTTCTTCAGTAATTTGTGTGTGTGTGTGTGTGTGTGTGTGTGTGTGTGTGTTGCACTCAAAAATACAAATTTCATTCGGATTATAAGTTACTGACACTTGAAACTTTTAACATATACAATTGACTTGAGGAGTATACACTTAATATTGGAATTTAAGATGGGGGATGAGATTGGTCGGGTGCTTACAACTGCAGGATGCTTTGAGGGGAGCAGTAAATAGCTTAAGAAAGGGTGCAACGAATTAGATATAAAGAACAGCATAAATACGAAGCATTTCATTCTGTAGAAGTAAGATACGTAGTCGTAAATCAGCGTATTTAGTAAATTATACGGAGACTTTTCTTCCAGAATTATGCGATCCTAATAAAATGGTAAAATTTTGTATTATACTTTTCAGAAGTTTCACGCCTATGACTATGGCCATGGCTATCTCCCATATGCAATACAAGTGAAGTTAGGTCACCATCATGTGTTTTTGGTTGTTACGAATATTTAACCTATTATAGGTATGAAATCCATGGTCCAATTTAATCAAACACATGGGTTCGCCCTAATTTTTGACAAGCACAAAGAAATCAACTCAAAAAAGGGCATCCATTTCGGTATGAAAATGCAATGGAATGTTGTGTAAAATCCAGTTCAATTGAAGTGGGCCAAAATGGTGAATTGAGGGTAGTATTTAAATTTCAATCACTAATTGAAAGGGGATAAATAGGCCAAACAATTGTAATTAGAGTGGCTGATACAACTGGTAATTAAGTCAAAAAAATAAAAATAAAAATAAAAAAGGCCGGGGTGTTGGGGTGGGGTGGGGGGTGTGCGCGCGTGGGGGAGGGGGAGTGAATGCAAAAGAGATGGCCTTCTTAAACGAGGGCACATGGATGCATGTGCGGGAGACAAAGGCAAAGGCAAATGCCACAACATAAATTTGAAATACTGAAAGCGCACAAAAATAAAAATGCTGAAGTTTGTGTCGGGTGAAGAAGGAAATCTAGCCCACCATGACCTATGCCATGTTATGGATATTTGGCTGCAAAACACAACTTTGAGACCGATGCCACTAAATTTTGACAGCTAGGTATTTGCAGAAGCACACGTGTTTGGCCTTTAATAGAAAACCAAAAGAAATGTAAGTTGGGTAATAATAATAGCAGTAACTCTGTCTGTGTGTGTATTTTTTTTTAACAAAAAAGGAATGGTGGGGTTGGTCTAAAACTTGTCTTTAGACCATAATGGTTTGATGTTAGAATAGGCATGTGCACAAAAGTACTTTTGGTGTTTTATCTCTGGGACAATTTCACAAACAGTTGATAATCACATGCAAGCCATATAGGAGGTGGGGTTATAGGGTCGGTGGTTCTTCAAATTTGAAAACTGTATTTGTATTTGTACAGAGTGGTAGTAGGGCTAGGAGGTAGGGCCAATGAAGCACATGTTATGAGGCTGTTTTGCTCATAACGCCTCGATTGGAATTGGCTCCATCTCCATGCACAAACTTTCTAGGCCCGTGGGGTTATCCTTTCCCACTATTTCCACGTTATTCGCGATTTCGTATCTCACAAATATCCATTCTGTGTCAGAGTATCTCCTCTCTCTCTCTCTCTCTCTCTCTCTCTCTCTCTCAAACCCAATCTCATCACTACCTTAATCACATTGATAAATCAAACATTCGAGTAATAGCACCAAATTTTTTTGTTCGAGTCACATTTCTTACAAAAACTTAATTGACCGTAATTATACAATGTTATAATTATATACACCAAATATATTACAATATTTCCCATTTACAAGTCATAAATCTACCCACCGTCTTATTTGCTACATGCAATGCAAGTTGTTATGTTTGCCTCACTAGTCAATGCTCAATACAATATTATAGGTTACATATTAAATACACGATGTTGTAAATTTATTTTAATTATATTTGAATTTTAATTATACCTAATAATTATTGTCAATGATCCAACCAAAATTAGTTGGCATTTTCTAATTAATTAATAAATTATTCTCAGTAAACAAAAATAAAAAAGGTTAATAAGAATAAATAAATTAAAAAATATAAAAGAAAAAACTCAAAAGAAGAAAAACAGAAAGTCATGTGTACAATAAAATACACGAATATTAAAAATCTTTAAAAAAATTGAAAATAATTAAATATTAAAAGAAAAAATAATAATAACACCTGGCATAACAAAGCCACGGTCTTCTTCTACGCGTACGAGCTAACATCGAAGCGTAGCCGATCATCGTCTGGCTGTGTACCGGCAAGAATCTCGGTGAGAGCAGTCATGGCTCGGACCTGCATCTCCAAAGCCGCTATATAATCACTCGCTTCTTCTAGAAGATTCACGCACGATACTTTCCGGCAACCGGGAATCAACCGGCCGAGAACACGCAATTTCTTCTCAACAACCGGTAACTTCCTCCTCACCTCCAGCTTCGTTCTGAAGCGGGGGCTAGAGCCGTTCAGCTTTACTTTAGCATGCCGTTTCTTAAGCCTCGAGCTGAGCGGACTCGCTAGAATAGCGCGACTCCATCGAGTGGCGCCTTTAGCCGAAACAGCCAAGACTCTGTCAGCAGTTTCGCGGATTTGTTTCCCTCGTTTGGGCGAAGAGGCCCGACGGACGTGGCGGATAGCTTGGAGAAGCTTAGATGAGTAGATCTGTTGGACAGTGTCGGTTCTCCATCGCTTGGCGGATTGAAAGGGGGCGTTTTGAGGAAGGTGTTGGTCGTGGAGGTGTATTCTCCTCTTCTTCTGCCTCGGTTCCTCGATATGGAGTGAGGAGTCAGAATTGGAGAGAAAGGAGTCCATGGAGAAGGCGGAGGGGGAATTGGATGGAGTCGTGATAATTCGTCCGGCTGGTTCGATGTGAAAAGAAAACGAGAAGGTGGGTTGGTTGGTTGGTTGGTTTATGTAATGGAATGGAATGGAATGTTACAACTTAGGGGAGAGAGAGATAGAGGAGAAGGGGAGTGGGGGGTGTGCAGTGCAGAGGAGACTTTTGAATGAGAGTCACGGTGATACACGCGTCCGTTGCTTATTCACATTTATCATCCCAAAAAAAATTTTTTTTTTTTTAACCTTTTTTCTTCAATATCAGAAATTATAAATTTTATTTATTTGTTTTAATAACCTTTGATTTGACAGACCATCTTTCTTCCTTGAATATATGTCTTGATTTATTAATTCGTTACTGAATATATAATCGATTAGTAACAATTATGTACAGCTTCCTTACTTTGTAAAATAATGATGAACGTTCTTATATTAAAATTTATTTAATATTTATTAAATTATATGTGTCATACTTTAATTAGTTTTAAATTTTATAAAATTAATATTTTTTAGATTTTTTTTTCAAATTTTGTTAAATTTTAATACGAAAATGACTAAAAACCTTCTCTTTTCTTCATTGAGCAATAATTAAGGTTGATTGATTGATTGATTGATTGTACTTTTGTAAAATTACCAGTAACAGACAACTTGTCATTTTTTTTAATTTATTTTATTTTTGACTGCAATATAATATATTCAAATCACATAGGTGAAGTATTGATCTCAATCTTTAGATTGATGGGCATGTTATATTTCATTTTTTGGCTTAGTTATCATACACTTTGGGTTATCTAATTTTTTTTATTTTTTAAAATTTTTTATATATTTTAAAAATAATATTTATTATATATTTTTAATTTTTTATTATATATTTTAAGTGTTAATTAAATTTTATTTTATTTATTTTAATTTTAAATTTTATAAAAAATTATTTAAATTTTAGTACATATAATTTTTTAAAAAAAAATAACAATATCCATAGATATTATAACTAAGTCTTTTGTATATACATATACATACATATATATATATATATATATAAACATGGTCTATTAGGATGATATAATTAATTAGTTTATTATGTTTTAATTGTTGGTTCAATAATTATTGTTTCCACAAAGCTTCATAGTAGTAGGTCACCTTTAATTCGCGACCAAGGCATTTTTATTGCTTCTTAATCAAACATGCTTTAGGATTATATTAAGTTGACATTAAAAAAAATATGTCTAAAAACGATGAAAGATAACGAACTAACATCACATATACATCTTATATTCCAAAAATATGTATATATATAAAATGAATTAAATAATAATAATAATATAATTTGTGAAAAAAAAAAGACAAATATGGTTATTTTTAAAATTAAAAGTGTGCATTAACAATATTTTTTTTTTAAAAAAAATCATATATTATAATGAAATAAATAGAGAACATGAATTTGAAAAGAACTTTAGAGTGGTTCTAATAACATCACTCGGTTAATAATGCTAATTAAAAATTATCGAGTTATAATATATATATATATATATATATATATGTTTGGTAGTATAATATTTTTTAGATTGAAAATTTAGTTTACACTCTCAATGAATAATTTATTTTGAAAAATAATCAAATTATGGTATAAAGTTATTCTCTAACAGTGGGTAATTAAATTAATTTTTTATTTGGTTTGGTTCAAGAACTATGTTTGTTTATAAGTTGAGGATAACTTATTTTTAAGGCAAAGTGACCTCAATCATCTTAACTTGCTTGCAAAGATTAATAGAAGTAATTAATAGGTCAACAAATATGGCTAACTCTTTTATTAATGATGTAAATCCTTAAACACAAGAATTGATCAAAAGACTTTTAAATACAATTAACTTTGAATGATTCTATAATCTATACTTTGTTATTCAAGTGAATGGTTTATTTTTTCTTTTATTATTAAACTAAAAAAATCATTCCACATGCGCTTGATAATTATTATAATCAATGAAGAATTAAAATATAATGAATTAAAATTTTTAATTAAAATATTTGTCAGTGATGATTATAAATTTATAATGTAATGTTACAGTCCTTCCTTGTATTGTAAACTGAATTTTAATTAATTTAAAAAGAAGGAACATTGTCACAGCGGCTGTCTCCTTATCGTGTCTTGCAAGGCCGACTTACTGTCTTATATTTGCCCTTCTTTTTTTTTTTTCCTTAAAAAAAAAAAAAACAACACGGCTGTGTTGGCGTCCGCTTATTGGGTTTTGAAGTGGGGACACATGGAATTTTGTTTTTTTTTATTCAGGTTATCTTAACACACAACGTGATTTATTTATACTTAAAAAGTATTTTTAAATAAAGAAATACAAACATGATGTCTGTAACAATGGACATGTTTTTGTTGCTTCTGGTAGATTTTCTGCTCTGAGTTCTTGTTGGAATTTATAAATTAAACAATATGCAACTTGATGAATCCGTACTCAAACTTGTCTATCTCGCTCGCTCAGAGTATTTATATATAACAATTAGGAGACTCATTCAACCATAATTTTATATATATATATATATAATTACTATCTTCCGCTTGGCACTTTCTATTAAAATATTTCTCTTCTCGGCAAAATCTTGATGGAAAGTGATTAGTAATGGGATTATTTTTAATTACAACCCATTATTACACGAGACTAACAACTTAATTATTGTGGTTGATTGATTCATTGCTCCCAGCAGGGGAGAATTTGAAAAAAAAAATGTAATGAAAAACTTCACGGGAAAAGTGGATAGAGATGGGGAAGAAGAAGAAGAAGAAGAAGAATAAGTCAAGTCAGTGCATCGGGAGCAGCTCACAAACAATGTGGAGCAAACGTCTAGACAGAAATGAAGCAGGCTGCAGGCAAGATAAGGAAGAGATTTGGTATAGCTAACGCGTTTTAAGCAGTCAAACTACCGCTTTATAATCTTAAATTACTTTCGTCACTCAATGCAGCATGCCATGCATGATTTAGATCAAAGCATGTTAAAAGATTTTTATTCTGTTCAATAATATTTTGTTTGGTGTTTTGCTAGGCGTGTAGTTAGGGAGCTAACCTGTCACAATCAATGAAATGATACAAAGTTTCATATTATTAATCGACAAAACAACAACAACATCGGCATCACAAAGCCATCTTCAATGGTTTAACCAATGAAAACCGAGTGTGCACGAGCACGAATGTGTGACTTGGTTAGCAATCTATTGTTTGCTTATCTTAAACACAATGAAACTCATAATTATCCTAATAAAATAGATTACAAACCAGGAGCTGGCACCGAGGCACTTGGGCGGCCTGATCTCAGAAGCCATCGACAGTTTGTGAATTTGATACATCAATAATTGGAGGAAAACTAGTCTGTGCCCTAAGACTCATTCACCTCCTAAGAGCTACAATTTGGTCTTCAGAACAAGTTTTATTTCTACAGATCACGGTGCATATAGATCGGAGGACACCTTTTTTACCCTTCTAGTTGGCCTGTTTCCAACCCTTGGAGTTGAATACGAGTAAATTATCATAAACAAAAACATATGAAGTAAGAACTTGTATGGTAGTTCATTGAATGCAGGCCTTACATCGATTTCTCAAATTCTGCCAAAAAATGAAGAAGAAACGTCTGTTTCTTCAGCTTATTGTAACTAACTGTTTCATCCTATTGAATGCCGACGAAAGTATTTAAATAATAAGTTCGAGCAAGAAAACTGTATTGGGATCTTACAAGGTGTGTTTATTTATTTATTTATTTTTGAATGATGCTGCTGTCATCGAGCAACTGGTAGCTGTAAACTGCTAGTCGAAGTTCTGGGCTTAACCAGATAAGCTAGTGTAATTCCCGCTGGAGTAGAGTCTGGTACTTCTTCTTGAAATTGGACCTCAAATAGAAGAGATTGGTACAGACAAACTTCATCTTCTTTACAATAATAAACCTATAAAAACAGAGGTGAATCATCGGGCATAAAATAATTGACAAGTTTGCCTTCTGCCATCAAATTTGAATTAGAAGACCCGAAGAAAAGGATATATACCTTGCAACTGATTCTCCCCATTGATGCTGATGGAGACGTTCTCTGAAAATGAAGCAGTGCCGAACCATCTGGACTAAGATTTCCATCCAAGGGATCAATGACCACAGCATTTTCAGGCTCAACATCAACACTGAATTTGCTGCGTGCTTCCTGCATTTGGAATAATAAAACAGAACATTACGATTTATGACCAAGAAAGTCTACCTTAGGATGCACAAGTGGTGGGAAGTCAAAAAAATAGAAATGAAAAATTTGGGATACTAAGTGACTGAGAATATCTGTACCTTTGAGAAATGGTACTCTTCAGGCAATGATATCTTAAGATAGAGGTTGCCTTCATGGGATAAACTGCCATCAACAGCAATGGTCTGAGTGTCAGCCGATGATCGTTTCCTGAGGCGTTTTGGAGATCTGGATTTGGGCTTAGGAGGCTGAACTCCTTTTAGTTCTAAAGTTAGAAGTTCAGGTTCTTCCTTGTTCAAGTCTAGATATCTAATAATGCTATTGTTTGTATCCGCTATGAAAAGGTTTCCTGGGAATTCAACAAAAAATACCTATAAGCAGAGGCACAAAAATTCTTATTTCAAAAGAAAGATGTTACAGAGATGAATTTGGAATCACAACGAGTCTACAGAATATTTGAACACGGTTTGTTCCTTGTGTAGAAAAGAGACCAGTACCATTTCCCGCTTCAATAATTCCTGCTGGCTCCGAAAGCTGTAAGAACATATTTAATGCATTATTATGAAAAATCAGGCTACTACCAACCTCAGGTTACAAAATATTTGCTAACCTGAGCTGCCAAGGCTGTTCCGTCCTTGAAACCTGCTTTCCCAGTACCTGCTAGAGTACTGACTCTATTACTAACCGGATCTAACTTCTTGATCTGAAATCTCAACCAGAAAGGAAAACTCAGGAAGTTCAATTGTGGTTGTAATGACAAAGTCTTCGAGCATTAATTTACCAACTGCATTTAATACATGTTGATTTAGCAATTACGTAATCTACTCGAACAAAAGCCCCTTAAGCAATGCATGCTAAGCATTTCAAAGTTCTCAAATTATCATAAGAAGGAATTAAAATCAATTTCACAAGCATTTTTAGAACATTCAACAAATGTTGAAAGATTATAGCTTTATCCACAATCTACATACCTTGTGATTGTAACTATCTGCTATAAAAATTTGACCATTCTTTGCACAATAGACACCCAATGGATGTTGAAGAAGTACTTCCGACGCTATTCCATCTCGGTCTCCAAACTGTAAGAGTCAAGCATTGTAAGAGAATCAGGTGAAAATTAGAAAAACATCAGAAATTAAACAATGAACTTAAGTTTTAATGTTTTCTTAAGACATTCAATTTTATCATGAGACAAAAGATATGGTCTAACATGAAACTGACATCTTGGTTTATTGAAATACCCTAAACAAATTATCTGACAAAACAGGGTCACCACCAGCTAGTAATCTTGATCCTCCTGTTTTTAGATTGAGTGCTCGTATGGAGCTACTCTCACTATCAGCAACAAAGATTTCCGAAAAATCTACAAATAAACATCCAAGTAAATATTTCAATACAATGGTTAAAAAATTGTAAGTAATTTTTATAATGGTTTAGGAAATGGAAGCTGTCAAAAATCACAGCATATTACCTGGAGAGAATGAAATTCCAGAAGGTTGTGCAAATGATGTGCTTGAAGAGCTTCCTCAACAAAAATAAAATGAAATAAGAAGTGCATCATACAGTAAATTCTACAAAGTACTTCTACATCAAAAAGACAGGAAAAATGTGCAATATGAAAATGAATTGGACCGACTAGTAACCACTTTATTGAGTATCATGATTGCATGAATCACCTTGAGCCATTCAAGTTCCTCTCGTAACCATCACCACTAAAAGCAGTAGTAATTCCATCCAGTGTATCATGTACCCAGATCTGATGTTGGCCAGCCATTGCAATGTATACCTTCTCATTAATTGTCTCATAACTGACATCCCATGGGGAGTTGAGAAGCTGAGAGAAATTAAAACAATTTTCTAAATACGCAGATGAATTGTTAAGCAACTAGAGTATGAATCACTTAGTTCCAATCTTGCCTGTGAAGTTCCCTTTCCACCACCTTGGTGGTCAGAACCTTTGGTTCCATTTCCTGCTAGAGTTCGCACTACATCGTTAACAAAATCAATCTCCCTGCAATGTAGGAAGATGATTTTGAAACTCCTCAATAAAAGGCTCTATATCCACCATTTTAACATCTGGAAATAGAGCCTGAGAAGGATGTCAAACGATTAAGGATAGTCCAAAGTCACCACATACCTCAAAGCATGGTTTTCAGTATCTGCGACATAGAGGAGATTTTTCTTCGGATTGTAAGCCAGACCCTAGAGAAGCATATAACTACGATGTTACTGCTCATACATCCAACATTATGGTTAAAAAAAAAACTCCTGATGCATGTATCCACTTATAGTATAAGAAAGTGCTTAAAATGAGGTGGGTGACTAGAATTAACTTTATCCTTACTTGAGGACGATTAAAGCTGGCATCATCGAAAGAACCATCGCGTAGACCCTCTTCTCCAGAGCTCCCAATTTGGACAATAAAATTCCCATCTAGATCAGTTACCACCTGAACTCCAGATGTGACAGTATAGTTAAATAACAATCCCAACTGCAAACTAGCAACCTAATCAAAGATTCACAAAATTCTGTTTTGTCTGATAGTAGCTACTTAACAAAAGTTATAAAAACACATGCTCACTAAGCTTAGGCCTAACAAAAATAAACTTAAATGCACATTTGCAATGGATATGAAAGAGACATAGAGAGAGCTTACTATTCTATTATGGTTACTATCTGAGATGAAGAGCCGGTTGTTGAGGATATCAATTGCCAGCTTACCGGGAAACTTCAAGGGAGATGTGTATAAGCGAGGATCATTATCTTTCTCTAAACTCAGGGGAATTGGTGTGCTGTCTAGGAGCTTCTTTCTACCGTAAAACAGAAGAGCTGCCTCAACTAAATCATCAAGATCCTTAAGAAAAAGAACAGAAAATCATGTACTTTCTTTCTTAATCATGTACTAAGTTTAAGTCATTACAGATTTAGAAAAATAGATACAATGTCATCAGCAGTAATGCTCCCAGAAGGTAGGAATATAATTCTACAAAAATGTATTTGAAATAAAGAGCACAGGAAATCAAAATTTGTATGGACAATTTAAGGCTAATAATATTCTGACATTTCCAATTCATATTAGAGTATCAATCACAGTAATTGAAAACAAACAAAACAAACACTAGGCATGGACAGAGCAGGAGCCACATTTAACATTGTGTTCATTTCCGCACATATAGCCGACTGTTGTGCACATACTGAACAGCACAGAGTTGAAAGGTGAAGTGTTTGCAGGAAAAATGGAAGTGAGCAATTGTACCTTTCGGTGGCCTTCGCCTGATAGTTGTGCAAGGAGCTTGCCATTGGGTCCAACAATGACAAACGTAGGCCAGGAATTTATGCCTAGCTCTCGCCATAAATACATTTCTCCATCATTGACAACCTAGATCAAGAAAAGGGCGAAGTAAATATAATGCTTCATTATGTTACTGATAATGCAAAGAAATGTAAGATAAAAGATTCAATGAAATTCAAGAATTCAAGATAAAAAAGACGTATAATTGAAACTACTCATTAAAAATACCCAAAATTATTCAAACTATTAGACTTACTGGATGAGTGATGCCATAGCGTAATACTGCACTACGGATGGCTTCCAAATCTTTCTCATTATCAAACTTTGCCGAATGTACTCCCACAACAGTGAACTGTACAAACATAAACATGTATGATTAATAGTAAACTCTAATGAATCAACCAGAGCAATCCAATAAAAGCATAAGAATGGATAGAAACGAAACAGACAATAGGTTTGTGCAATGAAACATCAAAAAGACAAGTGATTGAACATAGCAACTGAAGGAAGAGAATTTTACTGGCATTTCTTTGTATTTCTTCTCTAGATACTCTAAATCTGGCAATGCATGCATGCAATTTATACAGCAATAAGTCCAAAAATCCAGCACAACCACTTTTCCTTTCAAATCCTGCTCAAAAAAAGAAAAAAAAAGAAATAATTCAGACCCAAAGCTCTACCATCTATAACTACATTAAGCAAATATAAATGCTCAAGGCAAGACATCCAGTGATAGTTTTCCTGCTTGTGCCATTACCAGTAAAGCTTTTCTGTTTTCATTTACTTTTACATAGTTGAGACAGAAGGCTTTTATACATTTGTTTGGAACATTCATGGCAGTCTATAAGTTCGAGTTAGATAATTTACCCTGCGAAACTGAAGGGGAACTGTATTCAACCAATCAAGTTTCATAGGAAACTCCGGTACAACAGGAGTATTTTTCCTAACACAGTGAAATACATACATTTAAAACAGATTAAGCATAGATTTTCAGACAGCCAGTTAGAAGGAAAAGTGTCTCATGGTCAAAAAATTGAAAATGATCTTAGTTTACCTGTTTTCGACATCAGATATATAGTTTACAAATTGCTGGATTCTGTCTGATTGCGATGATTCCCCTGTAATGAATAAAAGGCAGCAGGTTCGTATTCTTTTGCTGTTGTGGCTCTACAAGGAATAATATGACCATCAAACTGTACAAATGTATAATCTGAAATATACTGATACCTTCAATTGGCTTAAGAGATGGATGGTTGACTCCAAATAACAGATTCCAAATAGATTTAGGGGATGCATATTGCATTGCCTGTAAAAGCAAAGTAGTTTCACTTATTTTAGTTACTGAAGGGTTAGAATGCTAATATTCAACCTAAACTAATGCTCAAACATTCTTTCAATAAAGTTCACTATACCTTATAGTTCAAAATGGCGAAGAAAAGGCAAGAAAGTGCAACTCCCAAACTTCCATATCTCAATAACTCTCGCCTAGAACCCTGCAACCTGTCCATAACTTAATTCTGCAATCTCAAGCTGAAATATTTGCTGAAAGGGCTCTGTTTGTTTAGTTAGAAAAATAATTTCAGTACAAGTTTTTTTTTTTTTTGTTGCTGAAACACTGAACAACTAATTTGTGGGATTCTAACCGTACAGAACTATCTATTTAAAGAATTTAATTGATGCAATTTGAGAATAACTCTTAAATCTGTTTTCTCATAAAGGAATTACAGAATAGATAAGAGAAACCAATTTTCATATATAAAAAAAAGAAAAATGTAATTTGGGCTATTAAATTAGAAACTTAAGAATTTCTAGAAAAAATAAAATATTATGATTTAGGGGTAAAGAAATCTAACATGAACAGGTACACTTAATCAAGAATGAATTGAATGGTCAAAATGGTTTCACTCAATTATGGAGATATAAAGCCTTTCTTACCCCCAAGTTGAGGAACTCTTGTCATCAGCACCATTATCTATTGTACCAATATCTGTTTTTTCTTCGAGCATAGCCAATGAATTTCGTGATGAAGCATGCAATAGCTCAGGTTCCTGTATCTTCTCATCTGCAATGATATATCTTTATTAGATTTCTTTTTCCTTTTTTTAATTAACCACACACCATACCCCACAGCACCCAATACACAAAACATGATGACCTGGCAAGAGATTATCATCAATAGTAAGTTCTTGACCAACCATCTAACTAAATTCTAAAACAAAGATTATAGTTTCGGCTGATCAGAGAACAAACGTGCACTTTATAATTCAGGAGAAAGTTTTTCAATACACAAGATATGCAATACAAGAAAATATGTCTCATCCATAAACATAGTTCTAAAAACAATTGGCAGTGTTTTTTTTTTCACCATTTTACATTATTGATGGTACTGGTGGAAAAAAATGTCTGCACGAATTTCTCAGGACTACATACTATAAGAACCAGAGCCACCAGTGAGAATATCGTCAAGTGAGATTCTTCCTATCTCTTTTCTGATGAGTGATGGACTTGCTTCTTCTTTCAGTCTCTCCTCCGACAACGTTGTTGCCACAGCAATACATCTGCAAGTGAAGAATGAATTAATTCATGATTAAAAGTGAAACCCAAACAGCTAATGAAATAAGCTAACACGAGGGAAAGGAGAAAGAGGGAACTTGGATACAAAAATTTCTTCCTTTATTAAAAAACATAATTGAAACCAAACTAGAAACATGTTTTAGAATATATACCTCATTTGCGCTGCTTTAGCGGCCTGTACTCCAGCTAGTGCATCCTCAATAACAATACACTGGAGACAATGGATACAGATTATTTTCATAAAATAAGAACAAATTTGTTCATAAATACAAACAATCAACCATTTTTGATAGAAATTTCATGAAACATTCCAGACATGTATAACTTCAAAACTTACTAAAGAAAAACCATTTTTAATTCCAGTGGAAAATAAGTTATGGAAAAATACAAAACATATAGCCAAAAATAAGTTACTGCAAAATTGCAAACTAAACAGCTCTATGCAATATTATTAGTCATCCATCTTTCATGCCAAAAAAATAAGAAAAACCTTGCAACTTTGCATCTGTAACGAAAATAAAAGCAAAGAATCTGCTAATGTACCTCACTAGTGGGCACATTCAAGATCTTTGATGCAGCTAAGAAAATATCAGGAGCAGGTTTCAAATTGTCAAAAGCATCTGCTGACACAATAGCATCGAACCTGATGAAAAGAGGCCAACAATGTAATAAGAACGAAAAAATTATATGGTAAAAAGGTGAGTTTTTAACCTAAAAAAATATTACTGAGTTTCCATAACTGAAGTTTGACACTAATATTTGATTATGTTCAACAAAAACAAATAGCTTAGGCCAAATAAGATTAGCTTACATTGACACTGGTAAACTAGCAGCAGCTAAATTTGCATCAACCTTGATACGATCAGCACTAGATGCAACAGCAACTTTCAGGCCTTTGCTCTTACACTGTTAACAGCAGCATTATATTTTTACCACCGTCAAAGGCAGCAATAAGGTATAGAATTATGTCACTTGAAAATAAATTACTTACGCACCTGATTAATAAGTTCCAGGGCACCTGGAAATCCCACTCCAGAATTCGGTTTTGCATACTATAAGTGAAGGAAATTTTGAAGTTGAGTGATGAGTTAACAGCTTTCTCATTGCATTATTTGTTTGAAAAACAAAAGAATATATAAACCATAAATGATTAATCACCTTATCAAGATATATCTCAAAGAACCTCTTTTTTGCTGCCTCGGTATCAAATCCCTTAACTCCCTTAACAGAAGCCACGCTGCCTAAAAAATTGGCTTCGCCTAGTACATTGGCACAAGAAATGTATATAATTGGGGGTTTGATTTCCAAGGTTACATATTAGAAGACAAATACGAATACAAATCCATCAAATCACACTTAAACTACTGTAAAGTAAAATATAGTTCTTCTTAATATTGTTCTTTTCTTTGCAGAATTACAAAGTGGGGTTTCAGACATACAAACAAAGAACCTCATTTTGATTTTGGCAGACATACAAACAAATCAACTCCATAGTTTACTTAAAAATCAAAATGGGTCATCGTTAAAGTTAAAACTACAAGTCATACTAAAGCAACCATACTAAAAAATTCAAGTCAACAAACATAAATATTAACAAAAAACTAATAACTAATCAATCAAAATCAAGGGGCTAATTCATACATAATACACTCTTCATAGAAATAATTTCAATACCAGTTCCCATGAAAGGCACAAAGTCTTCTACTGTAACTTCAACTCCCATTTCATCAAAAACATCGACAGCTGCTCTTCTAGAAGGCTCCTCGCTATTACACAAAACTCCATCCATGTCGAACAAAACGGCAGAAACCTTCCCCCACTCACTCGATGAACTACTTTCGGACAAAATATTGACATTTTCGTGCTCCACTTTCGTCACGCACGCTTTCACCACCATTTTCCGCGAAAATACAGTGCGCTTCACTCTGCATTGAAACAAAGAGTTCGAAAACGAACTGGGTTTCAGTAGTTTTGAATTTGAAGAAGCAAATAAGAAGAGGGTTGTTGCTCGGTGAGACAAAGATGAAGCTGGCGGTGACGACAACAGTTTCATGGTTACGTTCGGGTCGTTAAACGGACAACGGTTTACCGATTTTGCCGGGGAAGGTCATATGAGTTTTTGTTCGACGATATTGCCCTTGGTGTTATATGCACGAGATAGACTACAGGCGGCTGTTAGTAAAGTTAAATTTGTTTTTAGTGGCGGAGAAATGGGCTTAGCGGTACATTATCCACTTTGCGACCACACTTTGCAATACCTGATAATTGTGGAGTAATTATCATGCAAGTACCAGTTGTTCAATATTTTATTAGAATAAAGATGCAGATCGTCCATTTGTACTGAAAGCTTCCTGACTCCGTCCGACGATTAAAATGACTAAATTAGCCAATAATAGTGAACTTTGATAATGCCAACACATAAAAGTACAGCATTCAACGCCATAGAACAAAGAAGCCCACTAAAGTTGAAACCCAGAAATTCGTCGGGCGGCACTATAGAACAAATAGTGAAGAGAATTTTTTATTTTTTTCTGTTATCTGATTACCATTGTATATAGAATGCAAGTCAATTGCTGGTAGCCTGTCAGTACTTAACAACAGAGAGTGTTCTGATTATTTCAAAAGGAAGCTAACAGACCTACTTGACACAGGTAGACAAATTATATCCTAATTTAAAAGAAGAATCGTGGACTAAATGATAAAACCCATTTTATTTTATATGCCAAAGGTCAGAAAGCATGCCTTTCATCAATCAAAATACAGGGTAATTTCAAGATGATTAATCATATTAATGACATTATAATTCTGTCATGAAGCAACTAACATGATACTGTTAGTGAGGGAAATTGTATCCTTCCAGTAGCATTACTCGTTGAATCCTATAATGCAGCCATAATCAAACGATGAACATGTAAACCTCATACCATTTTTGGAAAAAGCCTTTGTTGATATCTTACTTTTGCCATAATTACTTCTGTATTGGCCACTACAGAGCGCACATGTGATTGCACTTCCAATAAGGTTAAAAGATTGTGATTATCCCACTACATTTTTGCATTCTTAGTGTGTCTACATAATCTGAAAATTATCTTCCCACTAATCATGATTAAGCAAATTCATTTAAGCCTATAAATCTCTTCTTGAAGGAGATGTTAACCAGAAGATTCAACAGATAGAAGCTGCCTTCACATATTATTATTTTCTTCCGACATATTAATTTAAGTACATGTCTCCCGTGAAGAAAGTAGTTGCAGTTCTGTTTATGATTGGATTGGTGTCATTGCAACTTCAAGCTGATGCCAGAAGATTCAATATTGACGTGAAAACTGAGAGAATTGATTATCCGTCCACATTCCAACCTGGTCGAAAATTTGATGTCTTTGCTACCAACGATAATGACAAAACCGGTAACACAGCTGAAAACAATACCAACAGCACAGATGAAGCAAACAGCAGCTATGGAAGTTATGGGAATCCTTCCGGATCGTCTACCGAAACTCATCATGTTTACGCCAAGGAATGCCAGCCTAATAAAAATTGTTAACCAACTACAAAAAAAAGTGATGTAAATATACATCTAGTATGAATAAAGTACGCGGCAGCGCTGTGCCATCAGTTTAAAATCTGCTACTTGGATGTGCAAGCCACAAAACTAAGAAAATTTGTAGTATTGAAATAGTATATGCCACATGAGTTTTTGGAGTTATGTGTTCTCAGGACTTCACCAAAAGTCATTGCAGGAACATTTGCCATTTCTAAAATGATGATAACGCACACGATCCCTTACAATTATTTCCCTCTTGTATACTTTCGAAATAAGCTTGGTAGCAGAATGACAATCGTCACACACCCTTAAGTTTTTTACAATCCTGATGATTGTTCCAGGATCTGTGTTAATAAGTCCGAAAGCAATTGCTAGTTTTTCGCTGTGGTACTTTAGTGCAGTTTCCTTCTCTTCTTCATCTATATCAAACAAAACTTGGGAGGAATTTGGTGAGTAGCCTTCCGTTTTCAGCTTCTCAATAATGTTTTCCAACGTCGAGTAAATTTCCTTAACTTGTGGATGTGCTCCATCTCCAATTTTGAATTCATGAAGAACACCATTCAAATCAATCACGCTAGTTCCTGGATTTGTCTTTATTCCTCTTTCTTTCATCAACTTCCTAAGCTTTGCAACATCTTCCCATCTTCCTTCTTTTGCATAGATGTTTGATAGCAATGCATATCGGCCACTATTTTCGGGTTCTATCTCCAGCAAAATATTCCCAACTCTTTCACCCAATTCAGCATTCCCATGCTTCCTACAAGCACCTAAAAGAGCTCCCCAAATTGCCGCATTTGGTTCCATTGGCATTGAATTTATAAACTCCTCTGCCTCAGCTAAAAATCCTGCCCTTCCTAGAAGGTCTACGACACATCCGTAATGTTCCATCTCAGGCTCAATACCATACATTTTCTTCATATAACTCAAAGCACCTACACCTTCATCAACCATTCCTGCATGAGCACAAGCTCTTAGGATACAGACAAAAGTGATTCCATCTGGTCTCATCTTTTCCCTTTGCATTTTGAAGAAAAGCTCAATTGCATCCTCTGCTCGACCATGCATAGCAAGCCCACCAATCATGGCATTCCAAGAAAAAACTTCCTTCACTTTCATGTTCTCAAAAACCTCCCATGCCATATCAAGACGCCCGCATTTTGCATACATATCAATCAAAGCAGTCCCTAACACTGCATCCAAATACATAGAATTTCTTTTCACATAAGCATGAATCCATCTTCCTTGTTCAAGAGCCCCCAAATTCGCACAAGCAGATAGCACACTTGAGAGAACAAACTTCCTTGGCCTAATTTTCTCTCTTTGCATTTCATTAAATACTACCAATGCTTCTTTATAATACCCTCCTTTGAGATAACCATCAATCATAGCACTCCAAGTTATTTCATCCTTATCACTCATCTCATCAAACAACTTTCTTGCTTCTTCAAACCTTCCAAACCTAGATAAACCACTTATCATTGCATTATAAGATCCAACATTTTTGCCACTCGTACTCTTAAACAACTCTCCAGCAGCTTCAACCTTTCCACATTTCAAATACCCATTAATCATAGCATTACAACAAATGGCATCCAATTCTGCACCATCATCAAGGATCTGTCTTGCCTCACTTAAACATCCAAAAGATGCATACATCTGAATTCCAGAACTTTTTACGTGCATATCACCCCACTGTCCATTTTTCACCACATGGGCATGAACTTGCATCCCTTCTTTATCTGCTTCTGCAGTGGTACAAGCCTTGAACACCAACGGATACGTAAACTTATTAGGCCTACAATCTGCGGCAACCATTTTAGAATACAAAAATATAATCTTCCATGGATCATTATGCTCTAAGCAACCTTTGAGTATCGCATTCCATACAAAAACATTTGGTCTAACAACAGAAAAGAAGACCTTTAAAGCCAAATCCAAGTTGCTGAAACGAGCATCTGCATAGCACTTCACCAAAATTCCAGATACATAATGATCTTGAAAGTGTCCACTCTTTAATATCACAGCATGAACCTGCTTCAGATGTTGCCAGGAAGTGTTGGAAGTGTTGCATTTTGTGTTCAAGAGACCTAGGATTGTTTTCTGGGAGAGCTGGGAAGTAGGAATGTTTGTTGCTGAGATTTCTTCTGGTTTTAGATGACAAGGAAGATTTGTGGATGAAGTTGCGCTCATTTTCTGCTTCAATATCCAGACTTAGCCATTAGCTAAATAACATTATAATATATCAGGCCGTAGCGACGATACGTTTTACAAGCTAGGGAAGTTGTGTACCACACAATTTATAAATAAATAAATGTGTCGTTCCCTTCATAACTTAATTTATGCCTTGTCGTTTTGATTATCCACTAGAGTACAGTAGGTGATTCTGTAAATGACAAGTCGTTTGTTCTGGGTGGTGGTGGCTCATCTTGAAGATCATTACTACCTTGTGGTCTACTGCAAAACTAGGTGGATGACTTATTTTGGGTCTTGCAAACGACTTGATGCCCAGTTTACATAATGGATATTATTTAAACTTGGTTCATTCAATGGTTATGTTCCCTAAACAGGTGTAAACGACATTTGATTACGAGAACCCAACCGACACATTCCTTGCTAGCTACAGCAAATGCAACACTCTCTTTTATCTTTAATATATGTTATACATATTATATAGATAATAAATTATATTTTTAAGGATATATATATTATATAGAAAATAATAAGATATTTTAATAATAAATTATAAGTTTATGATCAAATAGATAAAAAAGATTATATTAAGATCTAAATTGATATTTTCTATATTAATATAAATAGAAACGATTCTTTGTGTTTATAATTTTATGTATCGAGAAAAAAAAAGAGGCAAGAGTAAAATATAAAAGTAAGAAAGAGGTCAAGGAAAAATAGTAAGTTTTATTTTTCTTACTTTATATTGATTTATTTACATTAATGATTTTACTATTAGTAATAAGTATTTTTATTTTTTTAATTTTTTTTATAGTTATAATGATTGAATTTTGTAATCAAATTATGATATGGGGATTAAGTTTTTATGATTAAAAAATTAAAAATTTTCTATTTGTGATGAGATAGTTAAGAAAAAAAATAAGATTTTTGTAGAGATAATATTATGACTATAACTAAATTCATGAATTTTATTAAATTATATATTTTAAATTTTTCAAAACTATTTTAATTGAATAAACTAGATATTTTTGTTATTATTATAAATTTTATTTGATTAAAAATTATTATGTTTTTAATTTTTAATAATTTTTTAAATTTGACTTTTGAATGCAAAAAATTACTCGTTTTTGTATAATAATTGAATGACGGAATTATTTTAGTTAATTAAATATATTAAAAATTTATAAAATTTTATATTCTAACTTTTAAATATGTTTAGTTGATCATATTAAAATTTTAGAACAAAATTTTATATTTATGATTTGTTATGAAATTTTGAATGAAAATAGTTTAATGTCGATTTTTATTTGGTAGAATTTAATATTTTGAAAATAAAATTTATTTTAAATAGTTAAAGTACGAATTTAAACTCAAAAATTTAATAACTCATAGTTTATATATCTTTATTGTCTCTGCAAAATTTTATAATATTTGAGATTTTATTATATTTTCTAAAAATTAATGATTGGAGATTATTCAAAATATGACATGATATTATAAGGATGAATGATTAAATTTAGACTATGAAAAGACTTAGTTTTATGAAAAATTCGAAGTCTAATGAGAATATATATACTCTATAAAAGTGTATAAGAGTCTTATAAATATTAAATTTTTTTATTATAGGTCAAAACATTTAAATTAGTCTTGATTATGATCATCATGAGGCAAATATACTCGACTTTTTAAATTGTTATATGTTTACGTGGCTGTTTATAATATATGTATTATTGTGATTGTAATTGTTGATAATTATGTTATCGTGATTACTTTTATATCATGTATATTGGTATTTAAGTATAAACATATGTATCGTGTTTAAAGTAATAATAAAGTAATTTTGTAAGAAAAATATTTATGAAAGTTAAATGTTTGTGTGTTTTAAGATATCGAATTTCGTTACTTCTTTAGTAGGTAATTATAAATTATATAGAGTTTTTATTGTTTAATGTGATAATTCTTTCGAATTTCATATTATTGTTATTGTTCATTATTCCGTATGATATGTGAGAGACTTTTAAGGTACCTATAGATATAGTAGTCTTCGCATTCGTGTGAAGAAATATTTGTGCATGTAGGAGGACTTATCGATGATCAAGGTGAGGGTGTAATTTTTACCTTCAGGCATGAGTGTTTATTATTTTTATTAAAAATTATATGTCTCACTTGCACTTATCCCATATACGGTATGTCATCGACGGGTGACATTAATTCATTCAGTGATAAGTAATATATAAAATTCTACTAAAAAGTAATTAAAAGGAGATATTGCTAAAAATTTGAAAAAAACTTATATAGTATTTAAATGTTACGAAATTTTTGAAACGAACATGATTTCATCTCATACTATATCATGTGTATACTTCATATAAGTGTGTTGTATATAAGTATGTATATATTTTATATATATGAAAAATTAGTATATTTACTGAGTTTAAAACTCACTATAGTTTATTATGATTCTAGATGATTGAAGGTTTTGCATTTAGAAGATAAATTTAGCTGAGTTTTTGCTGTCACTTAATTCCTTAGGCGTTAGAACTTTTAGAAATGTTCTTCTGTCTGTTATTTTAATTTTATAATTTATTTTAAAAATTTATAATTAATCATAATTCGATATATTTAAGTAATTAATTTGTTTGCGAGTTTTTCTATAAATCATAAGAAAGTAAGTTTTTGATAATTATATGAGTTTTGTGAATATTTTAGTATTATTTTATCTTTTAAAATTAGAGATGTTACAGTAAATAACGCAATTATTAAAAATTAAATAATAAAAAAATTATCAAAATAACTCCAAAATAATAAAAAAAATTTAATAAAAACTTCTTTTTGATGTGTTAATTTTTTTTAAACTTGAATCTAATTAGTAATAAAAGATAACAGCTATTTATAATAATTTATTAATTAATTACAACTATGACTAACAATTTTAACTATTTTTTAATAAAAAATAACTTAACTAATTTAATTATTTATCCAACTAATTCTTTTTTTTTCTTAATTTTTTTAACCCAACTTAACTGATTTCTAACCACCAAATTTTACTTAATGATTTAAAATACATTCACAGCAAAATCTTACCTAGACTATAGGCGATTGTTTACTTAAACGAGATCCTCTGCATTTAATATTTTCCAATATATTCTAATAATGGCAATAATTATATTAGAAGCATATAAATTGTTAAACAAAAAAAAAAAATGTATGCTGTATCTGCCGCTTTTGTCTAATGAGGTTTCTTCAAAATGCAAGTTCGTGGATTCAAACTTCACTTTATAGCCATGGCTGATCTTTTCTTGGCCTTCTTCATCCATGGCACTGCGCGGGAAACTGTATGAGAAAATTTTTAACGCAAAGAAATGTCCTCTAACCTGACCCTTGACCTGATAAATTTGTTCTCTCGACACAACTGTTTCAATACTGCTGTACTGCGGCAGACGGTACTAATGTTCTTACCTTGGCTCCGGCATCTCTAACAGATGCAGGCACGGCAACTTTTTATCCATGTAGATTTCTTGATCACCGAGACACATTGGCAGATCCTCAAGTTCCTCATTACTCTGAATCTTGTTACATTCGAAGGTGTTATAGATTTCTTTTGGGTTCACAGATGGCCAATCAATATCTCAGATTGATTCAGAAAATAACCATAAAGAGCATAGTTTCTGTTCTGTTGCATATTAAATTGTCACTGAATCCAGAGGCTTAAGTTGGTAGATAAATGCCCAAAGAAAACAATTCAGCTTTAACATTGCAGAACATAGAGATATACACACACTAACATTTTATGCAGCAATGCCTTTGCAGTCTTTTTTTTTCTTTTTTTTTTTCTTTTCTTCTCTATGTATTATTAGTTAGTTCTGTCCATGCCAATTGTTTCATTACCTCGTTTAGAACAGTTAAAATGCAATCTATCATATTGATTGGAATAATTTTTATGCTTCTATCATGGCCTTGTAAAGGATAAATGCTAATCAGGAAGAAAATTTCGATTGAGGGTCAATCTGAAAACGATATTTTTCCTTCATCACAGCCACATGTTCTGCCAAAATTTGATTCAATCTATTAAATAATTTCTGTTTATTTCAAATGAATGGGTTTTAAGGTTCTGTATTTTTTTTACATCTTCCAATGCATTACTCCATTCATTTTCTGTCATCTATACAAGATTCAAAACCTGCTATATTTTCTAATGTGTCTATTCGCATTGGAATCTCATTCATGATTCGATGCATGGGAAAATAGGAAATTTCATTAATGAAAAATATTATATTTATCACTCATATTCCCTTTGAAAATTTTCCAATATCTTCCAAGCTTCTAGAGCTGAAACTTTCTGCCAGGGAAAGAAGCCGGAGAAAAAATGCAACCTGTTCTAAAATCTTTGCTCATATCCCCAGCGTCAACCATTTCTTTTGGTTTTGCTAATGCTGTTGTTGATTGTAAAAGTAGAAAAGATGGATCCAATATAGCATATACCCTTAATTGATCAGTCTAGCAATCGATACAAAACAGTTCAAAGCGCCGTCAATTAGCATTCGTGCAGAAAATAATCCGTGGATCAAAATTCACATAAAGCCTGGAACCTACACGTATGTAATGTTAAACCATGCTTATGATCCAATTCCTGTATATGTTGATCGATTGATTGGTTTTAGATGGTGTGCAATATGGATGTGCAGAGAGAAGGTACAAATTCCATATGGCAAGCCATGTATTTTTCTCGAAATAGAAGACCATAGTGTTACAAAAAATCGCTGAGAATGAACATCAATGAACAGATATTAGTTCTACTTTCACTTCGTTTCCAGACAACGTGGTTGCAAAAGGCATTACATCTGAGGTATTTTGTTTTGATCATCTGATTTCAACGGAGATTTCAGGGAATATGCCATTATTATTATTATTTTATATGAGATGGGTTATTTTTCTTTTATGCTGCAGAATACACATAACCTTGCGCTGGAGTTGCAGGAAGTATCGGCTGAAGGAAACACAGATTTGGGTACATTGCAAGCAGGGAAGGACATAAAACAAGCTCTCGGGCAAAGAATTTATGGCGATAAGTCTGCATTTTACGAATGCGGATTTCTTGGGGTGCAAGATACATCGTGGGATGTTTCAGGCAGACATTTTTCAAAAACTGTTACATTGAAGTAGCTGTTGACTTCGTTTTGGCAATGGTCAATGTGTTTATGAAGTAATAGCTTTAACTCAACAAAGCTTACAATTTTTCAGAAAAAGTTGAATCATCTTCACCAATATGTTCTGAAGTCTTCACTCTTGCAGGAATGTGCGATAAATTCAACTGCTGGTTTGACTCTTAACGGAGAAGTTTCGGGTTTTATCACAGCTCAAAATCGGCAAATGATCCTGGCGGTTTCGTATTCAGAAGAGGTGTTGTTTCAGGCAGTAGTAAAACCTACCTTGGAAGGGCTTATGTTCCATATTCCAGAGTAGTATTTTATGAAACGCAGTTATCTTCTGTTGTAAGTCCTCCAGGATGGAACACCTGGAATTTACAGGAAAAAGAGTAAGTTCACTTTCACAACAATCCCCCAGCAAATTTTAACAGAAAGAATATTTGTCTCACCATTGTTGTTGATGTATTAACTTGTTTTTTCGCAACAGAATGCAGAGGCAACTTTGCGTATGCTGAGATTAACTTTGTGCATCAATTTTCAACATCATTTTTCATCAACCAGGACGGCTGGCTTAGCAACCTGCCTGAATAACCAAGAGTATTTTCGGTTTCATTAATTGAAATTATTTCTCTGACGGAGAACTTGTCTTGAAAATTTTCGTGTTTTATTTACACACAAAATGATTAATTTCACACATAAAGGACCCAAGTGATATTTTTTCAGATCCATTTTCTCCGGACCTCTATGAAAACAATAGCATATCATGTTTAAATTGGTAACTGTAAAATAAATAAGGACCTAGATGATATTACTTAAAATTATATTTCAACAGTGAAATGTCAGAACTTTAAGGAGTGACACGTGGATGGACGTAATACGAGTTACGAATCTGTAGTTGACCCATTTGATTGATTTTACGTTCATTTTTGGGTTTTCTCATCGCCACATCATCATCCACATCTCTTTACCATCGATGATGTGATGATGATCACCATCATCAATCTTTCAGATGTGGCACGCAGACACATCAGACGGTCGAAACCGACCACATCTCTCGACAGTATCGCGCAAAACGCGCGGGTTCTTTCTCTGATCGTAATTCCGTCAGCTCCTCGTCAGCCAATCCATTTAATCCCCTTCGTACCGTGTAGGACCAAGCTGTTAATCACCATTCGAGTCTCGATACAGAATTCAGAGTTGCACTGTACAAAATTACTTTTAATTCTTCATCCACGAATAAAATTACGTGATAGCATCGTTCGCTGCTATAGTTTGAAGAAAAGATTGATGGTAGGATCAAATGATGGAAAATAGTGACTGCACAGGGGCCAATCTTATCTATACAGAAAGGTTTTGTCACTTGTCTCTCTGTTGTCTGTATGTTTTCCCACCTACTGATATTCATGATTGATGAAAAACGTTAAGACTTGGTAAACAATACATGAACAAGAAACATTACCTAATCCTTAGCGCTCAAATATGGCAAATGTCTTGGGAAAAGCTGGGACTAATACAAATTTTAAATGGGATTTACATAGAAAGACAAAATGGAGGGGCAAGATTTTTGATTTGTCTACGATCCTCCAGTTCCAGGTCCTCCAAGTGTTAGAATTACACCTTGAAGATCACTTCTCTGTTTATTAGGCTGTTTGCCTGAGGATAAAGTGGATCTAAGGACTGGAAAATGTCCATTCGCTTGAGTTTGCTGATGGTTCTGACCAGATTCCGGGGTGGATAGCTTGAATGGTTCGGCATGTTTTGACTTTGAGAATGGTTGAGTAATTGCAAAGTGGCTTGTTGGAGATGGAGCTTGAGAAAGCGGTGAACCTCGAGAGAGAATTCCAGGTCCCTGGTTTGATATGTAAGAGTACTCCATTAAGCAAAGTAAAGAAATGATTCAACAAGTGTTGCAATGTCCAATGCCATGACTGAATATAAGAAACTTACAGGTGGAAACAAGACGCCCCTGAAAATCTTCCCATTAACAGTTGCTGTCATTAGGAGACCGGAGTCAAAGGCTCCATCAACTTTGCCTTGGACATCAGCACCCATCTAAGGACAAAAATCCAATGCGGAAAGCATAAAGAAGTGGAAGAAGTGGAAACAAAAAGGAACAAGAAAAAGGAAATTGCAAAATTTACCAGATTTTGAATAGGCCCTGCCTCCACTGATTGCAGTTCTGCTGGATGTTGTGTTACTTGCCTGCCTTTATAAACAGCATGAAGATTTTGTTCTGGTTTCTTATTGTTTTGATGTTCTCTTCGAAACTGATGGTCTTGTGAAGTTCTCTGAATCATATTCCTCAATTCTCTTTGGTTATTTGCGACATTTTTTGGGTGCAAACATTTTGGAATTTGATTTATCTGCTTAAACAAGTGAAGGCCTTGGAAGCCTGCGACAGATTCAGGGGCTTTTAGAACCGGGGTCTGTTCTTGATCAGATTGCGACGGCGATGAATGCTGTGAGAGAGAAAGTGAATGCTCTTCTTGCTCCAATTCAATCTCCCACGCAATAGTCGAATTTGAAGCCCTTCTCTTCTTTGAATACAGAGTATCTAAAAGATAATGAAGAATTTTTAGTCAAAACAATGTATATTTCTTTGTTTACATTAAGTCATGGATTTTGATGTATAAAGCTAACCTGAACCCACAGGAAAAGTTTGCTTGGGTTCTAATTCAGGTTCATGGGCTCCCTTTCTCAGTAATTCATTACATACAGAGAACACATTTTTCTGATTGACGACAAAAACAATAAGCCACCATGTATTGAAAGACAATAATATCTGCATCAAGTCATATTTGTTCACATCTAACGTAAATTCATACCGAGTTATCATCCACCCCTGGAAATCTTCTCTTTGCTTGGTTCCAATGATTTCCAAATATTTTGCACAGGGAACTGTTGTAACAACCATTGCGATGCTCTGCTCCAAGCCGCAGGACTAACAACTCATTGAGAGGATGCTCATCCTCCCCGCACCTGTAGAAATAAATAGAGAATAAATTCATAAGAGAATACAAGTGCTTAAGGACGGGCCATGCATACGAAATTCCTTTTCGTGATAAACCGTACCCTCCATAGATGACAACATCAGAGTCGGCAACAACAACAGTATGAGAAAATCGCCCTTGAGGTTGCTGGCCACGTGTATCGAGCTGACTCCAGGAGCAAGTGTTCACATCAAGGATCCAAATGTCATAGTAGTAATGATTGTCTCCAACTCCTCCAATGATACAAACCTGAAAACAATGTGTAAACATTTGAGAATGCTAAAAAATTTTGGAAAGACTTTGTTCTGCACAACAAAAAACAATAATTCAATCATGGTACAATGCTAATCAAAGAACTGAATTCATTATTAATGATGACTTGCCTTTGTTCCTATATTGACAGCAGCATGACCCGCCCTAACACCCGGTGAAGATCCTTTAACTACCAACTGCTAGGAAAAGCCAAAAAAAAAAAAAACCCATGAGCATCACACTCTGTTTAGAGAAATTATTCCTTTACTTTGTAAAACAGAACTTGAGAGGAGGAGATGTGAATTTCATACCCGTGACCAAGTAAATGTGCTCATATCAAGCACATCAATATCTCCGTGGTACCGATCACCACAGTCACCACCATACACCAAAAGTCTGTTGGCTGTTACATTAGCACTGTGACTGTCTCTAGGGACAGGAATATCACCCTTCACGGCAGGAGAAGCCCATCTCATAGTCTTGAGATCTAGAACATGTAAATCGTTCAAGTAATTTGCTTCACCTTCTCCACTACCCCCAAATATTACCATTTTATCATCATTAACAAGCGTGGCAGTGTGACTTTCGCGGGGAGAAGGTGGAACACCTCTGCATTCAGGACGTATCCACTCTTTCGACTCAAGATCCAGTATATGCAGATCATTCACCTTCTTACAACCATTTGTACCGCCAAACACGATCATCTTGCGCCCCACGAGGACAGCACTGTGGCTGTCCCTCGGGCCAGGCCCTTGGCCTGTGGTTGCAAGATTGCTCCAAACCATTGTATCCAGATTTAGCATCAGAACATCGCCAAAATGCAAACCCCCACAACATCCCTGAAACAAACAAAAACAGAAATTGACAATATATTCTCCTAAAAGTGATTCTAAAGAATTCGTTAAGTCTGCCATTTTTTTCTCACCAGTGAAGAGTTTAACATCAAATCTAAAACATAATGTTATTTAAGGTTCAATACTATTCTGCTTCGATATTGTTGCTTTTAAGACTAAGCAGCGCAATTTGCAATTTTTGGTTTGCCAATTTATAGAAAATCCAAAATCCATGAGCATCAGAAGGATATAATAAGTTTTGGGACAGAAAATTAGAGATACAAAACAAAGACGGGAAGTTTTATATTTTCTTAACCAGAAAATATCAGGTATGGAGATTAGAGACAAACTATTTGACAAAACACCAGAGAAATGTCTCACAAGCAATGAAATTATGACAGAATCGTAACAAATGAAAAAATTACAAGGTAATAACAGGAGAAGAAGAGACACAAAACAAAAGGCATGAAAAACATTTCTATATCAAGAAAGCATAGTAATAATTTCACCATCTTTCCGAACAACTGTTCTACTAATTAAAGAAACTAAAACAGGACCAAGCCAACAAGAGGCAGAAGTAGAGGAGAAAAAAGGGGGGGGGGGGGGGGGGGTGGTGGCGAGAGAAAATAGAACCTTTGAGCTTCCTTTGCAAAAATAACCATACAGAAGTTTTTCTTATGAAAAAAAAGAATGACAGAAAGAAAATTTAATAAACACAAGAACATAAGAAAGCAATCACTGAAATATGAACTGGTGAGGTTTTCTCTTATGATAAATAAAAAGATACAATAATAAGCAAGCATTAATTAAAGAAATGAATACATACCAATAATAAGCAAGCATTAATTCGAGAAATGAATACATACCCCAAAGACATAAACAATCCCATGAGAATAACAAGCAGAATGGCCCCATCTCGCAGGAGGATTAAATCCTAAAACCTTAGGATAAAGCCACATTGCTGCCTTCTTTGCAGCTTCACCTCCCAATCCGAGAGAACCCATAATATTCTATCTTCTGTAAAGATAAGTTTCTCTGAAGATGAAACGTTGGTTCGACTTGGAAAACCACAAACTTGACAAAATGAAGAAGCCCCAGAGAAGAAGAGAGAGGATCAAAAGAAAAGAAAGGGTGGACATGAACAAGCCAAGCGATCAATCAACTATCAGCGTCAGCAGACATGAAAAGATAGGAGCTATCGAGTCTCAGTCACTGTGGCATTCAACATGAACAGAAACTTGTGCCGTGAGGGTGAAAGAAACATTATATTTATTTATTTTTCAGTATTTATTTTCATTCGTTTAAAAACATTTTTTTACTTTATTATTTCATTAGATGGAAGTAGATAATAGTAACACGGTACATATATTAAATAACTACTGATGTAAAATCACGAAAGAAAGGTTACTGTTGAGGGAGGGAGAGAATATCATAGGTATTGAAATTTGTTGTTGAAGTGGGTATTGTGTAAAAGAGTTGTGGTTCCCTGTTCTCTTATCAATGTCTGGCTCTCTCTCTCTTTTTCCCCATCGGAGCTCACATCACATGGGGATTGATGGTAGGAAAGGAAAGGAAATTCTTCTCTCTCTTCAGTCACTCACCCAATTTTCACGGTAGGTTATTGATGATGTTGATCTAGAAATGTCAAGTGTCAAGCGTGGGGTTCTGTGCAATGCAAAGTTTTTTCTATTTTTTTTGGTGTGGAGTGTTGGGAAATGAAATAAAGAAATGTTGTTAAATGTACAAATGATCTCCTCCTCTTGATGGGATGACATGTTTGTTAGTTTAGTTAGGTCATGCACATGGGAGTGGGAGAAGGAGATATACTGTAAAGGACAAAGACTCCCTCCCAGGTCCTAATGGGACGGGCAGCCATGCAAACTGTAGTGTAACTTTTGGCTGACTGACTTAAAAGCGAGAGAGAAAGAAAGAAAGGAAGCATATTGATTTTATTTTGAATATGATTCTCTCTCTCTCTCTCTCTCTCTCTCTCTCTCTCTCTCTCCATAAGTAAAAAAAAGAGATAGATGTGATGTGTGTGTGTGTGAGTGTTAGATATGTGTGATGATTATGGTGAGAAAGAGAAAGAAAGGCGTAGAGTACACGCGACAAACACGGGAGGTTCTTTCAGGTCAGCTGATGTTAATGTTGTTTGCAAATGGCGGTAGTGACTGTGCAGTGCTTCTTTCATTCACGTGACATACTTTGTAACTTGAAACCAAAAAGGTTTCTTAAATTTTCCCTCCATGAAAAGAAAGAAGAGATAAGACATCATGACGAAGATGACGATGATTATCTTCCTCAGGTGTGCGCTCGGACACCAGCCCCATCACACTTCAATTCAATCCCTTATTTTACGATAAATGTACGCATGCGTATATAGTACAGTTAAAAGAGTCAATTCTTTTGTGCCGTGTTAATTCAACTTCAATTGAGCGTATATTCCCCCTTTTTTTTTTTTCACTGATTAAAAAAGTCAATTGATGCTTTTACTGTTTATACATGAATGATTTTAAATACGGCGGTAGCGGTGATTTTGATGGGATGGTGTTGTGTTGTATGGAAACAGTGAAGAGAACAGCGTGATCTTGGAAGACGGATCGAGGAAAGAGATGGGGGGCGGGGCGGGCTTGGGGGGCCGGGGCGGCGTGACGGGTACGGTACAGTTTAAAGGCTTAAAAAGCACTGTTTGCTCAATGTTTAGTGTTGTTATTTGTTACAGAATCCGATACCCAGTACAGAAACAACTGCACGTGTGACTTTACCAACTCCCACTCTTTTCAACTATTCATCCAACATCTTTTTCTAGCATGTGCCATCCTCCCTTTCTTTTTTTTACACACACACACACACACACACACACACACACACACACAAAACTTTCCGTCTTTTCCTATATCCATCTCCCCAAGTTTTCTGTAGTATTCACCATTCTTGCATTCTTAACTCTTGACCTTTTTGTTGATTTCAAACTTCATTGCATCTCTCAAGTTTTCGAAAATAAACAATTAGCTGGCAATAATTGCAATTCAAGAGTTGGGGAGCTGCTGAATGTACCGTAGCTCCACTCAAGAAAACCACTCAACAATCCAACATAATTTATACACAAAATTGAAAAAAATTGGTTTCCAGGTAATTTAATTTATTTTTTTAAAAAAATTAGTCCAATATTTTACAGATTTCTCTTTATGCTTGTACAGGTCAGAACATTGGTGAAAAATAAACTTCATTAAACCCCATCATCTATTTTGCATTTATACAAAAGGCAGGCAGCATGCTACAGACAGACTTTCCAATGAAGCCGTGCGATCAGCTTTCTAGTAGAGAAGAAGACATACCTCAAGCTTCATTTAGGTATATAATATATTATATCTATTTTGGCTCCAATTACGTCAAACGACCTTCGCGTGGCAGAGACTGGCAACTGCTGATAAGAGGAGAAGAAAACACATCAGAGAAAATAGACGTATCACCGGAAAAAACTCGTATTCTACACCGCCAAGTTCTCACCCAAATGCAACAATGTTATCAGCCTCTTTATTCAAGTGAGGAGCAAAACTATTCTTCCAAGCCAATCAACTGAAATTTTATATTTGACAGAAAGGAAAATAAAACAAATTCTTACACTAATATTCAAGTCCGATGGTCAAATGAGAATAGACTTTTTTGCTCTTCTGTTGGATTCGACAACCATCGGCAGAACATCCATGCGGCTCCAACTACCGACAAAAGTGAGAGAGTTGCCAGACATCCAAAATGTGAAACATCATTTGCAATTATTGCAACTCCCAGCATTGCAGACTCGGCTAAACTCGCAACTGAAATCTCTGTTGTCCCAATGAGATTTGCTTTGGATGATGGGATTCCAGTTTGAAGAATCTGTGCTCCCACAATATCATATGACATATGCCCCAACCTTGATAACACCTGCATACAATAAGTGGGTCAGATCATATTTTGTTCCAAAATGACCAATAATAGTGCAGGATACTGAGAGAATAACAAGTTCTTAAGGTCTATCAAAAATTGTTATCTATAACTATGGAGAAAAGAAGTGAATAATTCTCACAATTAAGCACAAGAAGAAAAGAAGTGGGTTCTGCTGCGACAAAGATCCACCCAAGTACATAGCAACTGCCATAGTCAGAAGTGAAGCCTGGAATATCAATCCAACTGCTCCAGCCTGGTAAAATGAAAAGAAACATGTCCGCAAGTAATGCATCCAGAACCAGAAATTCGAAAAGACTAGGTTATGAGAGAAAAAACATAAGCAGCAACCTTCAAAATGCCAAAACGCTGAACCAAATACGCAGACAAAAATGTAGCCGCAACACCCATAAAAGCACATAGCCCACTAAATCCTCCAATGATAGATGGATTCAGACCTGTTAAAAATGCCACATGATATCTCAAGAGTCAAAATGAAACTTCTGAGAGAAGACAAAGCAGGGATGTTGTCTAGCAAGGTTAGTCAAAGGGGAAAAAGAGAGAAGCAAACTCAATGTAGATTACAATTCCTGATCAAATTTTATGCATGAAAAATCACACTGAAAGAATATCCATGTTTAAAAAGTTAAAGAGATCAAGATCCTCTCAATAGGAACCACAACAAGCTCCTTTATGTCTACTTCACAGCGAAATGTAAGCTGACAAAGTTCTACATCAACTAATTGATGGCATCCCCTTTGAACCCCACATCAAGAATATAGGTTTCACAAATAGGTTCAAATTACAGCAAACAACACGAAAACGTTTAGCTTGTGGTAGATTGCATGCATTAATGGGGACTTGTTACTTGTTTGCACTTGAAATGATCTGTAGAAACTCTATAATTTGGAGGTAAATGGGCAAAAGAGTTTGAAAAATACCACGCTGCGTCAAAAATGCTGTCATCAAACTGCCTGGAGTGAGAACGACATTCAAGTAGAGGAGGACATATGCTAGGCTTGCAGGAAGAACTGGCTGTTGCATGTATTCCTTCCACCCAAGCTTGATAGCTTCAATACCTACACCCACTGATGATAAGGAAGATGGAACTGTTAAAAACAACACAGTCAGATTAACCATTCCAACAAAAAGCGATTATGCTCTACCTATGTTGTCTGCATCAGGCACAAGCCCTCCATTGGATGTTCTACAGCAGCTTTGTGAACATTTTGCACGTTCAAGAACTCCAGTTGAAAGTTTGTTGGTAAACCATGTCAGAATAATCTAGGAAACCATGTTAGTAAACATGAAACAGTACCTTATTTTATAAACAAGAAAGACAAAGAGAGCAAGAATAGCAATTACCATAACAGGCAAGGACCAAATCATTGCACCAGCAGCAAACTTCAAGCAAGTCACTGGTTCATACTTAGAGAGAAGAATGCCAAATAATGAAGCACCGGCTATCTGAAGTTATATATACAATTCTAATCTCTTAGTGGAGTTTGAAAGTAAAAAGACAATATTTATCCATGATCATACAAATAAATATATATGCTTCTAAAAATATAGACCATTTCAAAATTATCACACCTCGCAGAGCAGATCAATACGATTAAGAATAGCATTTGCTTGTGCAAGTGCAATAGGCCTGTTTATTCCTGCTAACTGTCCACATGAAAACATGATCTTAGGACACACTCAACTTTCCAGTACAGATCAATTATCAACACATATAAAAGGAACATGTAAAGGAACTACCAGCACGACCCAATCACGTTCCACAGCAACCCCCAATGCTACACCAGTTAGTCTCTCAACAGCCCCAGCTAATACCAGTACAACAAACCAAGGACGGAGAAGCACAGACGATGTGGAAGTAGGAGGAACAGTGTGAGCACGAATTATCATTGTTGCTGATAATAACTGAGCAGCTGCCTACAAAAGCAGAAAAATTTGTAAAGAAATCAATACGGACTTAGCTGCAAGCCAATTTCTAGATAGATAATGTTTGATGAGCATTAACCTGGACGGTATTCAAGCAAATATATGCAGGTATTCTGGGAGAATGATCCATAAGCTTACCAACCAATGGACCTCCAACAATTATTGCAAACTGTTTAAAAAAAAAAAAAGTTGTTAGAAAGTATCCTATTTTCAAGTTTAAAATGATCTCTATGGATAAATTGCAACCTTGGTAAAAAACCCCATGACTGCCACAGGTAGAAGGCTTGGATGAAGCAATGCAATAGCAGAAGGCCAAGCAAAATTCCAAAGCTGTTCCACCAAATTGCCAGCCAGAGAACAGGCATAGAGAGCTGAAAAATATACATTCTACAAGTTCATAACGGCCTGACTAAACCAATGTCAATGCAGTCAACTATCTCCCGGTTTAATTGACAAATAAAACCATAAATGAGCAAGAAATGTCTCGACTGATTGGACAAATATTGCTTAGGATCTAATTAATCACATGGAACCAGAAATGTCCAAACACTGAACGAGCAACAAAGCTGCAAAAACCACCAGATATCAATCCTTTGCCACTATTAACTCTAAAAAGTTTAATATCACTTATAACCCTTAGCTCATTTGCTTCTTTTGGAGTCAGATAAAATTTGTTGGTCTCAGATTCTCACAAACTCAGAACTGCAACTCCATTTCATAAGAAATGGTAATAAAATCACAAGCAGTTTACTACACTAAAAAAGATTATCATGCTTTAATGAAGATTAAAAGGGAGTGGTCCTTACCATACAAACCCTCAGGGTGGGCTGGAGTTGCAGCAAGGGCATTCTGCTCCTCCTTGGATAAAACCTAATGCAGCAAAGAATAGAATAGAATGAGATGAAAAATACAAAATGCAGAAAAGTTGGAAGAAAATGAGGTAAAATTGAAGCAAGAAAGGATCATATTGGGAATCATACATACAGGGATTGTTGTTAAAAGACTATCTACATAAGTTCCTTCGGTCAGTAAAGTTAAAGAATTTTTCTGAAGCATATCCGAATTGAGATGAACAATGGGGACTGGACACTCCATTTCGACAGCTGACAGATCTTTGTGGACCTCATCATCAGTGCTGAGATGATCCCAATGTACCTCTGTATTCGTTATTGAACACCTTGAGACAAAACTGTCAAGTAAAAAACAAAACTTTAAAGGGTAGCCTTTGCATTCAGACCTCGCACATCATTCGGATACCATCCTAGTCCAAAAACTAAACCAAACCCCTTTATTTCCTATCCCATGCCGTATTCCACAGACCACATGAACGACAAAAAAATCATATTTGATTCAAGTTCCTTGCCTGACTTAGCAGCTATCAAAACACAAATATAGCAAGTGCTAGACTTACTTAAGGTTCCCAGTACTCAGGCCAGTTGACGGCTGAACTTAGCTAACACTATACCCCATACACTACTAAAGTTTCCCATCCATTTGGTTGTTCAGGAACTAACAATAAAATTAGATTAAAACTAAAATTCTGAATTTTAGTGACATTAAGCAATCAATAATAGAATACAGAGTCCTAACCAAAAAAATTGCTCAAACTTAACAAATTCGTTGTATCAAATAACAGTAAGACTTTGTTTGGTAGCAATGAACCAAACACACCACATCAGAAATCAATATCCAGTTTCTTCCATCCATTTACTCACATTTTCTCAGCAAACAAACAGACCATTAACTACTATGCTTAATCAATTAGTTTCGACTCATTTCCCGTTTTATCAGCGATCAAAAGACCACAAATTCTTCAATATATGTATGTGTGTATATATGTATATATATATATATATATATATATATACCGCACCTGTGAGAAGCGGAGGAGGCGTCGAAATTCAACCATCGGCGAGAGGAGAGGCGATGGCGAATTCGAGACGACGGCGGTCGCGATAAAGCAAAAGTTTTACCGAAGGAAACATTGAATAAACCATAGAACACCGTTGGGGTAATTGCCATTGCCATAGCCATATCGATTTCCTACTACTGCTATCCAAAACCAAACTACTCTTCAACTTCAAGTTCAAGTGCACACTACACCACTTGAAGCAGCGCCTCCGATTGCTTTCGAACTCTTTCCCGCTCATGCAGTCCTCGAATCAATCAATCAAATTGAACGAACGAGATTTCGCGACGTCGGCTCCGATGCATGAGTCGTCTCGTCTTATCTTCCTAGAGCGGGCTGTGATGGGGGCGGATAAATCGGTGAAATGGGTAGTTCTGGAGTGACGAGCCACGAAATTGTTGATGCTGGGGCCCCTGCTGACGTGGCACCAGTTAGATATCGCCATGTTACGTTGTGGTTTTGCACACAATTTTATTTTTGTTTTTATTTTTATTTTTATTTTTTTAGTGTCACAATTTACATGTTTTGGTTATTATTTAGGGAAGTTCCTAAACTATCCGGATACCTAAACCTGTCACGTATTGGGATACTTATATTTAGGTCCCTAATTTTTTATATGTTTACAAATAGAAATATGATTTGTCTATTTTAGTAACTAGATCCTCAATTGATATAATTCCTTTTGAAATGAAAAAGTTTTTCTTCGATTTTGCCTATGATAATGTTACCCACGCTATGAGCCGAGCTTAACAATGGAGAGTATTTCAGTCATTTAAATATAAATTAAGTATCTATTTGTTTATAAGTATATACGTATTTGTAAACGTGTAAAATCTTAGAGACTTAGTTGTATTTTGGTCATCGGCAATGTCACACATCAAATGACTTGCTACTTGTGGGGGCACTTACCATTGAATAAGGGATCTATTAGTATAAATAGATAAATAAGATGCTTATTTAATAAACTAGGAAAAAACAAAGACCGAAACGATAAATACATCACTTTAGCCGCGGTGGACTAGAGTTCGGTTGAAGTTGAAATTTCTGGAGCTCTAAGCCCAATCAAAGTTCTCTGTATGTATTTTACTTCATCGCCGGAAAATCTCAAGAAAAGCCACAAGAAGAATAAAGCAAAATTGGCGAAATCTTTGCAGCGAAATCCGTGCTGAAAACCCTTTTAAAACTACCAGTCAAGACTCTAATACGCTTTAAATTTGTAAGAAAAGAATGGTATTCTGTAATTTCTAACCCAACTTTCATTGCCTTGCATGCTAACCTTTGTGAATTGCCCAGTAGTGGCCACCTTGTTCAATACAAGTCAAGAAATTACCGGGAAAATAATTTCTCACGCTATGATAAGAACTTGGTTCAGTTTCATGGAGTAAAGTTCCCTATTAATTCAACTTAGATTGTGGGTTCTTGTGCAAGAAAATGCGTGGTCAAACGCGTTTTGTTTCGGAAGAAGAAATTGGAGAAAATTTTGCTAGTTCTTCCAATGCAGGATTTGGGTATGATCACAAAACTAATGACTTCAAGATTTTACTGATTGTCCATGGTAGATAATTTGCTTCTGAAATGTTTTGCCGCGAATGCAATGAGATTCAAGTTTATTCAGTGAGATACATTTATTGGAGAAGGATTCAAACTGATATTCTATGCTTTTGTTGCTTGAATTCGTCTCCTGGGTACTTAAAATGAAGCTGTCTATGAAAAGAGAACGATGGTACTGATACAGAGATTATCATGTCATTTGATTTGGGGAATGAGGTATTCAGGGACAGAATGCTGCCTGATCATTGTTGCAAATTTTGCTCATGGAAAAAGCCTCAATTGGGGTGCTTAAAGAGTCAATGGTCTATTCGTTTCTAGTCCTGGATAAGATTATGGTGTTGGAATTGTTGTTTGTAACGTGTATGTTATGAAGGAGAACGAAGAAGTAGAGTATTGGATTAATCTTCTTAGAGTTGGCCTGAGAGCTCAATTTTCATGGATATACTTATGTTTTGGAACAAATGGTGAAGTAATGCTGAGAAATGATGATGGGGAGCTTGTTTCATAACTCGGGAATTGTTCACTCTGGAAGCAGTAATTGGGCTGCTAATGCTGTCGCCTACGCAGAAAGCCTATTTTCCCCATAGAAAAGAATTCAAGGAGACTGATGATAGATAGCAAATCATCCTCTTCCAACTCCATTACTAAGACTAGTAGATAAGATAGTGACGTCTGTGAATTTTGTTTGTGCCTTTGCACTGAAGCATGTAAATTTTCTTCTCTTATGGTCCCCTAATGCAAACTTTTCATACAGCTATTCGTTTTGTTCTCCACTTTTTCAGCTTATATTTCATCTTGTATTGTATTCTGCAGACGTTTTGAAGCAAGAGGCAACAAATTTGCGCACTTGAGCAGCTGCTCAACACCCTCACAAACTCGAGAGAGAATTTGCTTACCAAACTGAGTAACTTAGATGCAAAACCAATTCAACCATGCACTGCGGACATAATAACTTCTCTCATGAGACTTAGAAGTAAGAATTTAACAATAATCAATAATAGCAGTAAAGGAATGTTGAATTATTTATGGCTGTCTGTGTCTCTGTCACTGGTATATCACCACCAAGCTGTCAAAAGGGGAAATAAGATATGGGTAATTTGGGCAACCTTGGGTACAAGTAGCAGAATCATCAAAAACTACAGTGCAGCGAAAGAGTACAAGGCGGTGACACGAACAAAAAGCACCGAACTGGTTGATTCAAAATGTCACCTTTGCTTTACAAGTCTCATACTGTAACTGTAACTCTAATGTCACCATCTTTTCTGTCCAGTCACACTGCACCACCTGGCTAGATATTCTACTCATTTACCCATTTACTTAGACCCATGCCCGGTCCCAACATTACAGCCAATATCTATCTTCACGATTGATTTTTCTCGACTGTGTTCTATGGTTTTCGGGATTTTCTGCGACAGCCCAGAAAGGTAAAATGCTAAGATCATTTATTTGGAGCTCTAGTTTGTGCTTTGGCGACTTTGTGAGGTTTAGTGATGTCGGTATTTCGATTTTGGATGGTTTTTTGGGTGCCTGTATATTGTTTTGCATCAAATTTTGTCATTGAAGGCTTTCTGTTGTTAGGTCAACGAAGGTGGAGTTCTTTTTTTTTTGGGTCTCTGCGTTATGTACTTTGTGAAATTGTGGGATACTGTTTCGATTATTGCTCATTTGCGGGATGTTTTTATCCATGTTTGCTTCTATTTTTCTCATTTAGCTTAGTTGTTATGGTCGATACTTATTGTTGTTGTTCAATTTTGTTTCTTTAATTTGATTTTGTTCTGCTCAGTCAGGGCTCCTACCATCAATTTAGATATCTTTAATTAATGTATTTTATTTATGTATAAGCTAATTTTGGGCGTATCAATTTTGCTGCTGTTACTACTAATGGAATCAAGTATGGCAATTATGTTTTTGCTTATGCACAACTTTACAGAAAAAAATTAAGATAAGGAAGGGATTACATTGTTTTCAGTTTGCTAAAACAACTATCTTGTTTTTCTGGACCAAAAAAAATTAGATTGGCATTTATGTGAATCCAATTACTTACACAGCTTTCTTTTCTGGATAATAGCAGCAGCACTTGGCTCGTGCTTTGACAAGTTTGTCTAATATGAAAGGTCTGGAACGATTAAGGTTCAGTAACGTAACTGGTGCTGCGAGGAAGAAGAGGAGTGACATGTCCCGTCGTCCTCGAAATGACTCGCAGCCACTCTCAGATTTTCGTGACATTTCGTCCTTTTCATCTCCACCACCTTCGGACAATGTAAGTATCCAGCTAGGACAATAATGATTGCAATTCTATGTCTCTGAAGAGAGAAGTCAGTTTGATCCTACGTGGTTAAAGGGCTTCGTTTGGTAACATAGCTGAAACTTGAATCTTCACAGAATATAATCAAGATCGATGATGGAGGATTTGGGGAATCTGATGAGGCTTCCAACAGTGACTCTTTTGGAGACAGCAATGAGAAGAGGCATAATGGAGACAATTCCAAAAGGTACAGTGAAGGAGTTCTTGCCCCAATTAATTGGAGAGGTACTAGTAACACGGGGCATTTCGGAGCTTTTTCAGATGGATTAGGAAATGAAAATAAAGTAAGAAAGGTTAAGCTTAAAGTTGGTGGTATTACACGTACTATTAACGCCAAGTCTGGACCAGATGGCACTGCTGGTGCTGGGTCTTCTTCTACAAAGTCTTATTATTATCCGGACGCCCCTCAGCTATCTCAGAAAACAATTGTCCAGGTATATATACCATTCCAAATTTTCTACTTAATTCTGCTAAGATTTGGCAGTCATTTCTATAATTGTGTCATAGACTTTGTCTCATGTGCTGTCTAGATGTCTTAAAGTAACGCTTTTGCTTTGTCTAAATTTTAAAATTGCGCATTTGGTTTATTGGTTATATGCAGATTCCAACATTGGTTTATCAATATTTGGAAATATTATGTATTTAATTATAAGGATTTACAGCTGCATTTGATCCGGGAGTTACAGTATCTTGTTTCCCCTTTCTTTTTCCTGCTAAATTCCATTCCCTAATTGACTAGCCTCCTTTTTCCATTTGAATTTGTAATAAATGTCATTTAGTGAATCTTTTGGGTGAGATTTAGAGATCGCTAGGCATCTTAACTGGACTTTCTAGTCTAATTTTATCTTTGGGTGTAGGAAATTTCCGATGATAACCGTTCCTTTAGTTCAGATAACAGGGACAGCCTGCAGGGATCATCAACATGGAAGGATTCCTCTGAAAGTGATTTAAGAGCAGATGGTTCTAGGAGTATGATATCTTTAGAAAACATAGATACAAAGCATGCAGGAAAATACCAGCCGGTTCGAAAGAGCAAGCGGGTCCCAAAGAAACGCTCTTTAGATGGAGTTTTTGATGACGGAAATGGTAATGATGATGCGGAGATCCGATACCTTGAAAAAGTAAAAAAATCTAAAGTGAACACCAATTGTGGCGCACAATATGAGGATGATGAGGAAGGAGGAAGCAGAAAACAAAGGAAGATATCAAGGGTATTAAAGAAGAATGTTGATGTCCTATATGAGGTAAATATGGGCGATTATGGCTCATCAAAATTGGGTAAGGGGGCTAAGAATTCCAAATCAGGGAGAGCATCTGAAGATGTTGATTATTTAGAAGAAGAAGAACCGGTCTCGGAGGGTGAACCTGAAATCAAGAAGAAGAAAGCGAGAAAGGAGTTTGTTGATTTATTGGAAGATTCTAAGAAGGAAATGACAGTGACCACTCGTCAACGTGCTCTTCAGACTGGCAAAGATGTCATTTCCAGTGTTGGTACAAGTGTACTTGAGTTCCCCAATGGTTTACCCCCCGTTCCACCAAGAAGTGAGTAGTTTTTGCTGTTCTATTTTGTACTTCTCTCTGGAAAGGTTCTTGTGTTGAACATTTGTTGCTCTTCTTACTTGCATTTATTGTTGGTTTTTGGTGACAGAGCAAAAGGAGAAACTCTCTGAAGTGGAGCAGCAACTGAAAAGAGCAGAAGCACTTCAGAGAAGGAGGATGCAAGTGGAGAAGGCGGCAAGGGAATCTGAGGTTTACCTTCTTTTACTTTGTTGCATTTTTTCCCTGTCTTTCGCCCTCTCTACCTTTTGAATTGCATATATTGCAAGGAAAGCATTGATTTGCTCTTAAAATTTAGGCCGAGGCAATCAGAAAAATACTAGGCCAAGATTCCAATAGGAAAAAGAGGGAGGAGAAGATGAAGAAACGGCAAGAGGAATTGGCACAGGTAACAAACAGATACAAAATCAAAATCTCTTTTGTCTAGATGTTCTACTTGAATGTTTTCCTCTAATTTGGCAGCCCCATAAGTCATGCAGGAGAAAGCTGCAAATGCAATGATCCTTGCATCGGGCACCGTTAGATGGGTCATGGGTCCCTCGGGGACAATCATAACATTCCCTAGTGAGGTGGGCTTGCCAAGTATTTTTGACCATAAACCTTGCAGGTAGATATCTACCTTTTTTTGTGCAAACTCAAATATATCAGATTCTGATTTGTCTTTTATTCCAAAATTTTCCATGTCTTCAAGGTCTTTTGTCAGATTTTGAAATTTTTTTTTTAAAAAAATAATTTGTGAAGAACAGTTTCAGTTCTTATGAGACGCTAACAATTGGACTGGTTTGGGGGATAAAAGGGAATTGTTTTGTTGCAAATGTC